>JAUCMX010000001.1:12170478-12617978 GCA_033459395.1 Hemibagrus guttatus
ACATCATGAACTTTCAAACGGCATCAAAGAACAATAGCATACAATAACAGCATGTTTACCTCATGCAGACTGGAGAGGTCTGATGATTCCAGACTGAGAAGTGGAATATAAACCCACCATAAAATCAGATTAAGTATAATTTAACAATATCTGATATAAATCTCAACATGACTAAATTTGAGAGGCAGAAAAGGTTCACGATAAATTCATGACTTGCCATTCCTTAGGACCAAAGAAAGCAATGACTATACTTTTTTAAGTCCTCTCTCTCTCTCTCTCTCTCTCTCTCTCTCTCTCTCTCTCTCTCTCTCTCTCTCTCACACACACACACACACACACACACACACACACACACACACACACACACAGGCCATTACAACTGAACTACCTGCGAGTGGTTCCGTAAATGTCAAGAAGGACAGTGTGACTTTATAATTGCAATCATTTCATATCTAAAGATCTGGATCCCGTCCACAAACTCTGTTCTTTTCAGTCTAATGGTCTGTGTTGAATGTCATACAGATGCAGTTTGGACTTGTGCTGCACTCAAAATTCACCATAATGTAGGATCCTGGCATTCTCCAAATGTAGCATGTCGGGACCTCTGCAAAAAATTTCTCACCATAAAGACAAAGCCATGGTTGCTGCAGTTATTCATTTATAACAAAAAAATGCTTGTTGTATTATTTAGTCTGTAGCTATGGAGAGACAGAAAATTGAACAATGTATGTTATGTTTTTAAGACATTTTCCACACTGTAGCTGCTATTTCCTGATTCATCATATGCTTTGGGTGAATAGGGGGCTGCGTGAAACACACTTTAGCTCGCTTAAATGCATTTTTAAATTGTGCCGATACTCAAATTTTTAACATCAGGAACTTTTAGGCACCATCAAAAATCAAGAGCATACAATAATAGCAGATTTTTAGCACTTTCTCTCTCCTGTCTTGACATTTAGTAGTCAAAGTATTCTACTTTAAATTTTTCGCCTAAGCTACAAGTCTAAGCTACAAAGCTATAAAGCAATGATGCTTTTACAAATATTAAATTAAGAATTTTCTACGTAAACATATTCTATAAAGACCAGCAAACAGCATTAAACAACAGTTCATGTGAAAACCCTTTGTCTTTAATGATACAGCAGCAGTCCCTGGTATGTTTTGTGCAGTTTTTTAATGAAATTGGTTGGTAAGCATTTTGGAGAATCTGCCACAGTTCTGTTGAAGACTATCACACTTGTTGTAGTTTTGCAGGAAATCTCCATGACTCCATGAAGTATTTTGTCTGAAAAGTGATCTATTACAGAATGTGTTACATTCTTTTTTGTGGCATTTAATACTGGGTGGAAAAGTAATGTTAGGAAATGCACAATGTTTTTTGCTGACAACCTTCTTTACTGGAAAGTGACATAATACATATAGACATACATGCTTTATTTTAGCAATATCTGTACACCTGCACATTCATGCTATTAATCTCATCATGTGGTAACAGCACATTGCATTAAGTAATGTAGATGCAGGTCTAGCTTCAATTATGGTTACATATCCAACATCAAAAAAATTGGGAAATATTTCAGTGACCATAGCATGTTGGTGGTTCCAGGTGGGCTGGACTAAGTATTTTTGAAACTGCTGATCTCCTGGGATCCTGCTTTAGAGTTTACAGAATTGTGTGGAAAAAAAAAATTATTCGGTGAGTGGTTGTTATGCAGGCCTTGAGACTTGAGCTGATGACAGGCTGCAGTTACTCAAATAAGCACTCTTTACAAAAGTGTGTGAGAGAAAAACATCTCAGAATGCATTAAAATTTGAGGCAGATGGCCTGTAACAGTGGAAGACCACACTAGGGTCCACTCCCATCAGCCAACAGGATTCGGCAGTTACAGTGGCCACCAGCTCCAAAATATTGTTTTTTGTTTGGCTATTGACGGAATTATAAAATCTGTAAAAACTGAATAAATTTACTTCTTCACGCTACATGATTTTTGTAAGAACACTTTTATATTTATTAACTCTAAACGGCTGCATTACTGAGTGTGTTGCTAAGCCTTGTGTGCGTTGCATTTGCTGTGTGTTCTCTAAAAGCAGATAGAAGAGTGCTAGGAGGCATAGATACCCTCTGGCTCCCAGAGGAAGCATGTTATTACTGGTAATAAAAAGTGATAAATATGGCATGAAGAAAAAGCATGCACCATGCAGAAAGAGTACGGCATTTCACACAAGGCCCCAAAGAGATTACGGTGCATTTCCTCTTTTCTGTTCTCCCTTCCCTCTTTATCCTCAAAAAGCTCTGAGTGTTGTGATGAATGAGCACAATGAGGATTCCTCAGCAAAAAAAAAGGAGAGACATAGGCACCCTTGACAATAACAATCAGAACAGTTTAATCTTTTAGGAAGGGGGGTGGGATGCTAAACTACTGTCAAGTCAAATATTTCAAATATAAAGCCCATTTATATAATGGATAAGAAAAAAGAGAAATAATAAAAGTGAAGGGGACTAAAAGTGTTTCCTCCATTTTGCACCCCCAGAGCACACTGAATTTCTTCTTGGATTGCTGAGTACAAAGGCAGAGCCATTAAGAGCTGAACTATAGCGGACAGTCCATGGCTTTAGGGAGTCAACGATGGATTGCAAAGGAGGGAGGGATGGAGAGAGGAATCAGACCCATCTTGACTGACCTCTTCCGCTTCCAAGGAAGAGTGCACTGAAACACAGGAGCTGAATAGACAGATTTTCCAAATGCTTTGAAATCTGTTTAAGACCTGTATTTGAAACACAGAGATAGAGAGAGAGGGGAGGGGGTGGTGCCTCAAGAAATGGACTTGGCCTATAAACAAGCAATATTGTGACCATTTTTCCAGAAAAGATGGCATTAAATGATCTTTTTTATTGATGGTCATGAAGAATAGGGAAAAGAGCATTAACAATTAGGAATCAATTGGAGTAGAAGACTGAGGGCACACAAAATGTTTGCTCTTGGCCTTGTAGCTTCCATACCTTTTATATAAGGGAAAATAAAAGGAACAAGACTAATGTTTTGCTTCTTAAACCCCATTTTCTTTTCCATTGTTTTATTCTTTCTTCTTTGCTTTTCCGTCTCCTCACTGCAAATGGTAGCTCTGCCCCCACTCAAGAATAGATGTATTGCTTATGACATCCCAGTTTTTGTCCGTTCACGATTTTCACATTAGAGTTAAATCTCGGCAGCTGGATTCTCACGGCCGAGTTAGCCCGAGCCCATCAAATATTTAAGCGTCCGGAGCTGCTGGCAGCCAGGTTGAGGGGAGTTCACGTCCAAACAAGCGATCTGCAGATTCGCAGACATCCCAATAGAAGTGTACAAGAGAAAAGAGCACTGATAAAAATTTCATTAAAATGAGACGGGGATATTGCTAGCATTCTCCCCAGCATCAGTATGAAAACTTAATCCGAGTTAATGGAAGAGATATGAAAGCCTTTCTCGATTCAAAACACAGGCGGTGCATAATTTATAAATTATTGTCAGAAAAGTGATTCTGCACTGAGATTTATTCAACGTGAGATGGGAAGGACCCCCACAGAGATGGACTGGAGGAAAAAAAACCACTGCTCTTTCTGACCTTTGATGCCAGCAGATTTTACACTAGAGCTGTCGATATAATCAAGTGATCTGGTCATTTCTGGAAGAACCGCAGCACAAGCACTCAGTGCTAATAAATATCAACTCAGCTCAGTTCAGGTAGCCTATAAAAACACTCAGAGGTACAATAAAAGATAGAAAGATAAAAACAAGCAGCAAAAGGTACTAGATGGGAAGAACATGTTCTGTGACCGGTGGCTTGACAGTCGCTAAAAGCTTCATTATGGTGGAGCATTGTTTCTATGCCATAACACTGAAGAAGCAGATTCCCGTAAAGAGCTTTTCTTAAGATCTTTTTTTTCCCCGACTCCAATTACACGATACGTTTGCATGGCAGAACCCCCACGGGTAATTCACACTGACAGCAGCCTTGTCCTGAAGCATGCTGGGAGTAATAGTAATGGTTTCCTGCACTGGAAAACATTTCTCCCTAATGTAGACCGCTCGTGTCCCAAACGCCATGCTCTGTTGTTCCTGCTCTTTTACATGGCAGCCGGTGAATCCTGATTAAGATTAGCATGTGTTAGACTCTTAGCTCTCCCTGAAGGCAGAGACTATTATATGAACACATACACATCCGAGTGAACACACACATCATCACTCAGCCCTGTTCTGCCATGACTCTTTTTAACACTCAATGACAAGATACTAAACCACTCACTTTAATATAATTATATGATTTCTCCTCAACGTTGCATTAATCTAAAAAGTATTTGACCAAAATATATTTTTTTTAAATCAGCACAAAAAGTAGTTTTGTATTGAGTCGTTATTGCAACAGTAGTGTGCTATGTTTAGAAGAATGTTCTGACTGACTCAATATGACTTAAGGTATTAGTCATTATATTGCAGCACTATTGAATTTTCTGAATTAACTGATAAGTAAGAAGGTGTTTATTAATTTTGTATCTATTAGCAGCTCTGATAGTAATGCCTGCTATTATTTATGCCACAGATTTATATTAATGCAAATATGTTGCTGTTTCTATAATAACAGCTCATTCAGGGAGACTTGTGGTGGATGGTTCACATACCCTAATAACAAACAGATTAAAAAAGGTGACAGTATTCAACAAAAAAAGCATAGTTGTTGATAGATGATGATGGAGTCAAAAAGAGACCCTGCTTTAATGTAAGTGATAACAAGAACTAACTTGGCTCGTGGATAACTATAATGTTATGTTCTGTAACTGAACAAATTGCTGTAGTAAAAGAAGAATACAACACTTTGGGTATGTGGTTTTATGGGTAAATCAATTTTCCAGCACACCTAGCAGCACACCTTAAGTTTTGAAGTCATTTCAAACCCTTTACTTATTTAAAAAATAATCTGTGTCAGTATGAAATTAAACATGTCTCCTTCTCTTCATAGGGAACCTGGAGACCGCCCAAGGTGACTCAGGCCACAGACAATTTGCATGCAAACTCAGGGCAGAGGTGAGAATCAAACACTCAATCCCACATGTGCAAGGCAGACATGCTAACCACTAAGCCACCACGCTATCTGTATTAAATTATGTATTTCTTGTGTGTGTGGTGGGGGGAGGATCTGTAAGTTTGTATATATCTGCAGTTCAGCAGAGTGGCAATTTTCTTGTTCAGATACACAAAATCACTGAGTGTTTAAGTAAAAATCTGCAAGCTGTGCTGGATTCCAGATTTACAGGACCACTATTGGGCTCTTAGTGCATGTGAGTGCACTGTCAACTGTGTCTAATTGATTAATCATGACCACAAAAACATCCTGGATGCTTTCTAAATGTACAATTAGTTAACCTCAAAAGAAAACCATTGAAGGGTTGCAGTTGCCCCAGCTCTCAATCCTAAAAGCAAATGAGAGATAAGGGGGCAGAGCAGGCCTTGGAGGCAGGACTTTGCTCGGCTGATCTGGTAGACATGCCCTGAGCTGGCAAGTCAGAGACGTGTGTGCATGCTTGGCTAGGCCGCTGCTTATTCAGGGTGATAAAAGCATAAAAAGGGGATATGAATTCTCAATGTGGTGCTGAAGTGTACGCTGCAAGCTTATTTGGGACAGTGCCATTTAAACTCTTATGTCTCAGAAAACAAGGCCCTCAGAGCTCTCATTTCATGTGGATAAATGGGTGCAGAGGATCAGTTTACTGACAAAAAATTGATGACAGTCCCACAAGCAGGAGGCTCGGTGTCAGTTAAAAGACAAGCAAGAGATAGTGAGCAGCAGCAAAGGAGCTGGTAAACAGATCTCATTTTAGCCTGGCAGTGTACAGGCTGTGATGGTAATATGATGGTAATTCTCTATTAGGCTATTTAGAGAATTGTTACTGTAAATATATTCATCAAGTGCATGTACAGCAAGGCAAACAGTGCAAGCACCCAAGTTTTATTCCTGATCAAAGTTGTTCACCCTCACCTGCTTTCTCTTTCTCTCTGTATCTCTTATCCTGTCAATGGTTTTAATCAGAATATGTGTTTAATTCATGCTGGTGTCAAGGTCTTATCACAGAAGAAGGTTTAGATATCACTTAGTTTATCACATACCATGAAATTTATTATTCAGCATTCCACTTTTGCATGTGTAGGTGTAAGAGCCTTTATTCTGTTTTATCAGTACCTAGAAATGGGGCAAAGTTGAGTGGAAAAAGGTTTTGGCGGGCTGGACAAGAGAAGAAAGATCTATGCCCCTCAGAGTGGATGAGTTAAGCAGAATAAAAGCTATCTTTACCCAGGCCAGGCAGAACTAGAAGACTGGACGTGCGCGTGTGTGAGATAGAGACTGCAAGAGAGCTAGACGGGTGCAAAGGGAGCAATTTTCTGACCTTCAGCTAGCACACGGGGTGATGCTGTTCATCTTTGTACCACTGTGTGTGTCAGTGTGAGTCCAGCTCAGGTGCTCAGGGATTCGGCGCACTCACCGAGTGTCCGGCAAAATGAGAAAAAAAATAAAACTCAGACGTGTCCCTGGACTGGAGGAGCATACTCAGTCAGCTTTACTTACAATTCCCCCCCTTGGAGACCTGAGGGCTCGCACTGCCTCACTTTTCTTCTCTCTCTTTCTCTCTCTCTCAGTCTCACATTCACAGTCTTACATTTTTTTTTCTTTTGTCCTTTTTCTTTTACCTTAAGCAATATATGATTTAAAAAAAAAAAAAAAAAAAAAAAAAAAATATATATATATATATATATATATATATATATATATATATTTAGCTGACCTTAATTGAAACCTGTTATTTTCATATCAAAATCCTGTTCCTCCTCAGTTCGTCCTCCCACACACTTGCACTATCGCATGTGTTATAATATTTGCAGGATGTTACTGTGGTGTATTTTGTTAATTTCTAGCAACTTTAACTGCTTCACTTATCCTGGAAACATAACTGAAAAGGAGAGTGGTCTGTGGTCACATAAGATGTCACTGTTTTTATGATGCTTGAGCAATCGGAACTATAGTAAATGTAATTTTTAAGTGCAAGACCATTTTGCCTTCTTGCTTACAGAAGCCAACTAGCTAGTGCATGTTAGCTACTCACAAATACAGTTTTCACATTAACTATTTATTTATATATTTTTTCATGTGATATGCACACTAAAGATAACAAGTACTGTTTTTGAAGAAGTGCTGGCTTGGTGGTTAAAGCCCTTGGTCGCTGATCAGAAGGTTAGGGGTTCAAACCCCAAGCTGCCAGCCTTGAGCTCTTAAGCAAGGCTCTTAACCCTCCCTGCTCCAGGGGCACTATATCATGGCTGCATTCTGACCCCAGCTTCCCAACAAGCTAGGACATATGAAGAAAATAATTTTGCTGTAATGTATATGTGAACAATAAAAGAATCATCTACTTCTGATTAACTAGCCAATATTTATACTATTAATAATAAGGATTTGATGCAATTGGCAATTAGGAGGCATCTGGGTCTTGGCTTCAGGAAAATAAAAAAAAACGCTCACACATTATGCATATATTGTTACATTTGGACCAGTTTTTGACATTGAACAACAAAGAGCATCACAAAACTAGCAAATTTGTTAATTCTCGCCACATTTCAACATTAAAATATATAATTATGGTTGTTATTATTATTATTATTATTATTAGTAGTAGTAGTAGTAGTAGTAGTAGTAGTAGTAGTAGTAGTAGTAGAAGTATTGTCATTAACTGAACCTGACCCATTGTTAAGTTCTTTATTTCTGCTCACTAACAACATTGTGTTCTACTGCCACTGTCCCACATGTCTGGCTTTTCTTGCTTGCTCCCCAAGCTGCGACCTGATTGGTCAGGACAATAAAAACTGCTTGATGTCACTTGACATTTTTCTGAAAAGTTAAACTTTTAGAAGTACTCTGCTGTGATGAAAAAAATACATGCTGTCAGCAGCATTCAAAGCCACTTCCCACAGGATTAAATGTAAAATGTGCACTGGTTTTGAGGAAAAAACAGAATTTGAAAACAGCCAAAAACAATATGTTCCCTTAAATGACATCGCTTTATAAGCACCCATAAAATTGGCTGATTTATACTCCAGCCCAGAAAATAATGAAGAGACAGTCTGGGGTAATCTCTCCATAATTTTGCTGTCTTGTTTTTACAAATGGTCTTGTATTTAATGTTGCTTGTGTGCACTCTATGATGTGTAGGAGCTTGCACCAATATTTCGTATTAATGTGCATGGGATGACCAAATTGATTGCCGTGTACCTCTACTAACTTTTCCTGCCCTGCCCTCATTCTATAACATCGTTCTGCATAATTTGATACTTATTTGGGAAGGGGTAGCTCTGTGTTTAGGATTTTAGACTACTAATTGGAAGGTTGTGAGTTTGAATCTCAGGACCACTAAGCTGCCACTGCTGGACCCTTAAGCAAGGCTCTTAATCCTCAATTGCTCAGTTGTATAAATGAGATAAATGTAGGTTGCTCTGGATGACAGTGTCTGCCAAATGCCATAATGCATTCATTTTCCCCTTCATTCCGGTGTCAGCATTGACTACTCATCGTGCTTTGGTATGTCAGCATATCAACCAACCATCTCAACTATTAATTACTAAGCTAAAGCTGCTCTAACTACTCACCACATTGGACTGTGTTTGCATACTCCCAAGGTGAAAGGTATCACATTTGGAATGTAGTGATATGATAATAATTAATTGGAACATGCTTGTCCATTTTGGTGAATGCAATCACATAATGTGTTCTTCAGAAGATATTTCCCTTATCAATCTGAACCAAATAATTGCTTTAACTGGAGAGACTGTTTATACAAGTGCACTGCTTGTGCATGATTAGCTAAAACTAAATGTGTTTACATTACCAACCATTCTCTGCTGGTTAAAACTAGCTAGCAAATAAACCACACTAACCACACTATTCAACTTGCTAATTATTAAGCTAGCTAACCATGATATTTCACAAATGGTTCTAATTTTGGTTCCACCCTTTAAATCTGAATATCTGAATATCTAGTATGAATAGAGGTTGTTTTCGGCAGCTCCCTGTTCGGGGTCACCACAGCAGACCAACTGGTCCGCACAACAACTTGGCAAACGTTTTACGCCGGATGCCCTTCCTGATGCAACCCTCCCATTTTTCCGGGCTTGGGACCGGCACTGCATCCAGTGGCTGGGGTTGAGGCATTGGCTGGGAATCGAACCCGCGCCTTCCGCATGATAAGCAAGAAACCTACCACTGAGCCACCAATGCCCCTGAATATCTAGTATGAATACTGTTTTAAATTATACACTGAAAACTGAAGCATGTTGTATAAGTATTTTGTATAAGTATACTATTTACAGACAAACTGCTAAAGCAGCACAGCACTTCTTACAGCAAATGCAAAAATCACACTTTTCCTAAACCACTCTAAAGGATTCAATAGAACACCTTTCCAAAGTTTCTTCTATAGTAAACCATAATAAACCTATACTTAACCACTGCAAACCAACACCAAGTTATTTTTATACTCATACTAAACCACACTATTCCCTTCAGTGTTAAGTTTTATGAAGAACCACTTCATCCGGAGTTGGTTTTCACACTCTGTTCCACACGGGCTTGTTCTGGAGATTGGTCAAACCCTAGCCATACATGTTTAATTACTTTAGGTCTCTTTGTCTCTTCCTGTCTATCTGTCTCCTTCGCTATCTTAAGAACTGACACCTCCTGAGAACTCCTTGTTGCTTGTTGGGTTTGAAATACTGCCCAAAGTAAATGAATATTTAAAGCATTCCCTCATTTCAAACTTGACTTGATGGCTTCTTGGGGTAAGATATAAATAAGGAATAAAACCTAGCAGGGCATGCTGTTACAGGAAAATAATCATCACTGGGGTAGTGTGATATGGCCTGGCACAATCCATAACACCCTGGAGCTGATTATTTTCTAATAACAGCAGTGTTTTATTCTACTTATACTTATACTTATTTATATTGCAATAAAACAACTACACATTGTGGTTTATTTAAAAATGTTATCATAATTCTTATTATTTAGTTTTTAAAGGAATTACATCTTACTACCACTTATAGCAGGTATAAACCATTGTTTGTTTCTATCTCTCCATCTTCTCTTTTCTTCATTATGAAGTTGATAACACAAAAAAATGAAGCTCATTATGTTGAAGCACAGAGACTTTTCAGTGTCAGAGATCTTAACGGAACAGCTTAAAATCTGACTGTTACAACACCCTGGTGACACTGGTGACTCGTTCTATCAATGCTAAATAAACATGTCCTTGAAGAAAACTTTGTTAAATAGGAATAGAATTAAGTTTATATTTGTTTGAGGGAATGCACTACACAAATCCCCATGAATTACATGTGACTATAGACACACTAACATATTCAAACGAGCCCATTTGTCCTGGTGATTTGCCCTGCAATGGCACAGATGACAGAACTGCCATTACAGAAAATGAATTTAAATCACATTTTCTGACTTACCAGATTTAAGACTCAATGTATTAACTCAATGTGTCCTAGTAGTTCTTAAATGATAATAACAATGATCTATGTCAACAGGAATATGAAACACATCAGGCTGCAAAATTAATCATACTTGGTATGTGTACACTCTTTTTTCTCTCTTAGACTTTCTGCTTGTTTGTCATTTAATTGTAAAATGGGAAGGATAAACAGTTAAAAAATTAGAAGCAATTAAAGTCAATCAGGTCAGACCCTCCTGTGTAACTTGGCTGAGAGGAGACAGACAGAGAGACAGTAGAAACACATGATCAAAAGACATCACAAACTGCACTGATTTGTTTTTATAGTGTCATCTGCAAAAAGTGAAAATACAAATTATGCTAATCTTTTGTATTTCCATTTACACAGACGTATGTCAAAGACAACCTATAAAAATCGAAAAATCTTTGGAATGCATATAAGTATATTTCTTGAGCTAGGCATTAGCTTTGTAGCTTAGGCTGTTATCTTAACACGCAAAACTACAGAGACGGTGAAAAGAGGAAGTGGCTCTCTATCAGCCATGACCTCTTTTTCTTTGCAGTCACATTACTGTTGTGCAGAAAGTATATCCTTTACATACAAAAGGTCAAGCAGATAAATCAAACTGCGCTTCCCATTCACACATCATGAGCTAAGGGGGTTGGGGAATAGATGAGCCCTAATCAGACTCTTGGCTTTGCCCAAGATAAATAAAACGTACTCAGATCTGCGAACACTATTGTTTTGAAAGCAGAGAACACAAACTCCTCATTAAGCGTGTACACCATAGCAGGCTACTAGCTTAGCACAATCATCAGCGAGTATTTCTTAACACAATGTGGTATGATCCAAGAGACTAATTTACCCCCCCAGGTCCAAGAGATGTTTGTTGGCACAATGACATTTGTGCTGGTTAGATAATCCAGCATGATGCAACATACTGAAACATAAGGACATCTCCCAGCTCATGGGCCACTGCGCTGGTTTCATGGGGTATGTGTGAGTGTGTGTGTAGTTGTTTTTGTTGGCTAGGTTTGGGTGTTGGTACTGGGATATCACAGTCCCACTGTGATGCTAATTAAGGATCCTCTCATTCCACACAAAAACAGAGAAAACACTCGACACCTCCATTTGATAAATGCATAAATAAAAATGATTGAACACAGGTATTGCAAACTTTTTAACGATGGAACAGGTTCATTCTTAATTAACTCTGTGTTTGCATGTGTTGTCTCCGATTTCAATTAGCAATTGCAGAAGCTATCGTGTACCCCTCCTCTTCCTGCTCCCTCCCGCGCCACCTTCATCCCTTCACAGAGAAGTTTTTGACTTCCTCTCTCAGTGGCGTATTTCAAGAATAAGCAGAGGTTCAGGAAGGAGTGGAGAGCTGCCATCCAGACAGACATCACACCTCTCCTGCACGCCGCTAATTAGAGTTCATTATTTATACGCTTTGATTCTTTGACTTAGCCTCACTCCTCTCAGTGCCAAGTTATTTGGTGCTTGTTCTGCAAATGAAAGCGACCGAACAGATTGATTGATACCAGTGGGTGCTTTTTCTTCTTCTCAACATCTTTCTTCCAAAAACTTTTGGATTTAAATTCAAAGCCTCTTCACCACCACCACCAGATTGGATTTTATTCACCTTGTATCTTTAAAGGTAATGATAGCAGAAGCAGAAAAGCCAAAGACGTAGAATGGGAATGCAGAGTCTGGCTGATTGTGTCCCGTTTGTTAACACACAGTTCTTTTCCCAGCCATGCTCATTCATGCAAATGAAGCAGCATTATGACGGAGAGCTTTGACCTAAAAGGTTACGGTAGCAATACTGACAAAGGAACCATATGGTGTTTGCATAGTGATGCTTAATAATATCTACAATAGAAGTTTAATATGCCGTGTTTACCACATGAATAACCCCCTTTATTGTACATATACACTAATAAGTCATCAACGTTTAAAGGGGGAAAAAAACATGACTCATACTTTTGCATATTTTGATTAAATGAAAATAAAAATGATAGTTTGTCTTTACTGTACAGTAAAATTGGAAAGTAAATGCTAAAGATCAGGGACATAAATGAATATGAATACATTATAACAAATAATAAAAGGTATGTGCTTAAACAGATGCAAGTATTTTGTTGCTGGTTTTGTTGCTGGTTTTCTCCAGTAGCTGGACTTAAAATGCTGCCACTACTCCATATAACGCAAACAGACCACATTTCTATAATACAGCATATCTTTGCTTTTCATTGTTTTTCATGGTTATCAAAAGAAAATATTTCTTAAAAATTATAAAGGCATTGTAATGAAACACAGCTTCATGAATCACATTTTGGCACAATGGAGCACTGTGCCTTAGCTTTGTAGTAAAACCTACACCATGACTAGTGAACTGGTGATCTCTCTGAACTGTAGCATGAGAAAATATTAATAGGTGGAAATTGGCATCAAATATGAACAATAGCTCCCTTATTTGAGATAAAAATTTGGTATTTTGAATGAAAAATCCTCAAAATTTATAAATTCAAATTTATATATTAAAAAAAAAAAAAAACCTTTAGACTTAGGCCATAACTGTTTCCAGTTTAAATTTGAATACAGATATCTGGAAAAACTGAGATACTGATGAAAAAGAGATACTAGATACAAAGTTATTACCACTAATGAAGAGACTTCCAGTAAATCAGTTTAAATGACATTGGATTATGAGTAAATTTGACTCTTGCATATGCAAAATACATTAGGTCATTAGTAAGTAAAAGTGTAATTAGTAAAATTAACCAAATTACTAGGTAATTTTAAGTCTTTTACCTGCTACAAACCCATTATGTTTTCTAAAAATAGAATAGTTTGTCAAGGACACAATGCCTAAACTGTGGAGCCTGCAGGTTAAGAGTCCTTTACTAAACCCTTGTTTGCTTCCTCACATCCTTAACTTGCAGCACATCTCTCCTGTAGTGCAATCAGACCTAAATATATCTCAGTTCTTTAAATTACTCTAACAACAGTGCTGATCCCTCAGCCACACTCTAATACCTATAAACCTAGAGTAGTCTCCCATCAAACTAAATCATTACCTGCTTTGTACCAAAACAAAGAGATCCTTGCTGCGAGTGTGTTGATGTGGTTACCATAGTAATGAAGGGCCGCTGCTCTCTTCTGAGAGCTTGTTATGTGTCATGCTGGTGATGCTCTTTTTCCTCCGGCCCCAGTTCATCTGTCAAACTAGGTTTTTCTCCCTCAAAATAATGATGGCTCTAAGAGCTGAGGGCTGCGTCTCAATCCGGCATGCGGCTCGTGCTCCTCAGGGGTGGAAATGCCCCTGACACTAGCAGACACAAATAAGTTCTCTACACTAAGGGCTCATTTAGTCTTAATCAATATGGCAGCCAGTGTGAACCCACTCATATTTTGGTGAAAATAGGCTCAGAGGGCCACCCACTGTTTTGTTGCTGTTATGAGCAACTCAGAAATAGGCAGACATCTGAAAACACTGAGAGCTTAATTTCATACCAGTGTTGTTGAAATTAATAAATAATGCAGAAAATTAATTGTATGGTGGATTTGAAATAACCTACAATTCATCCTTGAGATGGCAATTTTATTATCTATACTTGATTAAAAATGAAAAAAACTAATATTTCATCTTTCACACTTTTATACCAGATGATTCCTTTTTATATCAAGACTCCTTTCATTTCCATAAGCACGTCTAATTCTGAATCGCTCATATTTGCTATGCTTCCAAGCTCTTGTTATATTGTTCACATGTATTTTCCTTATGTGGGTAATAGCACAGATACATCAGGAATCATAATTATATTTCTTCCTTCAAGGATGTTGACAAGGACATTATTTAAGTTTGATTCTAACTATTACATGCACTTGACATATACTATGACATGTACTATGTATTTGGTGCACTGTAAAATAATTAACAAAAAAAATAAACAGTTTAATTCACAACATTGCGAACTACTAATTTTCTGGAGAGAAAAGTAATTAAACTTTTTTTTTGTAAAAACTCGTTTGTGAAACTTTTATATCTGTGACAGCTGAAACCAATTTACACAGTGAATTTACATGTGACCCCAAATGAAAACAGACAATTAACTTAGAACAGAATACAATATACAAATTAAATTTATCAGCATACTCACATATTAAACTCATAAACACACATGAAAACATGTGGATTCAAATAAACTGGCCAATTTATTCTCAATCAAATAAAAAAACAAACCCAGTCCGATAAATCTGCTCTCATCTCTTATGCCATTGTAAGAGAGTTTGGCAGATCTCTGTGGAGTTTGTGTATTGAGATAAGGAGGTGAGTGGTTTATTCTGTATCTCAGGCTTAGGAGCAGCTGAGAGAACTCAAAACTACAAAATCTCAGACAGGTCTGTTACTGTTCAGTCTTCATGTTTCTCACATACAAACTTAGAAGAAGCATCAAGGAGCTGGGATGATTTAGAAACTTTAAGAAAAGCCTCCAGGGTGAAACTCCCTCATGAAGGTGGTTTGGAAGATGTCAAGAGTGTACAAAGCTTCATCAGAAATACTGTTAAGTTTTCTGTTTTCTTTTGTTAATAGTTTTCAACGTAGCCTGAAGTGGACTGTCGTCCCACCTACCTTTCCTGGGATAGACTCCGGATCCAGACAAGAATAAAGTGCCTAATGAAGATAAATGAATGAATGAATGAATGAATTAATTAATGCATTAATGAATTAATAAGAAAACCCTTCTATGAGTTGCTGCGCCCTTCTGACAAGTATCTATTTACTGCTAACGATAGCAGTGATTTAAGTTAAAACCATGTGATTTCCCCAGAACTCTAACTTTAAACTGATTTCTTCTATAGCCAACAAGAATTGTGAGTTGTTTTAAGGGTTTTTTTTATTGTCTGACTTAGGATGGATAAAAAGATGCAATCAAGGTTGATGAAAGCAGATACAATGTGGTAGTGAGTGGCTGTGGGTTTGGTTGGTGCTTCTTTAGTATATTTGTCAAAACAGTAGTAATGGTAAACTAAAAGTCTTTTGACAGAAATAAAAAAAAATGCAATAAACATATTGAGAAATCCAAAGATATGCAGTAATTGCAACAGTGTCTTCAGTAACATGATAATTGTAGAGTGTATAGTGTAACCATCTCTGCAAAGCTGTCACTAAGCAGCTCAGTGTAGAAGCTTGACAATGAAAAAAAGCAAGGCACACACACACACACACACACACACACACACACACACACACACACAGTCTCTCTCCCTCTGTTTCGTTTAAATTTCTCTCTAGCATGTACATGAAAATTAATTGATATTCTAGCTGGCCAACCCTCACTGCCCTGTGTTAGTTTCTCCTCAAGATAAAAGGTGCATTCTTGCAGGGTAATCAATGTTCTTCTTTATTTAATCTTTCTAAGGACCACCACTTTAGATCCTTGACATTTAGGCCTTGTGTAATCTTTCAATACTCCAGAAACAAGTTTGCACTGCCAATAGATTGAGCTAAAATGAGTCAAACCTCATGATGAAGATCTGATGAAGTGTTTTCACTGAAACATTGACTGTATATCACAGATAAAGAATAGTGTTTGAGCATTAATTAGCATTTTTGTAGCAAATCAATAAATCATGGTATCAGGAGTTATTGATGCTCAAAGTCCAAAATTATAGACTTCAGTAAAAAATGGGCATAAACACCAAAAAAAAACTCTGATAAATGTTCATCCAGTATACAAATTATACAAATATCTTGCTGCTCTATAAAAAGGCTGCTTAACACTATACAAGTTGGTCATGATACTGATGTCACAGTTTAACATCTTAAATCAGCTAATTTGCTTGATTTAGTGCTTTTGTGACCAAAGATTGAGGACAAATCTGCCAATGTTTGAAATATTACAGCAGAATATTGGAATGAGAAAGCTACTATGATGTGTGCCAAAAATTTATCAAAAATGTAATCGTGATTGAGTACTAATCTTAAAAGTCCTGTATGAGAATCTTAATTATATTATCTGACTTGGCCATAGAGCATAACTGTACGTAAATGATATTAATTGAACATGACTGATATCACACAGTCTTCCGCAGAATTCAACCACGATTTTGTTGGAATCTAATATTGGAGTTCCATAAAGTGTGATGATAAACTTATATGACTTATCACAGAGCAAAGCAGCCTTAAGTCTTTAAGTTTAATTCAAAATGGTTTATAATTAAAAAGAAAATAAAGTGCCTTCATGCTGAATAATTCTGTTTAATTCTATTGTAATACGAAATCATTTGCTTCACATTTGAGTTTGTCAAGATTGCTGAATTAAGCTCAGGTGAACATATTGTAATAAGAACCTGTCAAAATACAACAATGTTTGATGTATTCTTTTCTCATGTTAAAATATGACCAGACATTTGTTGCAGCTAAAAACTGTCAGTAAAAAATCTAAACTGTGGCAAATGATTCTTCCTAAAATGTCTGTCAACACAATTTTGGTTGTCAAATTCAGGTATCTTGTGATGCCTTCAAAAACTTTTCACACTATGTTTCATTAACACATAAAAACATGTGAGATGGACACAGATTTAAGACACTTCCAGCCTTAACCTTAACCTCAGGACCTCTTTACAATGCAAGCTAGCTCTTTGCAGCAATAGAACTGAATCTAGTGGTTAACTTCATAACTAGAAATTTTAAAAATAACTAGTATGAATAAACAATATAAGCTTTAGGGATGCAACCAAATATAAATATATTATTCAGAATGAACAGATACAAAAAGGAATAACACTGATTTCTTAAGCATGTTTGAGGCTACAGGTTTGCAGTGGGGATCCCGAAGGATGTATAAAAAAATTCTGTGAGTGGGAGGTTTGTACTTTCACATGGGCACAAATGAGTGACATATATGAAATTCTCAATGAACACAAACATATTTTAACATGAATCTATAGCATTCATTCATCCTTACTAACTGCCTGGTCAAGGTCACAGTGGTGTAAATGAAGTTACTTTGAACCAACTGAAAAAGATAAACTAATATTGTGGGGTACAACAAAAAGGAGGAGTAGGGAAAAAGCCAACATATGCACTTCTATAAAACAGTTATAAAGATGAATGATGTAGCTAAGTTTGAGGAACTGTCAGAGCCGGAATTCACAGACCATGCTGTCAGTGCTGGCATTCTTAGAAATTTTTTTCTAATATTTCAAAATGGTGGGGTGAATTAAAATAAACAAACTTAAGGCCACACCTACTTTGGGTTTAAATCCAAATACACAATAATGTCAGTGCATTAGACCCAAGTATACTTATATGTACCTGCCTTACCTCCATTGTATCTTCTATTTTTTATTACTATTAATAATAGACATTAAAATATGGTAGCCTACGTGCAGTGGAGACCAAAGATGACTGTGGAAGGAAAGACGTTTATCCGCCTCCTCTTAGTACGCATGGAGTCTAACTGATGTGAGCAGCAGTGATCTGCCTACACCAGGCCTCTCGCTGTGTGCTGACCGATCCAGCATTCTGAGAGGCAGAAGAGAACATTGCAATATTTGATTTCCAGTCAGTCAGCTAAGCATAACTAACACTGTGAGAAGCCCTTCAATAACCCACTTCACCATCCAGATTGCTTCAACACCTCCCACCCTCATCCCTCCATACCCCTAAACCCCACACATCTTCACCACAGATGTGCACCGATTGCCACAAACAGTGCCCTCGACTGTGATAGATTCTCACAAACAGCCTTCCTGGTGTTTGGCTAAGCACTGTTTGGGCAGATGTCAGGAAGCATCATTTCACTGGAAAGTTCACCTCTACCTACTGCTGGCAGGGGGTCCGAACAGTTTAACAGGCAATGGCTCGTACTGACCATCGCTATCTCCTCTTAAGCTCATCCATGCTGAAGTAGTTATGGCAAAACTTGATGATATACAATATCTTTCTCTTTTTGTGCAAAATTAAAGAAAAGGTAGCCATCAGTATGATGTCCAGCTCTGATCAGAAATGTCTGGAGAATACACATGATCTTAATGAGCCATTCACAGATACACAGTGTTTATATTCAGGTACTATATCTCTTTCTTGTTAACTCCTAAAGAGTCTAATGTTAAACATTTGCCACAGTGGAAAATACAGCAGGTAGTTCAAGTGTTTTTGGCCCATTATTGATTTATGTGGTTGTATTTTTTTGTGAAGCCACTTTTAATACCTTGCTCAAGGGCAAGTGCACAAGATTCCACCTATTAGTTAAACCCAAGTTACCACAGGATATCATTCGTGAAGGTAGAATTTTTTTAAATACAGTGACCACAAGACAGACAGCAAATTAGACCCAGGATTCAGTATGTATTATTAACAATCCCCAATTCTGTGGGCATGAATGGAAGTATTTGCTTGCTGTGCCTCTACAAAAAAAGTTATTTAATTCTGGGCATCAAATATTAAAATTTTGAAAAGAAATAAGTGATTTAAAAGCATGCAAATTTACAAAACACAGGCATGCTGGGGTTTTTGAAAATAAATGAGGGTTTATCTGATAGACACAGAAAATATTGTACAATCAGGCAACTGCTTTGGGATATTTTTTATCAAATTATTAATGAGTCCATTATCCATTATTTATTGGGCCTGATTTATCTGGAATAAATGCACACAGCATTAGTTTTTAATTCACTCAGCACACAGGCCATGTTTTTTCTTTCTTTCTTTCATTTTTTCCCATTTTGGAATAAGCAGCCGTCAGATGCAATATGGAGGCAGGAGTTCTCCTGCTCATGACTGTGTAAATGTCAATATTCTCAAAAGGTGCTTTTACGGTTCATTCAAGCACTGATAAGAAATCATTACACTTTTTAAGTGTATTGACAGTTTCCAGAAGGCATTTACTGCATAAAAAGCATCTTCTTTTGCAGTTTGTTAGTTTTGCGCATCTTAAATTGACGTGCGAGGACATTTTTGCACGAGTCAGCAAGCACATCTTAGCAAGGCTCATGTCTCAATGCTCATGTCTTCTCAGTAAGTGTCTTACTTCTTTCAGTGGTAAATACAAGTTTATGGGCTTTCAAATATAAATTAATAGGTCACTAACATTAGGCCAGATTATGTGGTATTTGATATTTCTGGACACCCGGCAGAAGTCACTGTGGTCCTCTCATATTTTTCATAACATCAACAAATCTTAACAGCTTCATCCTGGTAATGGTCACATCAAATCCAGTGACTTGCCAGCATGTAGCTTAAAAGTATTTTGTCATGCACTGTGAGCTTCTAACTCTAACCCTCTTCCTACCTCCTACAATTAAAAAAAACTGTTGCATTAAAAAGCATTTAACCCATTTTGCTTCAACATATTGCACACATCAAAAGGCTGTTTTGGGGTAAAAGAGCTTAGCTATATAACTGGAGGGTACACTTTGTACGGTTCTCTCCAAGCTCCCCCTACTCGCCTACACCCTCCGCCTGCTCCCTCGCTCTGAAAGCACTAGGTGTTAACACTACAGAAGCAAAAGAAGTCGGGGAAGAAAAAATCCTGCAGGTGCCCTGTGGGTATCTTTCAAATTAATCGTCTGGCTGCTGTGTCTTATGTGCGGTTTTGAAACATTAACAAGACCTTTGAGAGCTGAGGGAATGGGAGGGAAAAGGGCGAGCAAAGAGGGCACAGGACACGGCATGACAGTCTTTAATGATTTATTGAACAGATACAAATTATTTTGGCCCAGGCCTCCAGTGTTTGGTGGAAGTCAATGAGAAGGCGAGCTCGGACATGCCATGGGCATTCAGCTGGACACAGAGAGAGAGAGAGAGAGAGAGAGAGAGAGAGAGAGAGAGAGAGAGAGAGAGAGAGAACAAGAAAATTAAAAAGTAAAAGAGGTTGATGGTGGATGGGGCCCTGAAAGGTCTTTGTTGGAACAAATAAAAACTAATCCATCATTCTGTGTTTATACATACAGGTAAATGCCTAATAGTAGTACCTGCAATACTTGTTACTGAATATAACAGTTGCAACATTCATTCATTGTCTACCGCTTATCCGATCTACACTCGGGTCACGGGAAGCCTGTGCCTATCTCAGGCATCATTGGGCATCAAGGCAGGATACACCCTGGACAGAGTGCCAACCCATCGCAGGGTACACACACACTCTCATTCACTCACGCAATCACACACACTACGGACAATTTAGAGATGCCAATCAACCTACAACGTATGTCTTTGGACCGGGGGAGGAAACCGGAGCAAACCCCCGAGGCACGGGGAGAACATGCAAACTCCACACACACGGCGGAGGCGGGAATCGAACCCCCAACCCTGGAGGTGTGAGGCAAACGTGCTAACCACTAAGCCACCATGCCCCCTAACGGAACTCGAACCCCCAACCCTGGAGGTGTGAGGCAAACGTGCTAACCACTAAGCCACCGTGCCCCCCAGTTGCAACATGTAAGAAATAAATTTTTTATTATTTAAAAATTGCGAACAGTTAAATAATATTATCTAGTAAGGCAGATGCTCCATTCCTAACAAATAAAGGTCCTTTGTTTTTGCCTTAAAAAGCAGGGTGTGTCTAACAATTCACAGGCATGAAGCTACCAATTCAAAATAATGACCAATGAGAATAATAATAGAATGCTCATGAACCTGACAAAGTTAGTATCATCACCCTTTCGAAAGACATTATGCAACATAGGCCTACACTGTTTGGGGAAATTCACTTCTTCCCCCCAGTAACAGACTTATTCACCAAATCAAAGACTAACTGGACTGATGGTCTGCACTTTCAGTAAGGATTTCTTTTTTGTACTAGTGAAGTCGTTTTTGTCAATTTTTCCATGCTGAGTACAATTAACAATCATTATCTTGTGACAATGAACATTTCCTTACTTGGTTAGCCCATACAAGCCCTCTGCTATTCCATGTTCTTCTTTCTTCTTATTTCTTATCTTTCCGAAAGTCAGGAGAAGATACAAAAGACACTCAAATATACTACTCTAATGGTTTGGTTTAAAGGCTGTTTTACCTGCTAGTCAATTTGCAGGGGCTGTGTGTTGAGGCCAACCTTCTGTGGTTGTGTGGTATTAATTCTGATTTGTAGTTGTTATTATTATTCTTGCTACATTTGACAGAATTTGAGTTGTTGGAACATTTTGCACTGAAACTGCTGATGCAGTGCTTTGAGAACTAGATTAACTAGATTAACTTTCATAATTTCTTTTCATTCTTTGTGAATTGTTTACATTTCTTTAATTTCAGGGCAAGATGTTTACTCAAACCTTGATGGAACTGGATGTTGGCCATAACCAATGTCCAAAAGGTTTGAGACTTGAAACCTTGAGACCCTCCTTATCTCATCATAAAGCCAAAGCAATATGTGAAGACCACTTCACATGTTATAAGAAGCATATTTATAAGTTAAGAGTATTCATTACCTCTGATGCTGTGATAGAAAAGCAGAAGTGGACAGTAAACTCAAGAACTCTGTTTGTGTAAAACTTTGATGTAACCTTTGTTGCAGCAGATTTGGTAGCTAAGTTCACTAGAAAGAAAAAAGTAAGTATATTTGCTTCATTGCTTCCATTCGAACAGAAACATGTATATGGCTCAACTTGGCTACTACGAAAGAGAAGGATGAACATTTCCATTGGAGTACATGGCAGAGGAATTGGCAGTGGGCATAGGCCAAATTCACAGCTGTTACAAGCAATGAAACAATGTAATGAAGAGCAGAGCTCGGAAGAGATTAGTACCAACTCCTGACTAGATACCAATTACATTAAAGCACTATGAAGTGAGTTTATAAGTTCATGAAGGTTTTTGGCCTGATAAAACAAAGTGCATAATGGCTGCAGTAACACATGGAGAAGTAGGTGGTTGAGATCACTGGCTCTGGTAGAGACACTGGTGTGGCAGTAGTGATAAAGCTTTGCATGTAAAATGATGAGAAAAATGAGTTGACACACTGATTCTCAATATGTATCACATTTTGGTGAATGTTGGTTGCTTTTCTAATGCAAGGGCATGGGAAGAGATACACTACAATCAGCTTTCCAGGCATGGGAGCCATACAAGTGGAGTTTGCTGAGCTTATTAATGCAGGTCGTATGTGGTGGAAGGCCCAATTCTCACAATATGACAACTTTGCTGATGGAAGATAGAGCCTGCTTAGTTATGGATGCAATCATGAAATATTAAGTCCCCCCTTTACCAGTGGTTTGTTGTAAGAGAGAAAAACAATGTAACTCTTGTCACTTGACACTACATTACCATTCCACTCAACATAACCAACTAATTAATGTAAAGTCAACTAAATAATGTAAAATAAACAAAGTAACGTCAATTTGTTGATATTCTTCAAGATATTACCAATAATTGCCATTTTCATTACAGAGATCTGCCACAGTTTTATGAATCTGCCACAGTTTTATAAAAAAAACTCTAAATCCTGATGGAAACCTGCCTAGTGGTTCTCAGTTCCACTGATTCCCATCATATATAATACAGAATACACATTCAAATTCCCCTGTAGCAAAATCCTATAATAGATTCAATTGTGGTTTCTACTTCATTCATTGGCTTCCATGACTGAGACTGAGAACTACCTCTTAAGTAGTCAACTAGCTGAGTTTATGTATAGTAATGGCACAGAGAGTGTAACACATCTGTCAAGATGTTAATGAAGGCACAGAAGGGTTCCAAGTAAGTGGGTGGGCTCCTAAAGTTAGAGGTGTGCACTCAGAAATTTGGACTAAACCAAATGTTATAGTTCATTATTTGGTTTGTATCTGCCTGCAATATTTTCTTCATTAGTTCTACTCACCAATATATACACAAATTTTATATATATATATATATATATATATATATATATATATATATATATATATATATATATATATATATATATATATAAAAACCATAGCAACCCTGGCAAGGATAAAGCATGTACTGAGGATGACTCACAAGTGCTGCACAATGTCCCTCAAAGTTCAAATCTGACCACCCACTCTCGCCTGCACAAAAGTAAAAGCTACAAACTCTCACAAAATCTTTGTTGGGTCTCACAGAATCACATCCACCTCCAGCTGAACCTCCTTACTGAACTGGCAGAAGCAGATATTTCTACATGTGCCCTTTGGTCTGAGCTGACCCCAGGAACAGTTTAGCAAAGATGGCCACTCGAGATGTGCTCTTTTAGGCCACTTCAGCTATGTTAAATATTTTCTTTGAAATAACTAAGAGCTCTTTTTGACCTCAATGAACACTTCATGGTGGATGAATAATTTGTGCGTCTAATTTTTGCTGATGGAGTCATGCAGATAATCACTCTCTGAGCAGTGCAGCTAAAATTCTCAAAACATACTCTTAGTGAGTTAGTGAGATGTAGTGTACATTTGTCTTGCATTTTATGTCCTGTTATCCCTGCTATAGATCTGAAGAAACTGGATCAGGAATGGGATGTATGAAGAGCAATTTTCAGCGATCTATTGTTCCAGTTAGGGTCACAGGGATTGATGATGATGCTACAGATTTCCAAAATGATATATGGAAAATTGCTAATAAATATATTAGCACATACAGTTGTTACGGGTGTAGGCCCTGTGTTGGGCCACTAGGGGGAGTTTCCGGCAGGGGTTGTGTCATGTTGTGTTTTGTTATTGTTTTCGTTCAAGTCATGTGCTTGTGTTAGCCCCGCCTTTCCTATTGTTTCCTGATTGTTGCTCACCTGTCCCTAATGTTATCCTGATTATGCTTTTGTATAGATAGCGGCATTTTGCCAGGGTTCGGGGCTGGTCGTTGTCGTTGTACCGTCTTTGTGTAGCGTTTACGTGTGGTGTCAGTCTCGTGGTTATGTTTGTTTGCTTTAAGTTTAATAAACCCCCTGTCCTTTGTCTATCTGCGCGCTGGGTCTGTTACTTTCATGCCATGGACACCGGGAAACGTGACAGAACGACCAGCCTTCACCAAACAGACCCAGTGCGATGGTGAGCAAGGAGATTTTTTTTCTGGTCATAATGTTTTGCCAGGTTGCTGTGAGGGGCGTCGTCCCACGATGTAGCTTCCGTGGGAGACGCCACCTCATTCATAGATGATGGAGGGGGTTTCATGTCAGGTTTTTTTTGGACTTGGTCTTGGGGAATTTTTTGGGTTGGGTTTTTTGTTTGATTCCAGGTTCGGCGAGGGACCATGCTCCAATCTGGGGTGGCAAGGGAGTCTATGTGGATGTCTCCCACCCGCCCACCCCTTGGGGAGTTTCTGGCTTGGCCGGGACAGAGTTCGTCACTCGGCGTCGTGGCTCGGCGGTGGACGTCGCTCGGTGCTGCGACTCGACAGTGGACGTCGCTCAGCCCTGCGGCTCTGCAGTGGACATCGCTCGGCTCGGCTGTGGTCGTCGCTCGGCGCCTCCACTCGATGGTGGACGTCGCGTGGGGCCCTTTGGCCTTACCGTCAGGCCCCGTGCTCCCCCCCACCTGTCTCGCTCTTGCTTCTCGCTCCCCCCACTTGCCTCGCCTTTGTTCCTCGCTTCCCCCCATCTGCCTCGTCTTTGCTCCTCGCCCCCCCCCCATTTGCCTCGCCATGCTTCTCGCTCCCCCCTACCTGCCTCGCTATGCTCCTCGTTCCTGTCCAGGACTTGCGGACTGCCCAGACTGACGGGGAGGGTCATGTTTTGGCGCGTCGGGAGCCGCGCCTTTGAGAGGGGGGAGATGTTAAGGGTGTAGGCCCTGTGTTGGGCCACTAGGCGGAGTTTCCAGCAGGGGTTGTGTCATGTTGTGTTTTGTTATTGTTTTCGTTCATGTCATGTGCTTGTGTTAGCCCCGCCTTTCCTATTGTTTCCTGATTGTTGCTCACCTGTCCCTAATGTTATCCTGATTATGCTTTTGTATAGATAGCGGCATTTTGCCAGGGTTCGGGGCTGGTCATAGTCGTTGTACTGTCTTTGTGTAGCGTTTACGTGTGGTGTCAATCTCGTGGTTATGTTTGTTTGTTTGTTTTAAGTTTAATAAACCCCCTGTCATTTGTCCATCTGTGCGCTGGGTCTGTTACTTCTTGCCATGGACACCGGAAAACGTGACAACAGTATTACTGAAATGTATACAAAGCCTGTTAATGATACCTTCAGCTGTAGATAATCATCCTGCAACATCACTATAAACGCATACAAGTGTATGCTTAATTAAGTGTTGATTAAACCCTTATCTTTTGGTTGCAGGAATATATCTGTGACTTAAATGTGATCAGACACAGAAGCGACTTGGCTAATTAAGCACACTATAAATTGTGTGTGTGTGTGTGTGTGTGTGTGTTATAACAAATCCTTGTCTGGAAGTACTGCCGCTATCTATGCATGATTAACACACAATTAAACAATTAGCTTAACTCATAATGACACATTTATTACATTAAGCCCTTTAAGGCCATGCCCTACCTGTTCTCAGTCTGAATAAAGCTGTATCCCCGCAGTCACCAGGTCTCACACACTCATCACTTTCAGAGAGAGGCATTTTGGCAATAATTAAAATGGCTGCAGTCGTAAGTCACCTGGGGGAACGTGATATGCAAAATGAATTAATATGCAACTGAGATGTGCAAGATGTGAGCAATTCCACATTACAAATTATTATTGCTAATAACATTATTACATGTTATGTATTACGTATTCCAATGCATATCCATTAAGCACAAGACTAATGTGTTTGTTAAGCTCCTGATGTAAGGAAAATTGGCAATTCATAAGTAAGCCATGTTTTAAATAATGTAAAGATTTATGGGGTAAATAACTAAAGTGTACAAAACGGCAGTGCTTATTCAAAGAATGCAATAACTGAGGTAAAAAAAAAAAAGGATTCTTGGGGGGGATTAATCCATTCCTTAATTTGGTTCTTTACTGGGTTTGCTTTGGCAGGCTTTTTCATACTTTCCCTTCTTCCTTACTATATACGTTCTATGCTGTATACTATATACACCGATCAGGCATAACATTCTGAGCAGTGACAGGTGAAGTGAATAACACTGATTATCTCCTCATCATGGCACCTGTTACTGGGTGGGATATATTAGGCAGCAAGTGAACATTTTGTCCTCACCTTTGATGTGTTAGAAGTAGGAAACATGAGCAAGCATAAGGATTTGAGCGAGTTTGACAAGGGCCAAATTGTGATGACTAGATGACTGGATCAGAGCATCTCCAAAACTGCAGCTCTTGTGGGGTGTTCCCGGTCTGCTATCTATCAAAAGTGGTCCAAGGAAGGAACAGTGATAAACCAGCGACAGGCTCATGGGCGTGTGTGGTCCGACCCAACAGACAAGCTACTGTTGCTCAAATTGCTGAAGAAGTTAATGCTGGTTCTGATAGAAAAGTGTCAGAATACACAGTGCATCGCAGTTTGTTGAGAATGGGGCCGCAGAGAGGCAGACCAGTCAGGGTGCCCATGCTGATCCCTGTGCACCACCGAAAGTGCCAACAATGGGCATGTGAGCATCAGAACTGGACCACTGACCAATGGAAGAAGGTGGCATGGTCTGATGAATCACATTTTCTTTTAAATCACATGGATGCCCGGGGGCGTGTGCATTGCTTACCTGGGGAACACATGGGACCAGGATGTACTATGGGAAGAAGGCAAGCTGGAGGAAGCAGTGTCATGCTTTGGGCAATGTTCTGCTGGGAAACCTTGGGTCCTGCCATCCATGTGGATGCTACTTTGGCACATACCACCTACCTAAGCAATGTTGCAGACCATGTACACCCTTTCATGGAAATGGTATTCCCTGATGGCTGTGGCCTCTTCCAGCAGGATAATGCACCATGCCACAAAGCAAAAATGGTTCAGGAATGGTTTGATGAGCACAACGAGTTTGAGGTGTTGACTTGCCCTCCAAATTCCCCACATCTCAATCCAATCGAGAACCTGTGGGATGTGCTGGACAAACAAGTCTGATCCATGGAGGCCCCACCTCACAACTTAGAGGATTTAAAGGATCTGCTGCTAACATCTTGGTGCCAGATACCACAGCACACCTTCAGGGATCTAGTGGAGTCCATGCCTTGTAGGATCAGGGCTGTTTTGGCAGAAAAAGTGGGACCAACACAATATTAGGAAGGTACTAATATTCAGTACTAAGCAATATAAGAAATACAGAAAGCAATACAAAAGAGAAAGTAAAAAAAATAATCTTAATGGAGAACTGAAGGGATAAATCAGGTCTGCTTGATTCAAACTTTTATCTGAAGGCTAGAAAGAGGAACTGTCATTATAACTTAAACTGTTGAATTTGAGTATGCAGTTGAAACCAGCCAAAATGACAATTTACAAAATCATTATGCTTGTTACACTTTTACTTTTGCAAAAGCACTTTGATATATTAACTGGTGTCGCTGTATTCAAATGATTTTGCAAATACTGTATTTGCAGTGCTTTTTATGCCACTCAACCACTGCATGTAAAACACATGGCTGTAATGTGATTCCTACAGATTTTCGCTGTTTGTAAGTTTGTTTACTTTTCTTTATGCTGGTATGTTAAAGCAGCCACTGAAATACAGAACTAAAACATGACAGGTGTCATGTGTATGTGATCCAGTGTATCATAAAGTTACTGTTACCACCCTGTCATTCATAAGAAATATATAATATAATATAATATAATATAATATAATATAATATAATATAATATAATATAATATAATATAATTCTGGTATTCTGATTACAACAAAACAATTTGACAAATTTACTTAAAAATACTTTATATTTTAACAATAGAGCAATGTAATGTTAATTTGATAAACAACTTAGTTCCTCTGTTCACTTATACTATAGCTATAAACTATATATACTCTCTCTATTATCAAACCACACATTAAAAAAAACTTTAATTTATCAGTGATTTGGTATAGTAGTCATTAATTCATTCAAATTCTATAACCACATTATGTAGTTCAGGGTCAAAGTGGATTTGGAGTCTGTCCCAGGAAAACTGGGTACAAGGTGGGAACACATCTGAGACAGGAGTTCAGCCTTTTTTAATATATACATACACTGGCATTTGTGTGAAATTTTGAGTATAATTATGTAGGTTACTGTGCTTAGGTTTTTGCTCAGCACTGTATTTAAATTAGCTAATGATTAAGACCAATGAAATGTGTACATATAGAGACAAGCTCCTCGGCTGAGTACTGTTATTTTTCACTGTGTGAAACTACAGTAATTAAGACCTTTACAACCCAATATCTATGTTGTAAACCAGGAAACACATATGATACATGAAAAATCAAACATCTGCATACAAATTTCAACAACATACAAATGCCATGATCGCATATATCTATTAACCAGTGCTGAGTTAATACCTTGCTTCAAATTTATACCTCTCTCCTCCAGATCTCTTTAATTAGGAAAGAGGAACAATTCTACAAAACCTTTTTAAGATGAGAATTAAAAAAAAAAAAAAAAAGAATAAAATATACTGTAGCTGTCTGAGAAAGGTTTTTTCCCCCTTTCTCACCTTACTAATGAATGTGCATCAAAAGAGGTATAAATAGGGAAGGTAAGTAAGAACAGAGATATGCTCTCATCCCATGTATATTAGAAGAGCTTAGTAACACTTTCATGTTTAGTGCTGATTTGCACTAAGGCTCATTGGCTGTTTTGACACGTAACACACAATGTGATACTTTAAAGATGAATTTGTGCTCCAAAGTAAAATGTCTGACTATGAACAGACCACAGAGACCTATTTGTAAGAAGAATTAAGGGAAAAATGTCAGAGAGAATGACAGAGGGAAAGGAGCAGGCAGCTTATCAACAGACCTACGTAGAAAAGGAGTCCTAGAAGATAGTGGGAAAAGTGGGACCATTTGTCAGATGAAAGCTTCTTCTTTTCTTGTACCTCACCAAGGATACGCTCTGAGCTTTAGATTGAGGCACGACTTTATGAAGACAATAAAGTGTGACATTATGAAGCCTGGCTAGAATGTCCTTCGCTCTTTTAGGGGTTTCCCTGACAGAATCTTTCAATGCACTTGATGTCTAAAGTGCTTTTTTATCAAGACCGAGGCCTGGGAGTGATCTCTGAGCACCCGTCACATGGTTTGGGTCAGGGAAAGATGAAGGTTGAGGATTGAACTCAAAAAGAGAACAAGTGACAAAGCATAGTAGGCCTGTGTCAGTGATCAGACGTTTTACTTTTTTTACATGATCAAATGTCAATGTCTCCATAAAGGACAAAAAAGATTGAGATTTTTCTAGCATTTGCAAAACCTTATACTCTTCATACCTATTAGTCCTAAGTCAAGCGAGAAAAAAAATGTCATGTTGTTTTTCAAATATGAATAGAGGGCTTCCATTTGACATGTGAAGCATTGCATAGTCCTGGCTCTTTCACTTCTGGAAAAGGAAGCTCTTTTACATAAATAGTGTTTGTATACATTGTTGTAATGGAGGTAACTTGTGTGAAACAACACCAGTGCATTCTGGTGAATCCACAAATCTTTGCATTCATAAATTGCATGCATTTGAAGTAAAAAGCCTAAAACACACATGTGAAGAAAGTCTTAATAAACTTTTTGCTGCAGCTGCTTATGTACAGGAACAAATGTGTTTTTCTGATATCAGCAACTTTATTTCAGGCAGAGTAGCAAACCATCAACAATTTATTAATCTCAAACCAAAAGCCTAAAATCAGGAGAGCATTTCACATCCAGAAATCCAGAGATCATCAATCATCTATATGTATAATTATAATTAAGTGTTAATTAATTATAATTATATAACAGCTTTCTTGATTTGTTCCAGTTTCATTGCTGATAATCAGCTTGATTGACAACATTATTGTGTTCTTTTAATGACCATGGACCAGGAACAAAATGTTAATTTTCATAAAAAATACAATTACACTATTATTGCAAAAAATTCAGAAACCCAAACCTGTGAAACAAAAAAAAAAGTCAACTCATAGCTGCAGTTAAAAAGTAGCCAAATTTCACTGGTAAATTGGGGAGCTGCTCCCAACAACACACCTACTGGTAATTTACACCTAGTTTTTTTAGACAGAAAAAAATATGTGCAAAGCTGGTCACTGATAATTTCCCAAACTTAAGTCAATTGAAGAGAATACATAATCAGCCACACTTTTAATGTTCCTATTTCTTCCTGTTTTTTGTCCAGTCCTTCCTAAAATGCATATTACATCTTTTAATATCACCTGAAAATAAACACACAAATCTTAGTACATGGTCATATGTCTACTGTATCAGAGGACACAGCATTTACAGTTTCTCTCAAGCAACTCAAGTCAAGTCACTGCAAAGAACATTTACAAAATAACGGGTCTGGTCATAGTAACTGATACGTATTTGTTTTCCTCACACTGTTATTTAGTCTATTATTGAGTGGTTTGTAAGGCAGTGGACATGGTAACATGTCATTTTAGTGAGAGCAGAGCCTTTGTAGTTGTGAATTGACTACTAATCATGGTTTATGAAGTCAGCTGGCTGTGTGTACAACATTGCCTGGTTGCCTTGCACTGTGTATACTTGACTTTATTGATTTCTTTTTACACTGGCAAAGAGAGCAGTAATTATGAGCCTGGACCAGCTCATTGATTTGACTCGCCATCTGAGACTTCACATCGACAAATCATTACCGCTCCTCCCCTGGGCTCCATCCGTTCACCAGAGGTTTGTGTTTGAATCTGCTTAACTGAACCCCAGTCTATACTTACTAGCATAATGTTCTATGGACCTGGGTTGTCTATTTATGAGGGGGGAGTAGGTTTTGCAATTTCAGGGCATCCTAAATGGGGAAAAAAGGCAAAACAAACAAATGCCAAATGAGTTCAAACACGTAATGCCAACAGCTTCCAGCTTCTTCATTACAAAGTGTGTGTGTGTGTGTGTGTGTGTGTGTGAGAGAGAGAGAGAAAGAGAGAGAGAGAGAAAGAGAGAGAGAGAGATAGAGAGAGAGACACAGGGAATGAGAAGGAGGGGAAAAAGTTGCCACTGCCTTGATGGAAACAAACATTGCTTTGGGCCGCTTTGTAAACAGTACACAGCTGCTATTTCGAGTGATGGGAGCTCCACCTTGTCACAACAATTCTTTAAAAGAGGAACAGTTTAATGTCAACAATATTTTCTCCATCTGCCTGTTCATGAAATCTCGTAGATCCACTGGGAAGATGCTTCCCCTCACACAGGCAGGGAGGTGCAGATTTCGTAAAGAGCTCCCCAGATTCCATCAACCCCGGAAAAACACCCATGCTGCATTCAGTACAATTCAATAATAGAGTACACTACAGTCTTGACACAAATGGATCTGTTTAATCTATCAATACAAGCATTACAGATGCAAAAGAATCAGAGGGTGAAGCTTTATACTGCACAACGCAATGTATACAACCCAAGATCAGCTTATTGATCGATCGGTGAACATATCTGTTCATACAGTGCTGTGTGTGCAGTAGATGTGGTGATATACCAGCAAAGCAAGATACCACAGGAAAATCTGAACTACTGTTAATAACACATTGGACTGGGATTATTCAAGTGGCACAATTGTCCAAGTGCTGAGAGACTGCAAATGAAATCAAAATAAAGCTGAACCCATATGTAGCCAGGAATATAACTGCCCCTGGTTTCTGGGTGGGAGGGATTAGCTACACTAGCCAATAGCTTGTTTCTGTTAACTTGTGTCTATCGAATGGGCCAGTTAGCACTCTCCTCCATGTGCATTCAGCTGCCCTGTGATGCTGCATAAGCAGCAATTCAACCAGATACAGTGTCTTAACATGTGTCAGAAAAAGCATGTGCTGGCCTTCAGCAAACTGGATTGCTGCCACAAACTTGCTTAGAAACTTACAACTGGTAGAAAAATGGGGTTTAAAAAAGCACTATACTGCAAAACAGGAGCTGTCAGTATTAAAATCAATAAACTACCAAAGGCTAAGGGTGATTCTTTTAAAAAGTCGGCTTGCAACAATATTCCCTAAGGGCCATATTCACAGTTGAGTTTTGTGCACATTCTGAGGATTTAATACTGAAATTGGCCACATCAAAATAGCGTGCAGGCAAGTGTTTTGCGTAAAAGGGGTGGTCTTGATGCTGTCTCGTACATCCACTCAAGAAAAAACTGGCAAATCTAAGGGTTGAATTACATGCAAGTGACTGCCATAATCTCAATAATCTTTAATAAACCTAAGTGCTTCTATTAACCATACATATCAGGAACATTCCCTAAAGTATATACTGACATGGCTTCTAAGCATAAATCACAACCCTAACTGAATAAAAGAATCCACAAATTGGTACTACGGTGTTTCATGAAATTTATAGTCATCTACTTTCAAATTGTAAACAGATCAGTGATTTATGAAAATCTGTGAAAATCAGGTTTACCCATATGGTGCAATTAAATCTTACCCTTAATTCTGATCATTTCATAATTTGCAAGCTGCTGTATGAAAGAGTGTTACATTCTTATCCAGGTGTCCCAACACACTAACATAGTCATTTGACAGTGGGGAAAAAGCAAGGATTTTCTTTGTTTCAGCTCCAATTTACAGTGATTGTGAATTAGCTTGGTGGCATGTCTCCTCTTGTGAGCCACCTGACAGGTTCCCACAGACAGAGAATCCCAATTAAGGTCACTGTGAGCACAGTGTCAGCCTCTAATTGGATTAGATTACAAACTTGATTGGGGCCAATTAGCGTGCAGTGCCTTCACCTTTTTAAAAAAGAAAAAGTAATTTAGCCTAATGGAGATGCCTGCCAAGGTGTATAATAGAAGTCTTACTGCAGTAAGTGAGTCAGATGGCCTGGCCCCAGGGCTTTGGGAGCTAAGCAGGCCGAAGCTAGGCTTATAAATAGGCTTGCCACTGACACACACGACAGGAGCTGAGAATGAGTTTTTGCAAAGGAATATTTTCTTTTACCAATCAGGATTCTGTGCGGGAGCCGACACTTCGCATTTAAATTGCATTTGAAGTAAAGCTTCTGATAACAAGTGTGACCTATGCCAAAGCCTAACTAATACTCGCCTCTACTAAGCCTCATAATTGAAATCCACCATATGGCTAATTTCCTGAAAATAAGTCTAGTCTGTCAAGAATTATACGCAAAAGGCTACTAGTGATTTTGTGATGTTCTCTTTCATTCTGTATGAAGCATTTTTTATCATTTTCTTTATTTCTGTCATGTGACATGAAACCATAAATCTACAATTAAACCTAAGCATATTAATGAGGCCAGCCTAGCAAAGCAAATCAGCTGAGAAATAGAGGTTAAGTTACTGTTGTCAAAAGCACCACAATTATGCACTCTTAAAGTGTCTGTAAGATTTAACTCACTGTCACATGTCAAGGTGTTTTACTCCTTTAAATGAACGGCAGGTCCTTTAAAGTTGCACAGCATCTCTGAAGCTTCTTGCATCTAAACAATGACATTAATTAATTACCTCTCACGCCCTCCCTGCACATCTCTTCCACAAAGTAAGAGGTTTATTATCAACGAAAATAGGAGCGTACAGGGTTTACAGAAAATCCAGGATATTTAATTGGAGCTTGTGTGTGTCTTTGTATGCGCTTCTGTATCTACCAGCAAAATGACTTACGAAATTAAATCGCTATGCTTTGATCTGTGATAAGATTTGAATAGAGGGGATTTAAATATTTAAAACTCTTCTGCAGCAGCACGCTTTGATCTGCTGCCTGATTAACGTGGGGGGTGTTACTGAAACTACACTAAGCGAACGAGGGTGAGGCGGCCGACTCTAATTGCAAGTTGTCTTGCTGGGATAAATCACACGTCTTATAGGAAAAAGGGTAAACAGTTGGTTTAAATGAGATTTCTTTTTTCATCTCCTTATGTTTTAGAAGAGAAAACAAAGATTTTAAACATTGAATCGATACAAGGAGGAAAATCAACACAGGAAACAAATGCAACGCAGAATACAAAAATATTCCCATTTTATTCTCATGTGATTTCATTATTCTATTTATTTCATTATATATATATATATATATATATGGGGGGGCACAGGGCACGAGGGGGGCACAGGGCACGGGGGGGCACGAGGGGTGCACAGGGCACGGGGGGGCACAAGGGGGGCACAGGGCACGGGGGGGCACGAGGGGGGCACAGGGCACGGGGGGGCACGAGGGGGGCACGGGGGGGCACGGTGGCTTTGTGGTTAGCACGTTTGCCTCACACCTCCAGGGTTGGGGGTTCGATTCCCGCCTCCGCCATGTGTGTGTGTGGAGTTTGCATGTTCTCCCCGTGCCTCGGGGGTTTTCTCCGGGTACTCTGGTTTCCTCCCCCAGTCCAAAGACATGCATGGTAGGTTGATTGGCATCTCTAAATTGTCCGTAGTGTGTGATTGTGTGTGTGGCACAGGCTCCCCGTAACCCGAGTGTAGTTCGGATAAGCGGCAGACAATGAATGAATGAATATATATGTGTGTGTGTGTGTGCGCAATGGTGTGAAAAAGTGTTGGCCCCCTTCCTGATTTCTTATTTTTTTGCATGTTTTTCACACTTTAATGTTTCAGATAATCAAACACATTTAAATATTAGTCAAAGATAACACAAGTAAACACATCATGCAGTTTTTAAATGAAGGTTTTTATTATTAAGGGAAAACAAAATCCAAAACTACATGGCCCTGTGTGAAAAAGTGTTTGCCCCCTAAGCCTAATAACTGGTTGGGCCACCCTTAGCAGCAACAACTGCAATCAAACGTTTTCAATAACTTGCAATGAGTCTGTTACAGCGCTCATCTTTGCAGAATTGTTGTAATTCAGCCACATGAGGGTTTTCGAGCATGAACCACCTTTTTAAGGTCATGCCACAGCATCTCAATCGGATTGAGGTCAGGACTTTGACTAGGCCACTCCAAAGTCTTCATTTTGTTTTTCAAAATGAAGATTGTCCGTAAGAAACATTAAAGTGTGACAAACATGCAAAAAAATAAGAAATCAGGACACTTTTTCACACCACTGTATGTATGTATGTGTGTGTGTATGTGGTGGGTTTTAATAGTTTTTCATTCTGTATATACCCATGAATCATATTTACACAAGTAGAATAATTTACAAAATTAATGTAATGTGCAAGTCATTTGCTAAATGTCACCACAGTGTCATTTTTGATCATCTGCCTTTTCTACCCATGCATCTACTCTACCCAACTCCTGGTGATCTGTGAGCTAAAATTGGCCAATAACATGATAGTAATAAGCCCATTGTTCTTATTAACAACATTTATTATAATATAGTGTGTTTTATTTTTATAGATTGTTGTTGTAACAGTGCCATGTCATACCTGATTGTGTATAACATTTCTAAATTCATACAGTTTGGTAAAGAGTTGAGAGTAAAAGGTCTAAAGCTACATTCATACATATAGTAATTTTATCGCTGCAAGTCACCAGTTGCTAGTGTAAAAATATTTCTCAGTGGGTGGTGCCACTAGTATTCTAACTGACAACAAATCAGTTTTCTATGAAATATTGTGGAAGCAGAGCCTTCTATATGAAATTCTCAAGTGAATGATAGATGTATCATATCATAGGAGAAGCAGTGTGTGCTCTTTTCCATAAAAAATATTTGCCTCTACTGTCTTCACTTCCATTGGTAGTTGCTCCATACTGGCATAAAGTTAACCTTTTCTCAACTTTGTCACATCACTGGACACACCCACATCTGTTCATGGTCAACAAGTACTTTATTTCACCAGTTCTCAGTTAAAATGAATGGTCTCTGCTCACATTGTTGCTATAAGTTGCTGTATGTGTGAATGTAGCATAATTCTACAAGCTATCTGAATCTAAAAAAACTTCTATATATATAACAGTCTGTGGCATGAATTCATGCAGATATAAATTGTCAGAAGTCATCATCAGCTGATCATAAGCATCAGAGGCATTCAAGTATGTGCCTCATTAATTGGCAGACACACCAGCAGAAAAACAACAGAGGAGGTGGATTATGCTGAGGAAATTCAAACACTAGGCTGCATGTGTGCACTGGACTTCCTCTAAATATCACATTAGCACTTCATTTGATTGTCAGCACAGGCCATCCATACACACCATCACACATATGTTCATCAATGCGTTAACGAGGCCACTGGAGCCAAACACTCTGCTGAGAGCTAAATCTGTGCCAGCTAAAGTCAGAGCACTTTCTCAATGTGATTTTTTAAACCCCCTTGCTATTTTATTTTTTTATCTTTAAACATGCAAAAGGAAAGTGTTTGAATTCATCAGCATCAAGCTGACAGTGCCTTTGTAGTTCAGTCAGACCATGCCAGGTTCATAGAATTCAGAATGAGCTGGTCTAAATTCAGAATAAGCTGGTCTAAATGAGTGTGCTAACATCCTAAAGACTGGAGTAAATGGAGGGATTATTGGGCTACCCTTATACAAAGTCATTTCACTGTAGTTAAACCAAATTCATTTAATTTCCATTTTTAAAAATCTATTAATTTTCTTTTCATGTACTAGATGTTAATATGTCTAAGGGTCAGTTATATACAGGTGCATCTCAATAAATTAGAATGTCATGGAAAAGTTCATTTATTTCAGTAATTCAACTCAAATTGCGAAACTCGTGTATTAAATAAATTCAATGCACACAGACTGAAGTAGTTTAAGTCTTTGGTTCTTTTAATTGTGATGATTTTGGCTCACATTTAACAAAAACCCACCATCTCAACAAATTAGAATACTTCATAAGACCAATAAAAAACACATTTTTAGTGAATTGTTGGCCTTCTGGAAAGTATGTTCATTTACTGTACATGTACTCAATACTTGGTAGGGGCTCCTTTTGCTTTAATTACTGCCTCAATTGGGCGTGGCATGGAGGTGATCAGTTTGTGGCACTGCTGAGGTGGTATGGAAGCCCAGGTTTCTTTGACAGTGGCCTTCAGCTCATCTGCATTCTTTTGGTCTCTTGTTTCTCATTTTCCTCTTGACAATACCCCATATATTCTCTATGGGGTTCAGGTCTGGTGAGTTTGCTGGCCAGTCAAGCACACCAACACCATGGTCATTTAACCAACTTTTGGTGCTTTTGGCAGTGTGGGCAGGTGCCAAATCCTGCTGGAAACTGAAATCAGCATCTTCAAAAAGCTGGTCAGCAGAAGGAAGCATGAAGTGCTCCAAAATTTCTTGGTAAACAGGTGCAGTGACTTTGGTTTTCAAAAAACACAATGGACCAACACCAACAGATGATATTGCAACCCAAATCATCACAGACTGTGGAAACTTAACACTGGACTTCAAGCAACTTGGGCTATTCTCCACCCTTCCTCCAGACTCTAGGACCTTGGTTTCCAAATGAAATACAAAACTTGCTCTCATCTGAAAAGAGGACTTTGGACCACTGGGCAACAGTCCAGTTCTTCTTCTCCTTAGCCCAGGTAAGATGCCTCTGACGTTGTCTGTGGTTCAGGAGTGGCTTAACAAGAGGAATACGACAACTGTAGCCAAATTGCTTGACATGTCTGTGTGTGGTGGCTCTTGATGCCTTGACCCCAGCCTCAGTCCATTCCTTGTGAAGTTCACTCAAATTCTTGAATGGACTTTGCTTGACAATCCTCATAAGGCTGCGGTTCTCTCGGTTGGTTGTGCATCTTTTTCTTCCCCACTTTTTCCTTCCACTCAACTTTCTGTTAACATGCTTGGATACAGCACTCTTCTTTGGCAATGAATGTTTGTGGCTTACCCTCCTTGTGAAGGGTGTCAGTGATTGTCTTCTGGACAGCTGACAGATCAGCAGTCTTCCCCATGATTGTGTAGCCTAGTGAACCACACTGAGAGACCATTTTGAAGGCTCAGGAATCCTTTGCAGGTGTTTTGAGTTGATTAGCTGATTGGCATGTCACCATATTCTAATTTGTTGAGATAGTGAATTGGTGGGTTTTTGTTAAATGTGAGCCAAAATCATTACAATTAAAAGAACCAAAGACTTAAACTACTTCAGTCTGTGTGCATTGAATTTATTTAATACACGAGTTTCACAATTTGAGTTGAATTACTGAAAAAAATGAACTTTTCCATGACATTTGAATTTATTGAGATGCACCTGTATCTTTCATGAGTAGAAAAAGAAAATGACAGAAACCATCATCAAATGCCCATCTACACTCTCCTCTATCCATTTAATGTAATAAAAGGATAATATTCTACTGAATAGATTACACTAGACTTTAAATAGGGTTCTTGCAAATGTAGTTTGTGTCCAATAATTATATTAAGTATGATGTTTGCGCTAAATAAATGTTTAAACATCCCTAAATTTATATTCATAAGCATGAAATAAACAGAGATAAATGTGTCCAGTTGATCCAGCAATGCCTCAGTGAGTTTGTTCCAGATTAATGAAGCAAGGCTGTAAAGTGTGTATGAAATTAGAGGAGCAGCACTGTTTACAATGCAATGCTTTCATCATCTTATAAATATTCAAAATGTGGATTGCTCTGAAAACAAATATGAGACACAGTTTGTGCTTGTCTTCATGTGACATGAATGTTTCATAACATGCTAAATGGAGAAAAGCCGTTCCAATTTCTTGTCCGGCACACCCAAACTGATTTCTAATGAGAGCTTTTACAGCGGGGAATTTACCACACTCATTTAATGCGCACATGTTATTGAATTATAGGCAATAAATGCCCTATAGATAATGACTCTCATGCAATTGACATGGGCATTTGTTTGGGTTAAACTCGAACTATTAATATTTTCACCTTTGTTTGGTAAATCTTGATATTCGTGAAGTTGCATTCTAGTGGGTGCATAGACTTGCTGAGGTACTGAGGTAGAGAGTAATGAAAGCAGGTTAAATGTACTGTTAGTCTAAAAACATTTCAGACTTGATGAAACCAAGTCGATTAACTGCACACCATATAAGACTAAGCTGGACAACAGTCTTATTTCCCACATCCACTATTCTGACCACATATTCTGAGTGATCCATAAATTATTCTAACCAATCCTGGTATTCTGACAAATTCACCTACATTTAAACATCTCCACTCCCCATATGAGCAGAGCATGCCAACAGACAGAAGCTAATACAGGGTTGTTTTTGAATGCTACAAAGGCTGGAGTTGAATATGCTGGTTTAGTTTCTGGCAAATTATCATTACATATAATTGTCATATACTTAGCACTCTGGAAAGACTTCCTGGATACTGCTGGACATTGTATCCTACTTCCAAGGTAGGCTGTTCGTTGAGCAGTAAGTAGGAATGTATTGACATGAACTTCATTGCTGCATGCTCTCAGTTCCAGAAGCAAAGTATTCAAGTTAGTGCTTAAATAGCAATATACTGAATCAGTTTTTCTTCACAAAATCACACCATCAAATACAGTAAGGTTTAAGAAATCTGAGTGACCATTTGTATTATTATTTTTAGATTTATTAAATTATATTTCCATCTACGTTCACTAATTTGACAACACAATGTTGCTATTTACAGAAAGCAGTAGGGCTAGTAACACAAAATACTTGGTATTAGTAAGAAACAGCAACGATTGATACTCTGGATTATCGTTAGTATTTTTTTAAATGGCAAAATATACATATGAAGTGAATGCTTTTGGGAACAGGATAATTAGCAGGGATACTTACTTCAAATTTCCATATGAGGATTTCTCAATGAGCTGTATAATGTGGTTGATCATAAGAATATGTATGATTATTAACCCCACCTTTAACCTAGGAATAACCTTTGTATATTTCCAAACTACTTGTCTTGTTAAATTGATAATAGTTACAAACTTGCAATTGTGTCACCATTAGGTATATTTTATCATGTTATTTTTGGTGCTGGACTTTATACTTTATGCTCCTACTTTATAGCTTATATATTGTCAAATCGCGTGTCCGTTTTTGCTCGTTGCAGCGCGCTCTTCCGGGTTTGCGATATTGCAGCGTGGACTTCTGGGGCGGCGGCACTTCCGGGTTCACCACCCTTTGGCGCTATATAAACACGCTGTTGGCGTGCCTTCCTCACCAGATGATCTCTTTGCCCCCTGGCCTCTGCTATTCTTCTTTTGTTGTTGCTTCTCGGCTGGAATTTCGACTGTTTTTGCTCACGTTGTGTTTGGATTACCCTGTTCGGGTTTGTTGCCTTGGACTCTGTCGTTGCAAGGACCTTTTGCTGTTTAGCTTGCTCTCCTTGGTTTCTGTCCCCAGTAACTATTGGTTCAGACTTCTCCTTGTTCGGTGATTTTGCTGCTGTGTGCTTCGTCTTTGTCTCTGTATTTTGTGCCAGAGTTTGTCGGGTGTATGTTATTGGCTGCACTCCTGTCTCTGTTCCTCCTTTCTTCATTAAAAGACTCTGTACCTAGTTCCTGTCACATTTCGCGTGTGGGTCCTAAATCCGTGCCTCCTGACATGTATAGTCACAGCAGTTTCATAATAAGTGATTAAGAATGCTTTAGAACAGGAGTGACCATTTCCAGTCATGCAGAGCCAGAGTCTTGTACAGTCTGGTTATTTACCTTCTTTTAAATTAACTGGTGGTTTGGAACAAGGGCTTAACATTTTTTTTTAAGGTTTCTCATGATTCTTAATCACTCTAAAGGCTAGATAAGATTTTAAGTATTTATTTTATTGCCAGGTGTGATGGGGGATGTTGTGGATTTACTTCAAGCTCTTGTTGGTTGTTGTCTGATTGAGCCAATTTGAAGATATAACATTTAAGGATACATCAGAATGCTGTATTGCTTATGACCAAGGTGATCAATGAAGAGTTTTTCCAAGCCAGCACTACACAAGCCACTTATTGATATGTGAGAACCAGGTCATGATCGACCTGCAGTCTGCTCAAGCCTGTCTGATTCACATCGTCCACATATTATAAACATCAGTTCAGAGAACTATGAAGATGAACTTAATTGATTGATGCCATGACAAATATTTGGTGTCAATCTGTGCTCCCATGAGTATTTTATTTATTTATTTATTTTTATGAAGGCAGTCTTCTGGGGTTAACAGTGTCCAGGATGTAGATGGCTGCTAAAACATTTTTCCCCTCAGTTCTGACATTTGTACTATGATGTAGCTCTGTGCAGATGGCACTGATGCATGAAATTTTTATACGGTTTTGCTATTGTGAACTCACAATGATTCTAGTTTAGATTATTCCACAGTAAGTAAGGAATAAACACACAGGACATGCTGTTATAGGAAAAAAGTGCTATGATCAGATTTGATGCTGTTAGAACCCAAAATATTTTCATACAACAGCACATCCTAAAGGTGTTTTATACTGTAGCAATTTTCCTATGATTACATTTTTAATTAATTTAATTAAAAAAAAGTAGAACTGTTTGTAGTTATTTAATGTTATGGAACATGTGCAAAACAAGTTGGTTCCTGTTATAACTTACATTATAGCAGCTATGAACAAAAGTCAAGAAACAAAAGGAAAAAATGCCACTTGTCATCTTATTAAAACAGCACAAGAAGAAAGTCTTACTTGTGGTATAAACCTTAATTTTTTTAACAAATTATGTGGATACATAATCTCTATAAAAAAGATAAATCTTTTAGAGATAGAAAATATAAATAATATTCTTGAAATGTACAATAATGATATAATGAATAACTGAGTTCGGTAGAGTGGATTATTTTTTTTCAATTTTGTTTGAAATAATGGGATAATTCAGGTGAAAGTAATGCTCTTGAGTCATTCAGAGGTGATATACATTAACAGATTTTCTAAAATATGACATAGAAATAATAATTGACTGTCCATAACTGTGGACACTGCATGAAATGGTTCTACCACTGGAGAGTCTTTCTATAAAATGTTAAATATCTTAAACATCTACACCATATCAATGATTAAACATTTATAGACACATCATTAAATACAAATACTCTTTTAATCCGTTTATTTTTTGTATTAAATTGAGGCATTGGTGGCTCAGTGGTAGGTTGCTCGCCATTTGCCAAGTTGTTGTGCGGACTAGTCGGTCCGCTGTGGCGACCCCGAACAGGGAGCAGCCAAAAGCAACTCATTTTTTGTATTAAATTATGTTCTGCATCCTGCATACAAGTCCCTGTGAATGATTTAATTCATTAATATAAATTTGTGATCTGAATTATAATGTACATCATCAGAGCCAAGCTGAAAATTAATGATCAAATAAATAATTTAATCAGTAACACCTTCTGATCAATTAGATTAGAGAATTGAACAGCATTGCAGTGTAGCTAGAAGTAACATGCAGCAGTATCTACAAAATATAAAGCAGGCTTACACCATGATTTTAGGCCAAAGGTACCACTGCAAATGGTTTGCATATGGAATTAGTGCATTTAAAGTTCAGTAGAGTGAAGTCAAATTCATAAAAAGGGTCACCTGGCTGATATGTAAATGTGTTAGGAAGTCGGATAGGAGGAGCTCATCTAGAATGTTCCTTTCCTCCCCCTCCCTCTCTAATGCTTGTCATGTCAATACTGTACCTTAAGAAGACCAGGTCTGCTGACAAGTCCCATCCAGTTATTGTGCCCCTTAAATTATCTTTCCACATCATTTATCAAAATGACACTCTATTTAATAAACCATGAAAAAAGCTCATTCACTGACAGTGCGCTGAGGTGGAAGACATCATGGCCTGCCTGCAAATCTACAGCATTAATCAACAGATTTGTCTTATGCATGGCTCAAAAATGACTGTTACTTTGGACCCAATTTTAAGTATCCAAAGAGGGAGGGAGGAATGAACAAAATTGACTGACTGACTGACAGACAGACAGACAATGGATGAAAGGAAATACCAATGTAAGTGTATCTATCTGTCCAGAAATACTGTGGCTAAGAAAGCAAAAAAATTCTTTTGTTCATTATTCTTTGTTTACAGGAACTGTGGGAGGGAGTTGAGCTGCCAACAGACATCAGGTAACATGCCTGGCTTATTCCATCAGAAAATGTAGCAGAATGCAAAGTGTCCAGCCAAATGGCACAGTTGAGTACAAAGGTGCATTTAGAGTATGACAGTTGGTAACAGGGGTTGGCAGCAGGCTCTTTTAGCACGACCTACCTTTTTTCCCAAAGATTTATGGCACTGCATTAAATCACACAGTGGATAGATAGTGACAGGAGGCCAGGCGACCACAGAGAGACATTACTGACTGTCAGAATGTCTGTCTTTCAGATACTAGATTGCAGATCATCATATATCTAGTGTGACTGCATTGATGTAATGTCCAATTCCTTTTGAGTACAGTTATTAAACATTGTATTTGATGCTGTCTTTGTTCTAACATACAAAGACACCTAATGACATCAGAGAAGCTATGAGATTGGATATGAAATGTGTCACATAAGATCCAATGCTGTAAGACTAACCGAAGTCAGCCAATATGCTGACAGGAAAAAAACTTGTTTTTACAACCATTCAAAAGCATCAATTTAAAGAAGAAAAAAATTGAAGGTTTACTACTACTTATATTTAGCTTTGATTTGAAGCTAAATAAATTAAATCTGTTATTATTATCATTATCATCAAAATTTTTACTACTACTACTAATAATAATAATAAATATATTTTTTACTGTATGTATGAATAAACAGAATGGAATATTGCTATTACTGGAAAATGATCAACAATAGTGTGATTTGCACACCCTGACTTTTTTATTCATATAATGGTATATGTCTATTTAGACAGCACACTGTAATTTGTAAGTTATTCTGTTATCTGCTGTTGTTTATGCCATAGCAGCAATAAACAGTCCTAAGCAGTTTTATAGCCCTCTCTTAAAATTAACTGTTACAAAAAAAAAACCTGTAAGATTTTCCAGGTTCTCCTTACAGAAATCTTCACCTTAGCAACAATTATACATTTTATTGGTTAAATGTCCACAATTTATTCATGCAAAATTAAACAAAAAACCTTACACATAGACTATGTAAGCATCCACTATAAAGGTTCCGGTAAGTTAGTTGGTACTATAAAATTGCTGACCTCTTCAAATGCATTTTATATATACATTAATATAGCTGTCAGAGCTTTTGTTTTAGCAAATTAAACACTTGCTAACCAATAAGAAATAAATATTATAATTTTATATACAAACACACTCACAATGTTTTGTGAATTATTGTCCAAGCTTCTTATAAAACCACACCTACATATACAGTGTTATTGACTGATTGATTAATGGAATTTGACCTTCAATAGTGTAAAAGATTGAAAGCTCTTGTCAATTTAACCAGCCACTGCAGAGACAAGTCATATCAATCCTCACAAACAAAAGGAAAGTGAAAGACTGATGCCACATGTTTCACCATTTTAGCCTAACTGGGCCACAAAGCTGGTCATGTCAGAACAGGAAAAAAGTGACACGGATGAAGGTGACAGCATTTCACACCTTGGGAAAACGCTCCTGATAGGCGCCGTGCCAGACTCTCAGCTGTGATTCAGTTGGAGGGTTATGCTATATGAACCGTCAAAAAAACAGCAGCCTCCTTCCACAAAATAAAAGCTCCAAACTATATCTCAAGCAGAGGCATATCCAATGTCCAAACCTCACTCAGGGGGATGATGTCCACACCTATAGTGGACTCAAACATCTGCCATCATGACACGTCAAAGATACAATTGCAAGATCCTGTGGAGAGGCCTGCCCGTGCATGCTGGCCTCTCTAGAATTGTGAGGAGTGGGGTGCCAGTATCTATATAGTTGCTTTCGTTTTCCTCTCTTTGTCTGTTTCTTGTTGACAAGTGTAGATGTCCTTGTAAGGCTAAGACACTTCATTTAGATGTCACTATTGCAAATGTGCAGTTATCATCCCTCCCGTGAGATCATGCTTGCTTGTTTTAACATGACTGATTGCTCATGAGAACTGTTTCCAGGCCTGCATCAAAGTAATATGGTGCTGGATGAGCATCTTACAGCCCCTTTTTATTCCAAATTTCTTGAGTTACTAAGGCAATATGTCTAGATCAAGAAACACTTGTGTTTGATTTGTGCTTCATAGTCATTGCAGATACAGACCCTATTCTCATTTCTAATATGGCCATGTAGACATGTCTCCATATTATTTGTGATATATAGACATTGATGAAGTCAAGAGACGAAGGATGGAAGCAAGAAATGCAGAGATAGAGTGTTTTGATCATTTTTATGTCACCGTGGCTTGTGATAAAGACACTTCTGAGGAGCTGAAGAATCCCAGACACCACGCATCTTTCTCAGCTATGGTCTAAATAACAGTCCCTTTCTTCTCCTTTGCCACAATAACAGTTCTGCCATAAAGAGAGGAAGGGAAAAGAAATCAATAAAATCATGCATCTAATAAGGGGAACAGGATTAAAAATGGTTCCTCCTGAGACTTGAGGGGGAAATAGAGGAGAGATTTAGGACTTTCAGCAGAAACATCGGACTCTCTCCCTCCCTCCTTTCTCCTCCACCCAGAGCTGGATAGGAGGTGAGCTGGGACTCGTTTATAGCAGGTTGGGATTAAGGAGCTCGGATACTCACTGCCATTTCTCAAGGCCTCAGAAGCCCAGTTGGCTAATTAAACAGTAACTGTCAAGGTGAGGGTCTCTTCTGAACTCACCTCCCAGCTTTTGCCCCCTTCAATTCCAGCAGTTTAATTTATCTGGAGAGGGGTTGAGCCTTTGGAGGCATTGGGCAGATTTCCAGGTTGGTATTGTATAGTCAGAAGAGTCACAGATCGAGATCTGGGAAATAAGAATGGCAAAAGAAAATAAGGAGACATTTGGGGGGTCTAAGAAGATCCAGGTCGAAACCTTTTCACCCTTACTGACAGCCAGAATAAGACCCACCTGATCCAAAGGTCTAAAGGACAGAAAGGAAGCGTGGGATAACAGTGTCGACTGAGCACCAACGCAGCAAAGGACTGTGTTCCTCGGCAGCAGTGCTGGAAGGGCACAAACTTGTGTCCGAGGGGTCCCCACAGAGTCTGTGCTAGTATGAAGAGCCCTGATGTTGTTGACCTAGCCGCAGGGTGCATGTGTCACAGCCAAGGCCATCAACCGATGCCCCTGCCATCACATTTGCACTTCAAAAAGCATACGGCTCTCACAGCCTTGAAGCACACCGTCTCAGAGGTGCTCACACTGGTGGATTCAGCAGCTTACAGGAGAGTAGCTGAATTAAATAATGAACGCCAGCTACTCTACACAACAGACATGATCTCTGAGAGGCCCTCCTGTGCTATTCTTCTTTATAATCCCTCTTCCTCTCTCAGTCTCACTCACTTGTAACTGAGATGTGTGCCGGGACTGATCATGGTATTATTTAGATAATATAGTTACAATGTGGGCCTGATGCAGTAACATACAGAGAAAAAGGTGAGAGACACAAAATCAGGTACATACCTCCCTATAGACCAGGAAAGCAAGCCTAGCACCACATTCTGTTGACCTACTTTTTGCAGTTTTGTACTGCTGTGATCACTTGATACAAAAAATGCTGTGCTGTGAATAAGCTTGAACAGAACCTGTACTAGATCTGCTTAGGAGATTAACTCAGAAAAATACATTATAGATGTAGTAATGTAATATTTAATGTAATAATAGTTGAGACCCCAAAAAATCTGCTCATTATTCTAATCATCCAATACATTTAATCTACAGATACAATTACATTCATGGTGTAATGTATTTAATGTTTCATACTATGATAAATATTTGCAATATGCTTCTGTTTTAGCACGCTTAGTGGTTAGCACATTCGTCCCACACCTCCAGCGTCCTGGTTTTGAGTCTTGCTCTCACTTGGTGGGTTTCCTTGGGGTGCTCTGGTGTCCTCCCACAGTCCTAGGCTGATTGGAGTCTCTAAATTGCCTGTAGTGAGTGAATTAGTGTGTGTGTGTGTGCCCTGTGATGGGTTGGCACTCTGTCCAGGGTGTATCCTGCCTTGATGCCTGATGATACTTGAGATAGGCACAGGCTCCCTGTGACTTTAATGATAGATTGGATAAGTGGTACAGACAATGGAATGGAATCTACTTTTCAAGAACTTTTATCTAAATCAGTCTAAATGGGGAGAGCAGTGCAAGTTCTTACATGGATACCTTCATATTTGTTCATACCTCTGATACAGGAAGAACTCAAAAATTAAATAGCTGCTTCTGACTTCATACATATTCTTAGGTCAATTCATATGCAGTCATTCAATCTGAGGTGAATACTATGTTCCTGTTTTCCTTCAAAATGAAAGAAAAAAAGGTCATTCAAATATTATCTAATGTTAAGTATGATTGTTTAAAATGTATTTTTACAGTGAGTTGAGGAGATATAGCCAGATATAGCCAGGAGCCTTGAGATATAGCCACCATTATCTCACATCAGTTTGGGGCGAGTTGTCACTTGCCCTAATATATAAATACATAAATGCCACATAGACCTTGCCCAAAAATCAGTCACATTGTGTAGCTTCTAGGTTTCTCATAATACTTTTAAATGAAAATTGATTATTGCATATCATACAAACTATAATATTTACCTGACATATGTACAGTCTACATATGTAGATACATTTACAGATTCACATTCTAGTGTTTGAGGCAGTATATCCACACACACACTATTTAACTGTCTATTACTCTGTACTGACATAAGATGTGAAAATATAGCAAGGTTTTGTATATTTGGTATTTATTACAAAACATATTCTGTAGTAATTCATCATAGCCAACAAATGTAAGAAACAATGAAAAGCATGGCATTATGCTATGATCTCCCCTACTGGATGTATCCCACAATCCTCAAAGCTGTATAATTCATTTGCTCATGCATCTTTACCAGCTGTGACTTCACTAGTTGAATATTTTAAATTACATCTTTATGCCCTTAAATAAATTATTGCAGACTTAAGAAAGACTTATATTTCATAATGAAATAAATATAAATGCATTAGCAGAGAGAAGGGAATCTTAAATAGCAGGGAAGACAGATCTCATAAATAAGCTGGGAAATTAGACCAAGTCCATTTATGCTACTAAAAATGTATATTTGTCCCTATGTCTCTACCCTATCAGGTAGTTACTGTTATTCAGCAGTATTTCGTCAAGAGCTAAATATTCCACACAGGATTAATACTTAAAATACTGTTTATACATAAATGACTTTGTCACCTGAAAATAAGACACTGGCAAAAACAGATCTCAGGGGGTTTTAGAAGAAGGCAGAGGGGTAAAGAGAGATACCTGATTTTTGGACTCAGCATAGGACTTCGTACAATATATACACACTGTATATGTACCTCAAAACTGTCTAAATAATAACTTGAAGTTTACTCAAAGGAGCAGCTTGTTGATCCAGCTCCTGCTCTGTGCTATCATGCAATTGACAGAATCAATATTGTGTACAGACTCTTTGCCTGAGCAGCTAAGAGTGAATCTCTGCTCCAGTGGGTTTCAACATAAGTGACCTGGGCTTAGGGTCAGCTACATGATTTTAGCACGCCTCAATAAAATGTCCTCTATTAATTATTTAACCCAGCAATTGTTCCCTCTGAGAAGAACGCCCCTTAAAAGTAAATTACCTGTGGACTGAGTCTCAGAGGAAAAGCCTGTCAGGTTGCAATCAGCTCGGCCTGGTGGAGATGGTTTCAAGTGCGTGTTATTACAGGTTTCTGAAGCTTTGTTTTCTCTCAGGTTGATTGCTTTGCCTAGTTTCTTTAAGCTCGTCTGGAATTTTGTGGGAATGTAGATAAACATTATGAAAAAACATATGTTCTTTGCACAAGGCCCTCCTTTCTGAAGCATGATAAAGAGTTACTCTTACATTTCCTGATAATCATTTAGCTTCAATCCATAGAGAATTACAAGAATGACAACGCAAAATGTATGAGAGACATGAATAATATTGAAAAATGTAAAAAAAAATAAAGATAAAAAAACAACGTATGGATACATTTAAGACCACCACTGACTTGATGACAATCCAAAACAACAGAATTCAGTGTTGGTTTCTCTTCCTACTTCCTGTCTCATGTTAGTAATGCTCTGAGCTGAGAACTTGGCTCTAAAAGGGCTGTTCAGGATTTGAAGGCTCATTGCTACTGTAATGCCTCTGCTCATCGAGCTGTGACAGCTGAGTGTGACATACTGCCCTGGTGGCTAACCTATGCTCCAGCAAAAGCTTTTTATTATAGCAGCAAATAGCTATATGGATCAACTACACTATCACACAAGCAAGGCTCTGGAAAAAAAAACATAATAAAAAGGTTTGATGTAATGAAAAATTAACTTTTTTTAAATGAAAGAAGACAAATAATGCTATTTTTTATTGTAATCAGCACAAAACAACCCTGAAGTCATATATAAAAGCATTGAAGTAACTGAATTCAGTGCAAACAAAATGTCTCTTGCTTCATGCCTCACACATTTCAGATGTTCTGCACTTGTAGAATCGCACTGTTTAAAGCCATACGCCTGTCTGTCCGTCGCGCTAACAAGAATACAGAGGTTCTATTTTGTGTCAGGAAAACAGCAATTTGCTAGTGCTGATAGCAAGAGGGCTGCTTTCCAGTCGCATCATATCACATATTACCAGGGTTGATTTGCAAAAGCGCCTCAACAGCCACCAGCAACTCCATGCTCATGTCATCTGCAAATCACAAATCGCAGCTTCTGATGCGAACCGCTGCACAGAAGCCAAGAGCCGAAGGGCTTCGGCCGAAGCCAGCATCAGACTTAAAAGTGATGCGAAGCAGGGTGCAAAGGGGAGGTAGAATTTGCCTTCAAGCCCAACATAGACAGAGCTTCAATGGTATGGAAAAAAAGAAAGGAGGGTGGGGTGTACAAGAGAGAGGGAAGCAGCTAAAGACAAAAAAATAATAAAAGCCAAAGCATGGCCATCTTATCCATCCTTTCTTTTTGAAAGGTCAGGATTTTGTAGGTAAACCAGTGGACGAGTGGAGTGTGCAGATGCACTGAACAGCAGGGTATTTTCCACTGCCATGACCAGATAAGCAGGACTCCTTTAAAATACATCTGCTAGTAAACATTTTGACCAAACTCCAGGTCATCTAGCCTGTCTGAGCAGGGCCATGCACCATGTGTCACCAGCTCAACCTGAATGTTTTTCCCATTTTGTTTTCCCAACTATTTACTAATAAGTCAGTTAATGTGCAGTTTTTAGCTCTGCTTGGGGCAAAGAGGCCAGAGCCATACAAAATATCTCAAGAAGTGCTATGTTTGATCAGATCCAAGTATCACTAATGCTAATATTTACATTTATGGTGTTTTGGCAGACTCCCTTATCCAAAGCACCTAATTTCTAAAACTGAGTAGTTGAGATTTAAGGGCCGGCAGTTTGTTGGTCCTGGGATTTGAACTCACAACTCTCCGAACAGTAGTCCATCTTAAACACAGAGCTACCACTTTTAATATTGTCACCATTCTGACTAATTAAAGGAGCTAATTGATACTCTTTTAAATATTATAATCAAAGTTATAAGGGCCTGAAAACTCACCATAAACACAGCAATTGTTTTAAGCTTAAACAACAAATTCATTCATCCTGAAGACTTCTCTATTTTATTGCTTTAACTCTGGATGTTATAAAGCACTGAAACTGGAGACTCCTTCAAAAATTATAAATAAACATCTCCTCACACAAATGCTTCACCATGTGGAGCAGGTGCCATACATGTACCTATGTCAATGGTTAACATAGAAATAATTAATGATTATTATTATAATCAGTACATTAATATAAACCTGAGATTTCCCTTGTAGCAGGAAATACTGTCCCAGTCATGATGATATAAATAATTGATGGCACTGTGGTGTAAATAATAATAAACAATTAATAACTGATGGTTACATCACTGCTTGTGATGTTTGAAAGGGGAACACAGAAAACTAAAAATACATCAAACTGATATCCATTATAAATAAGGTAAATAGTGTATAAACATCCAGTTGGATCTGCTGAAATCATATCGCTACATTGAAACCTCTGAGGTCCATTTGCGAGAAGAGAGGAAAATGGAGGGAAAAGAGAGGGGACTTTCAGTTTCATGTGAGAGTGTGGCTAAGTGCCTCTTTACCTCGGTCATTCATTCGAAAGAAAGCAAAATGGCCTTAGCACCCTGGCTAAGGAAACAAAAAATCCTTTTTAACATCCCAGCATGCCACTGATAAAAAGAACAAGTTGACTCAAGTGTCCATTCCTATAGCATGCATGACATAAACAGCATCACATGCTACTCAGGATGTAATTGCCCCCACTTCTTGGGTAAACGTGATAAAGAGGGAGTTCAGGCAAGCGGGGCAGATGTGGTGAGTACCTGAGTGTAGAATGGTGAAACACCCAGGGGATTTGTGCAAACATCTGGATGGAAATGTCAGTGGGATTGATACGGGTGGCAAGCTAATGAAAGATGAATTCTCAGTACTATAAACAATGCATGAGGCTAAACCAGACCTTTTATAACTTTCATTTATACTGCACCTTTCCTGAACTGTAGCTTATGTTTGACAGTGTAGAAAATACAGATGATTCACAATTATAATTAGCAATACCTAAACATAGCAATCATACAGAAACCGCACACAATGTGTATAATATACTACACAGGTGTATATCCTATCACATTCTAATAACATTACTGTCACTCACTTGCTATACAGGTATATTTTTGGTCCCCAAATGTGTACTTACAAATACACCAGCAGACATACAGTGGTCCTTTGAGCAAATATGTACAAATATGTAAAATAATGGCATGTGTTGTTATAGGAAAATAATCAATGTGACGTGACATAACAAGACACACAAATGAGTTATTTTTACCACACCAAAGGTGCTGAGTTGAGTTTTATTCCTCTTACACCACTGCAATTTGAAAACAATTATCATTTTTCATTTATTAAAGTCTGATAGACCATAATGGTAACTGTTTATTGTTGTGTTTAATGTTATATCAGCTATAAACAGTCATTCCCTCACCTTCTCCTAAGTTAATAGGACAGAAAAAAACAGTGTATAATGTTAAAGAACAACCACACAGTGTAAACTCTTTCCCATGGCAGAAAACTTAGTTACAGCTTAATCCCCAACACTCAAAAATGCAATAATCATCTTCATAGAAAAACAGACCATTTCAGCAATTGTATCTCTTTTTTTGTTTTCTGTTGTTATTAACAACAGATTTTTTAACCCATTTATTATTATTACACTTAGATTATATGAAGTGTCCATTATAGAAGCCACTGTAATTGAGCTTACTATATAAACAATAGCAATATTAGAAATTGTGCCTTAATATAAACCTATGATTTAAATTAAAGTCTGCACGGTGTTTAGAGCTGCTGTTAAAGAACATGAATCAGCACCTCCTGACCAATCTGATCCAAACATTGAACAACTCAGTGATGTAAAATGTGATGTTTTAAAATGTCCATGATAACCATATTATCTGCATTATATATCAGACCACATCTTATCAGACCATTCAGGAGACAGGTACCTGGTTTAACATGAATAAATGAGAAAGGAAATAGGAACACTTACTCTGTTAGTTATTACAAGGGCACTGGTGGCTCAGTGGTAGGTTTCTTGCCTACCATGCCAAAGGCCCGGGTTCAATGCCCAAACCCCAGCCACTGGATGCAGTGCTGGTCCCAAGCCTGGAAAAAAAATGGAGGGTTACGTCAGGAAGGGCATCTGGAGTAAAACCTGTGCCAAGTTGTTGTATGGACCAGTTGGTTTGCTGTGGTGAACCCCGAGCAGCCGAAAGCAACATTTTCTTCACTCTGTTAGTTATTACAGTTAATTACATATGAATCTATACCATAGTAATAGTGATTGTTGGTAGGTGACTTCCTTAAAATGTGTGGTTTAAGTATGTTTACCTTGAAAACACAACATGAAAGTGTAAAAGTTATTCTCCTCACATCCCATAGTTTAAATAAATGTTAAGTCAAGGTGTAAATGTATGTTTATACCTAAAAAAAAAAAAAAAAAATCACAGTCTTTCAGGGAAGACATGGGGAGTACCTAAATGCTGCAAATGAGACCCTAAGTGTTAGGACGTGATAGTGGCTAGAGTGGAGAAGCTAAAGTGGAGAAGCAGACAGGACCATTAAAGGACCATAAATCATCCATTAAACATAAACACCCCCTTAAGCCACAAAAAGCTTAAACACATGGGAGGCCTGAGGTCACCTGCTCCGGGAGGGGAACAAGGCAAAGTAGGACAATTTTGGTCTGCACTCTTTTAATGCTCTGTGCTTCGACCTAAACATTGTTTAGAGCTCAATGGCTGCAAAACCACCACATAGGGGAGAGCCTGAGGATATTTCTATAATGAGCTTCAGAAAAAGCCGCATTTTCATTTTCTATTGCTAGACCAGTTTGCAGGGAGAAAAGGAGAAATGCCTCAAGGGAAGATGTGGCAATAATTTACACTTTCCAAAGCTGTAATGTTTTGTTTTGTTTGTTTTTGTTTTGGTTGAGGGGGGGTGTTTTTTTTTATTTGTTTTGTTTGTTTTTTTTAGTTTTAAAGTACTTATTGACAGAATGATAGAATTCCACCATAAACATTTCATGATGTATAATTTATTGTTAAATATTTTGTGACTGCATAACTGTACATATACTGTATGTTTTCTATTTGGGCATAATACATAATAATACCTAACAATGTTTTTCATTTTAATTATCAATATATATATATATATATATATATATATATATATATATATATATATATATATATATATATATATATATATATTTTTTTTTTTTTTTTTTTTTTTTTTTTTTTTTACAGTATTACAGTTTCTTCAGTCATTGTTGACATTTCATATAACATTTTATATAATCTACTCTGCAAACAGGGGCATGTTAGTTTGTTTGTTTACTTTACTTTACTTACACATACACCAACACTCCTGAGACCTCTTTATTATTTGTAATTAAATGTTATAAAGTTTGCATAATTGATCCTCCCAGTAAGTCTTCATTGATTCATTGATGGTAGCCTCAGTTGAAGAAGCTGCTTTAAAAATTCATAACAGCTGTGTGCGTCTCTCCACAATCCATTAGCCAGTCCTGAATCCCTCCATCCTCCCATTGATTAGCCTTGTGCAGCGAATCTCTCTGACTCTCAGTATGTCTCTTTTTTTTCCCTATTTCTCCCCAATTGAGTGGGAAGAGGTCAATTTCAGCCTTTTCCCCAAGCACAACTTTGATTTTACTCTCTTTCTTTTGTCTTTCTCTCCCTCCACATCTTTTTCTCCCTCCTTTACTCCGAGGCTCTGATGAATAAATAAAGCATGCTCCATAAACAGCTTTCCACTATTATTTAAGCTTCCAGGACCTCTCACTGTGACAACCTTCTCTCCTGGCCATCAAATTCAAGTGTGTAAATTTTCTAAAAGGCTCTGAATGTTTAATGATGATTTCAGGGAATGATGGAGAAATAGCTGAATAGCAAAGCTATTAGTTTTAATATTTATATTGAGTACTGTGAATCATTCATGTGACAGGATGTCGAATCTGAGCTGTGGGATAAGGGCATTTTACAACCAAATCGCCACTTCATAGTAAATATTTGTTTTTTCAAATCACTAGAGCTAAACAGTGGAGAATGGGACAGACCAGAGGGAGGAGGAGGCTGTGATTTGTCTTCACTTATCATTTCTATAATAATTTGGGAGTAAAAGTCATATTTCTTCATGGAAGTGCACCAAGAGTTAAATGTGGAGAAAAAAACATTGTGAGGCATGATGGCATTCTCTGCTTCAAAAAACTACATTTCAGCACATTCTTTTTTTTACCATGAATCCAGTATTTGTGGACATGTGTTTATTACTTAAAAGTGATCAAATGCATATGTAATAATATGTAATAATAGATCTGTCTGAACTGAACTGGAGTATATCAATGCAAAAGAAAAGTACCTATGAAACAAAAAAGGTCAGTTAATTTGCTTTCCTGTCTCCTCCATTTCCTTTTTTATACTTCCACCAGCTTATTCTTGTATGTAACAGACGGTGAGTTCCTCAGGGGCCAAGGCTCTTTCAGGCACATTTAGTGCACTTGACTCAACGCAGAGATGCTCTCGGATGGAAAAGGCGTGTTTGCAGGACGTAGCTTGGACATTAAAGTGCCGCTTTGCTGTTGTTTTTAGCTGCTCCTAAATGTCACTTGCCTCTCCTGAGTCTGCCCAAGAGCGTATATGCAGGAAGTTGCATCACAACAAGTAGTCATTGTTGTTGATTTTTTCTTTTTGCCACCCCTTCCTTCACCTGGAAAGGAGCGAGTGGGGGTGTAGCACAAATAGAGTGGGTTTGACTGTCATGTGCACTCAGGACATAGCTGCCAGATAGACAGAGATAGAGAGAGACAGGTGATAGAGGAAGTTGGATGGATTGAGTGCAGAGTTTAGGTGGCAGTGATTCAAGCTGTTTTTCATCTGAGAAACTCAAAGCCCCCTCCACATCAGCTCTACTGCATGGTGTGCATTACCTTGCCGTGAATGCTGTAAATCAGTGATGGAGGTTTATTTGCACCAGTATTGCACCAGTCACTAAAACCAGGTAGTCACTACATGATTTTGAACTGAATTATGAGTAATTATTATTAATGAGAATATTTACCGTGTTCATAAACACTGTCCTACTAACACAACAGAATAAAAAGTAAAGTAAAGTAAATAAAGCTTAAAGTAAAGGCACCCATTTTTGTCCAGTGTCCAAAAAACAGTGGAAGCTTTTGAAACTTGGAACGATAGGCATTTTGCATTTTGTTCATTGATCATTGTAAAAGTTTAGATTTATGAGATGAGCCCTCTTAAAAAAAATTTAGGTTAATGGCAATGGAAATCAGTGGACAGTCTTCACAAAGATAGTAAGACACACATGCTTCTGTTTAAAGAAAGAAGAAACCTATTTCTCTTCATCTGGTTCTATCTCCAAATGCAACATTCACATTTATATTGTAAATCATATTCAAGGATTTGTGGTGTCCTAATAGCATGCTGGTAAAGAAGCAATAAATAATTCAACTAAATAAATAATTCTGCAGCCAAAAAGAAGGCACTTTCCCAACGAACCCCCAGCACAGTGTGCAAATCTCCTTAAAGTGCCTCTAATTCACACAGAGGCAGTGTGACTAGAACAGATGTTGTGCATAGAGCACTACAAGTTAATGTGTATGTACGTGTGTGTGTAATCAGACCGCTCTCTGAATAAATAAGAGCATGTTAACTATGCCTGAGCAGAGCATTAAAAGGCAGCATTAGGAGGACTTGAGGGGCTTCTGCTAGTACATGCCAAGGAATGATGATGGACCACATTAGGGAGAGGAATGAGATTGCAAGAGATGATTGAGGAGCATAACGCTTGTCTTTTCTCTCCTCTCCTCCTTCTCTCTCCCACAGGTTCAGCCTAATTGCTATGGAGGGTCTGCAATCCATGCCCAAACGCACATGTACACATGCGCACACACACACACACACACACACACACGTTCAACTCCTCGTTCGACCTTGCAGAATAAATCTCATCTCTCCCTTGCATGGGGTAGAATTTAAAGAGATGTATTATAATTTTATTCCCTTCAACCCCCCAGTAAAAAAAATAAAAGGGGCTGTGTATGATTCTTGCCCTCAACATTGAATAAGTCTAATTATATGTTCCACAGGAGGTCACGAGAAGCTATCAACCCGCTGAACACAATTCCAACTCCAACAAGGAGCTTCAGCCCACGACTTTTTAAGTGGAAAGTGTACTCAGCACAAAGCATGATTGGAAATCCCACCTTAGGTTGCAAATATTTTGCAGTTGATGGATTCCATTTGATGTAATACATGAATGAAGTGAGTGCAGTAATTTACAAATATGTTGCTGAATAAACCAGGGAGAAAACCAAGAAGTCTACAGGTGGACCACTGGAAAATATTAAGATTAAAACAGCAGGAGAACATGACTTACTAACATACTGGTGAAGCTAAGCTCATTTTCATTTTCACTCTTTAATTTGATCATTTTCATTATTATTGGAATGTTAATTATTAATGGAATTAATTAATTTAATCATAATTATAAAGTATACAGTGATAATTATTATTCAAATTACTAAAAATGTTCTATTTTGAGAAAATGTTCTATTTTTTATAATGGAAAATGAACAGAAGTTTAATTTGCCTCTTCTGTCTCTGCAAATGATTGTACACATCATGTATGTTTATTACTAGAATTCAATTACAGCAATGTAAACATGTGGACATCATATGAATGACCAACAAAAATATTTGTTTAATTAAATTTCTTATTTCTTAATTTCCATTCACACAATTTTTTGGAAAGAAGAAGGCAAGATGAATATTGGAAGGAAGAAGTTCTGTGACATTCTGTGAGTATTCAGATAATAGCGCATCAGCATTCATTTATTTTGGATTTAGATGGTTATATACTATATACACCAATCTAACATTATGACCACCTAATAATGTTGGTCCCCGTTTTGCTGCCAAAACAGCCCTGAACCGATTAGGCATGGACCCCACTAGATCCCTGAAGGTGTGCTGTGTTATCTAGCACCAAGATGTTAGCAGCAGATCCTTTAAGTCTTCTAAGTTGCGAGGTGGAGCCTTCATGGATCGGACTTGTTTGTCCAGCACATCCCACAGATGCTTGATTGGATTGAAATCTGGGGAATTTGCAAACCAAGTCAACACCTCTACCTCATTGTTGTGCTCATCAAACTATTCCTTGAACCTTTTTGCTTTGTGGCACGGAGCATTATCCTGCTGAAAGAGGCCACAGCCATCAGAGAACACCGTTTCTATGAAAGGGTGTACATGATCTGCAACATTGCTTAGGTAGGTGCTTTGCTTACGTGTCAAAGTAACATCCACATGGATGGCAGGACCCATGGATTCCCAGCAGAAAATTGCTCAAAGCATGACTGCCTCCGCTGTCTCGCCTTCTTCCCATAGTGCATCCTGGTCCCATGTGTTCCCCTGGTGAACGATGAACACTCACCCAGCCATCCACGTGATTTAAAAGAAAACATGATTCATCAGACCAGGCCACCTTCTTCCACTGCTCTGTGGTCCAGCTCTGATGCTCACGTGCCTGTTGTTGGCACTTTTGGTGGTGCACAGGGTCAGCATGGGATCCCTGACTGGTCTGCGGCTATGCAGCCCCATATGCAACAAACTGCGATGCACTGTGTATTCTGACAGCTTTCTATCAGAACCAGCATTATTTTTTTTAGCAATTTGAGCAACAGTAGTATGTCTGTTGGATCGGACCACACGAGCCAGCCTTTGCTCCCCTTTGTCCATCAATGAGCCTTGAGATTATATTAGTGTTACGGTGGGCAAGATCCCCCTTAGGACCACTAGGGGGCCTTCAGCAGGAGTTGTGTTTGTTCAGTCATGTGTTCGTTTTAGCCACGCCTCTTCCTAATGTGTTTCCGCCTTTGTTCACTTGTTCCTAATGTGTCAATGATTTATGTTCCTTATTTATAGTGGCCGTCTGTTTGTGTCCTTTCCTAGTCCTCGTCTGAGTGTAACGTCTGTGTGGATGTATGTTCTTCTGTTGAATAACCCCTGTCTGCCGTCTATCTCCACGTTGGGTCTGATGCATCTAAACCGGCACCACCGGCATATGTGACAATTAGTAGTAGTGGTAGTAGAAGTAGTAGTAGTCCAATAGCTTTATTTTCTTTAATTTTATTTAACTAAAATTAACCTTGGTTAGGAACATGGCAGTTAAAATTAAAAATTAAAATGACTACATAATGTGTGTCAAACACAAGTTCTTAGTAATATTAATGAATACATCAAAATTTGTTCGAGTTCCACAAATACTTCCTCGAGCTCTTTATGCTCTTTTAACTTTCTTTTGTATTGACTGATAAGACATCCTACAAGTTTCCTACAAGTGTCTGAATCAGTTTTGGTATTAGGAATGATGTTATTTGTTGTGTTGTATTTATAAAAATCAAAACCATTGTGTAATTCAGGTGTTTACTAATATACATATACATAAGGCAAATAACATGTGCGTGTTTAAGCCCCGCCCTAGCCTAATGTGTTCCTGCCCCTGATCACCTGTTCCCAATGTTTCCCTGATTATGTTCTCTATTTATAGTCCTGTCTGTGTCATCATTATTTGCTAGTCCTCGTTCGTATGTAGGCCGAAGTGGTGTCGCGGTTTTTGTTTCATGTTATGGCTCGTGTTCTATATTTAATAAAACCCCTTTTTGTTTCACGGAAGCTTCGCGTTGGGTCTGTTAATATCCAGCCGGACACCGCCGGTTGTAACAGAAGGACTAGCCAAAACCGAACAGATCCAGCGCGAAGCTTCAGCGAGAAGGTTAGTTTTTTCGTTTCCGGGTTTTATTGTTTTGCCTGTTTTCGTTTTGCGCTCCGGTTCGGAGTGGTGTTTTTCGGGGGGGTTTTTGTTGATTCCGCCCCTCTCTCCGCCCGTGGTTAGGGATAGGAGGAGGGCTTCGGCAGAAAATTTACATTTTTGGAGGATTTTTTATTTTCCTCGTTCCGTCCATGTTCCCGTGGGGGGCGTCGCCTCATGATGTAGCTTCCGTGAGGGGCGTGCCCCCATTTTTATCCCGCGAAAGAGTTCCGGCCAAGGGCCGGAGTTTCAAGTTTTTGTTTCCGGCTCTCGCTCTGCCTAGGTTCCGGTGGGGGGCATCACCCCACGATGTAGCTTCCGTGGGGGGCGTTGCCCCAATGCTCGCCAGCAGAGGAGAGTTCCGGCCAGGGCCCCGGACCTTGAACTTTTTTTTTTATTGTTTTGTTTGCTCTGATTCTCGCTCCGCCCATGTTCCTGTGGGGGGCGTTGCCCCATGATGTAGCTTCCGTGGGGGCGCTGCCCCACCTGTTGTCAGCGGAGGAGAGTTCCAGCTGCACCTTGCTCCCACCCTCCCGCCCCTTGGGGAGTTCCAGACCCCAGCGAGACGGACAACGTCGCCCCGGAGCCGTCGTTTGTCGGTGGACGTCGCTCGGCGCGAGTGCTCGGCGGTGGACGTCGCTCGGCGCGAGTGCTCGGCGGTGGACGTCGCTCGGCGCGAGTGCTCGGCGGTGGACGTCGCTCGGCGCGAGTGCTCGGCGGTGGACGTCGCTCCGCGCGAGTGCTCGGCGGTGGACGTCGCTCGGCGCTGCTGCTCGGCTGTGGACGTCGCTCGGTGCCTCCGCTCGGCTGTGGACGTCACGTTGGACCCTTTGGCCTTGCCGTCGGGTCCTTTGCTCCCCCCACTTGTCTCGCTCCTGCTTCTCACTCCCCCCACGTGCCTTGCCTTGATCCTCGTTCCCCCCACTTGCCTCGCCTTGGTCCTCGCTTCCCCCCACTCGCCTTGCTTTTGCTTCTCACTCCCCCCCCAAGTGCCTCGCCCTGCTCCTCGCTCCCCCCACCGGCCTCTCTACGTTCCTAGCTCCTCCCCAGGACCCATCGCTGGACCGGACTTTTTGGGAGGGGCTAGGGTTTGGCGCGTCGGGAGCCGCGCCTTTGAGAGGGGGGAGATGTTACGGGTAGCAGGGCTGAGGGTGAACCACTAGGGGGCCCTCAGTAGGGGTTGTCATGTCATGTCATGTCTGTTTATGTTTATGTTTTGGCCATGTATGTGTTTAGCCCCGCCCTAGCCTAATGTGTGTTCCTGCCCCTGATCACCTGTTCCCAATGTTTCCCTGATTATGTTTCCTATATATAGTCCTGTCTTTGTCTTCTTTAGTTGCTAGTCCTCGTTTGTATGTAGGCCGATGTGGTGTCGCGGTTTCTGTTCCATGTTCTGTTCATGTCTCGTGTTTGATGTTTAATAAACCCCTTTTTGTTTCACGGAAGCTTCGCGTTGGGTCTGTTATATCCAGCCAGACACCGCCGGCCGTAACAATATTTAGATAGAGATATTCTTTCATCAACTTTTGTATTCAATTCTAATTAGACTCTGGACCTCACTATCTGAGAACCAATTAATTGTGATACCTGTGCACAGTAACAGAGGCCTGCTGCTTACTTGAAATAAAATTAAAAAGGCAAGCGTTTTAACACCATTAGTATGTGTAACATCACTGGATACCGTATTTTAATGTGAGGAAAATAGTCAGTGTCATCTTGTTGCATCCTGAGGGTGATTCCTCACAGGAAGCTCTGACTCTTATGGGCTTTTATTCTCTCCAGGGTACCCCATCATGTGTGTTTTTGTGTTAGTGCTCATGCCTGTGATTCTCAACAAGCACAGTAACCCTTAAGCAGGGAGGTGTGAAGACACCACTACCCCCTACGCTCCCTTGTACCTAATCAGCACACAATCAGAGCAACATAGTAAACAGGAAAAGCTACAGTGGTGTCACACTAAATGACCCCTGTCAATAGACTAATGACACACTTTTAAATCAGTTATAATGGGGCTAATTAGTGTATAGAGGCCAATACAAAGAGCAATGGCACATAATTCCACATAGTTGAGAAGAGCACCCTGATCGATTGCAGCTGATGTTAAATTCATCATGATCTAGTCTGCATTGATTTACATTTCAACAGATGTGAAGAAGAATAAAATCCAAGCATGTAGCAGTTCAAGGAAAGAGCATCAATACAGTTTCTAGCAACTATTTGAAAGCCAGTGCAAGAAGATATAAGAAAAACAAAGAGCAGCTAAACTCAGCAGCCACAGCAGCTAAATTCAACAGCTAAATACTAATACTCAGAATCTAAACAACAAAAAGCAAACTTGGTTGTATTTTCTGGGTAGGAGGGACATCATTTCTATCTCCTCTGTCAATCACAATGACATTAACCAATCAATGGCATCTGTGTTTTCATGTATGTAGATGAGGATAGAGAGCGCTTTTCTCAGAAAAAAATGGGTTTGAGTTTGTTGGAGGAAGCACAAGATTTTCACCCTCCCCTTCAGGAAATTCAGTTTAATGAAAGAACTGCTCTGCAGCACAGTACTCAGCTTTTCTCCTTAATGACTGGCACACTCTGATCAGGACCACTTATGGATGCATAAACCTGCTTTATAAAATATTACTAGGGCCTTAAGGAAGAAGTGTGAGAGATAGGGTTAATGGCCACTCCAAAACATTCCCATCATTTTCTCACTCAGGCCCTAAGGCACTCATCATCTTCTAGGGCTCCCCATCACAGGGGGTCTCCCAAGCCTCATTAAAATCAAGCAGATTTCATGTAAAGACCAGAGGAAGAGGTCCATTCCTTCCCTCAAAGTCTGGCGGGCTCAAGGGAGACTCTCCTTACTGAAACACATGGGTCAAAGCAATAATGGCCAAAGTAATAAGAGTATAACACTGCTTCACTGCAATCCACTGAAATCCTATCTTTGGTTTTATAATTCAGTATTATAATGATTATTTAGCTTTAAGATCCTATAGCAGCTTTGCCAGCTACAAAGAACAGCCATGTACGTGCAGAAGCATGAACAAAACCGAATCAGTCATTGATTTTGAAGCTAAAAATCAGAATTTATTGTTTTGATAACTCTGATGTCCTCATTTAGTGGCTAACAAGAGATTAACATGCTTCTGTTTAATGAGTAGCATGCATGCCGTGGATTGGATTATCAGGGATTCACATCCAGTAATTACTTTCAGAGGCATATCAACATCTTTTTCCCCAATTTCTGCTTCAGAGAAATGTATGCCCTTATCCATAGGCATAGAACAAACAACTAAATTGCAAAGAAGGAGTCTAGCAAAGCATTTATTTTGTCCAAGATTCATTTTGATCACATCTATCTATCTATCTATCTATCTATCTATCTATCTATCTATCTATCTATCTATCTATCTATCTATATATTATATATATAATTTCATTATTAATTGTTTAAAAAGAGGTTCTCAGCTGTTTGCATGTTGGTAGCAAGCTTTATGTCTTATTACACTTATTACACAGGTGTGTTTGACACTGTATTTACTGCATGTGACTATATGTTTCCTAGGGCATTACAACCTCGTAGTGAGATCCAGGACCTTAGTTCAGTAAAATCAGCTCAAAACATTCATGATTGATGGTAAATCTGTCTCCTTAATCCACTAAGAACCACAAATTAATTTCAACTATAAAACCCATGCTACTGATAATGAATAAGATTAAGCAGTCTTTCAGGTAGCAAGTTGAAAGAACTAAAATGATTTGTTTACTTTCTCAGTTTGAAGGGTACAAAGGGAGAATAGGACAGAGAGGGGGCAATTAAAAAGTGCACTCCACCTGCTGGTCTCTGGCTGAGGTTCAAATGTTGTTCTGACACCAGAGAGCAGAGCTGCCAGGTAAACAGAAGGAGGGCCAGACAGAAAAATGGCCGACTGTGACAGGGACGAATACTGAGTCACTGCGATATCAGTCAGATCATAACACTCCAGGATGGAAACAGCCCAAGCCAGTCATGCTGCCTGCCACAGAGGGGTAATTAGGAGCACTCTTAAGATTCTCACCAATTGAAAACGGAATGGCAGGAAAAGCAGGAAGAGACCAAACACACATATAGTCCATGTTGTAGTAAAAATGCCTGGGTAATTTAAGGCAAATGTAAAAACTCTAACTATGATCAATAATAACTATAACAATAGCAAGCACAGTACAGACACACACATTCACACACCAATCTATATTTGTGAGCTACCATGATGACATAAAAATATATAAATAATACATAAATAACAAGAAAAATGTAATGTCACATTGACAGTTTTGGCTTGTGAAACTTTGTGGAAAATCATGGCGGCATACAGGTCAACCCAAATGTCCTCTACTTTTGCATGAGGCTCTACAATTAAAACTCTGTATAACTCAAAGAAAACCGGATGGCATATCTGTACAATATGAAATTCTGATGACTGAACAAGACAGTCAGTCTGATCCAGTTAGTGATATTAAAGGAGTAATGGTTAGTTGTGATATTGTTCATATAGTGATTAGATTTATTATGTAAGGAGTAACACATGACAGAAGAAGCTGTTATGGGAAAATAATCAGTGACAAATTAATGTGATGCAGCCTGATATGAAATCTTGGGCCATGACCATACATAAAACTAATTATTTTCCTATAGTAGCAATTCTGAAGTGTTTCATTTCCTTCATGCCAACATGATTATTTTTTTATATATTAATGAAAGGCACATTGCATTTTTTTTTTTATCTGTTTATGCTGTGGAACAGTCGTAGGCAGTAACAAAGTAAATGTAATTCGTTACTGTACTTAAGTATCTTTTTCCAGTTTCTGTACTTTACTAAAATATAAAAAATCTTTGAGACTTTTTACATTCACTCCACTACATTTTGTAACATATCATACTTTCTACTGCACTACATTATCCCACATCTCTTGTTTGTTGTTTTAAAAAAAAAGCAGTTGTCCAATTACAGCACAACAAACTGAGCTACAGTGCATGCATTATTTTTGAACCAATGTAACGTATCTTTTTGTTTCCTGGGTTCGAGTCTTGCTCCCGCTCACTGTTTCCTCCTACAGTCTAAAGACATGCTTCCAGGCTGATTGGAGTCTCTAAATTGCCTGTAGTATGTGAATGAGTGTGTGTGTGTGCCCTGCGATGGGTTGGCACTCCGTCCACGGTGTATCCTCCTTGTTGCCCGATTACGCCTGAGATAAGAACAGGCTACCCGAGAATAGATCGGATAAGCGGTACAGACATTGGGAAAAAAAATGAAGCGAGTGCAAACGATTTGGGAGAGCATTAAAACTGCAGTGTCACATTCTGAAATACTGTAGCCTACGATGGAGGAAAACCCTGACCACACCTGCACACCCATGACACGTGGCCTGACCTGCAGGATCTGTTTAATTAGAACAGAAGAAACACTCAGATACCTGCTCTGCCTCATACAATTTTATCTTACAAGAACATCATATTTGAGAAAACGTAGAGGTGAGCACATCCTGTGATAATCATAATGACATTTTTTTTTTATATGAATCTAATGTTAGCTTGCAGCAATGAAGGATTTTATTGCGTTTGTGAATAAATCTACCATTAACTTAATTGTGTCGTGTATAGCTAGTTATGCTTTAGTTAACTAAGTAAGCTATCATAATAACTAACTCTTGAGCAGCAGTCTATATTAACCTTACTGATGTTATTCAGCAACCCATTAACTCAATAGCTCAACTTTTAATGTTAATATTTGACCAGTCTCCAAGTAAAATTTCTTTTTCATATTTTTTTATGTAAAGCAGAATAAGATTACTGCACAAATACTGTGATTGCCCATCACACACCAAAGCATAAGTTACAAAATACTGAAATATTGACTCTGCTGAATTTGAACTTTTTTTCCTCTGAATCTGTAGAGTAGCAAGTTTCCATTAAAGTGAATCTGCTTAGAGCCTCACTTGTCATTTGTTTAAAACTGATTCCCAGGACACAGGAGTGTCCAGAACACATCGGTTATTTTGAGTTACCTGTCCCGCTGTAGTACTTAATATTTTCTTCTGTCGTGATGTACATATTTTCATTTTTAAACACTTTATGTAGGAAACAATTTAAAAGCTACAGACCCTGGGTTTATATAAGGGACCTGTTTCTTGTGTCGTGTCCATGCACAGATACCTGTACCCTGTAAACACTAGGACACGCACACATACACATACACACACACACACACACAAACATATGTGTTTCAACATCTACATGATAAAGTGTTTTATCAGGTTTTAATTTGTTACTACCTTAAGTATAACATAAATCTTAACAGGAAAATCTAATTGTTCTCAAGTCCTGCTATTTTACAGCCCCCACCCCCCTTGTTCCCCTTGATTTAGCTCCTTGATTTAGAGTAATGTTAACTGACATCTGTATCATCTTCATTTCTAAGACCTAAGATGAATAGTTCATTACAAAAAATGACAACATCATTTGTCAAATGACAAAAATGATAACTAGGATAAATGTAGTACTTTTTTACTTAAGTACATTTGGATACAAGTACTTTTGTACTTTGACTCAAGTAGAAAATCAAATTGAGGACTAACATTTTAACTAGAGTATCTGTACTTTTAATTAAGTACAGGAGATGTGTACTTTGCCCACCACTGCTGTGGAACATCTGAGAGACAGATTCCTGTTATAAGTTATAGCAGCCATAAACCAGCCTGCTGTCACCATTCTCTCACTAGCCTCTTTTGTAACATGTCTGTTAACAAGACAAAAGCATGCAGAACCAGAACAGCTCAAAATTCTCTGTACTAAAAACTTTCTTATTGTAGAAAACTAACCACTAGATAGCACTGTTTAAGCCTATTACAACTAGCATTAATTTCTACTGACTGTCCATTCAATAGAACCAACTCCCAATGAATACAGTTGTTACTATGGAAACAAGAGCGTATTCGACAAGATCATGAATAAAATAATAAAGAATCATGACTTTCTGGCCAAACTGTCAACCATCATCTTACTGCAATAGCAACATTGCAGAATTCATGATTATTAATCAGACATACATTCTAAAGAATCAGAATTACTTTAATTTTCTTAGCTGCTTTAAAGGTTTGTTTTACTTTAAGGATTTGTGAGACAATACTGTACAATGTAGTGTATGCAAAGACAAGAAAGTACCAAAATATTAGAGAAAAACTCCTCAACACTTGCACCCACTAGCTTCATATCCTCATTTATTACATCATGGCCGGTCTCACCACTGTCTTGTACACCTTGCCCTTGATTCTCACTGATATTTTTCTATCACAAAATAGAGAAAACCTCAACTTAAAAAATAAGTATTATCATACAAGCAAGAAAGTGGTTATACTGAATAACAGCACTGACATGATATGGCAGCAAATCGTGCTCATGATATTGCTTTTATACAACAGTTCTAGAAACAAGAATTTAACATTGAGTAACTGAAATTTCATACACAATGTGGTTAAATGTTGTGTTCGTTTTTGCTCTACTAGCGGAAATAGATCCGCCATACCACTTTACTTTATAGCATGTCATCTAACTGCCTTGCAAACTCAGATTGATTTGTACATTCCCATTAAAGGTGTTTCCTGTAAAACTGGCATCACTTCTTCAATGGACAAGCTCATGTTCATGTTTAATGCAAAAAGTTATATTCCTGAAAAATATCATTCATTTCATTGTGGTTGTAGTAAATATAGGCACTCTTGGCACACCACTTAACCAATCAAAATTAGTGGAGTGGAACTAACTGCTTGTATAATTAAGTAATATTACACGAGTAAGAGTGCTGTTATACTGAATATCGGCATGGCTGAGATACTTATCATCAACACTCTAGGAGCATGCTTGTTCAAACAAATAAGGAGACCTGAACTAACTTTTGTATAAAATAAGAGAAATAATGGAGGATAGAAAGACATAGTTTTACATGAAAAAGATTAAAAATTGAATAATGACTGAAATAGTACACAGTACAGTATTATATACAGTGTAGTACAGACATGTGTCAGTGCCACTAAGATACAGCAATAATTGGCAGACGAAATGTATGAAATGGAAGATACCTCCCTATGATTGTTTCCTATCCATTTTAAATGGGGCTCCATCTTCAACTAAATGTTAAGTCTGTCTCTGAGCCATAAACTAAGGCTAAGCATCTTCTATAGACTTGTAGTAAAAGCAAACTTGGTGATCATACTACAGAAATCTTTGTATCTCATCTCATCTGAATCAGAATTCTGTAGATCCATGGAATTAAAGATCAAAACATAGGGCATATGACTAATTTCGGGAGAAGGGAACTGCTGTTGGTGGTCAGGATGTCAGACAGGAATACAACTACTGAAAGACATATTTTTAAATAAAAAAGTATCTAACACACTGTTGTCATTTCTGCTACACATTATAACCGCATGTTCAGTTCACAGTAACGTATGGAACTCAAATATAATAATAAACAGTGGGAAGGTTTTCTGAAACCTATAGCATTCAGTACAAACAACATTTGTATATGCCTCATATGATAAATACATATAATTGTGTGTAAATAAGGATGCACATTAATTTTCATTTAAAGAACAGCTGCACAATAAAGGCTTCTTGAAGGCAGGAGATCAGAAGCAGATGTGTGGTGCCACATAGTTGTCATCAAATATGTTAAAAAAAAAAAGCCAATTAATATTCAGAAAACAACCTGCCCAACATAAATGAGTCATCACCCCATATTTTCAGCATCACATGTCATTCATTTCAAGTGTTATGTTTCACTTTCTTGCATATACTGAGCCTTGTTGTCTCCCAGTTTGTCTGTGAATCATTCTAATATCATTATGTATGCAGTGTACAAGCAGGGGGCCACCTGGCTCATGTCTGGTCTAAATTACATCAATACATATGCTAGTTGTAGGGATATGACATAAATAAATCTTGGCCTACTCTCTCTATATTTTGGCAACGGAGGAAAAGCAGTAATATCCACTGTATGGCAGAATCAAAGGAGGGCTTATGGCACAAGGAGAAGGCGTTTTGGCAAATTTACAAATCATCATCTATAATAGATTGGTAGTTTTTCAACTATGCACAAAAGCCAGCTGTTCTTTTTATCAGTTCGTCTCTGCATTTGTAAACATGTTGAAAAGCAAGACAGAGATAGAGAACAGGGAGATGAAAAAAAACAAACAAGAAAAAAAATTATCAACGCATTTTGGAAGCAACAACAAAAAGATTTTTTGAGTTTCCAAATCACTTGAGCTGAGAAAATGGAGCTTCCACAAGGGCGGATCTGCGGTTTGGCTAATCCATAGTGGCCCGGTTCTTTCCAGAGTTAGCGATTTCATCTATCTTCCTCATAATACAGACCTGAAACACCAGGTCAACAGGGAAATCCACCCTGGCTCAATGTGTGTTTGAGAAGTGTGTTTGAACACAGCCTTAGCGAGCTGACAGCGTGCCCTCCCAAAGCAAAGACAAACAGCTGTGGACATATAGATAGGAGGTTTAGGATACTCCAACCACACAGAGTGCATTGTGGGGGGAAAAAGCAGAGTAACGAAAGCAGGCTGCAACTGGAAAAGTAATGGCCTGACTGGCTTTTATGAGCCCTGGCAGAGAAGCTCAACATTTATAAGTGAGAATGTTTAAGAGCTGGACTGATGAAAGCCATTAGTGTGCAGCAGCTCTGATGCCACAGCACCAAGCATGTGTGAAAATGTGTATAGAGGGCCTACCACACCATGCAGAGCCACCCCTGGGCATCCTTCATGCAGGAGTAGAGAGACAGAGAGACAGTGAGGCTTGATAAATAAATCAACTTAAAGGCCTGCTGAGGGTTTGAGGCCTATTCCTCTTCATGAACCCTGGCTTGGAGACAGGCAGATGGAGGATGATGTGAAGTGAAGCTCAGAGAAAAAATGTCTCTGTCCCGCTGGGTTTCAAGGACCAAAGATGCTGTGATTCTTTAAAAAAAATAAATTTATTCACTTATCCAAAAGACCTTGGTTCAAGATCCTCATAATTTTCTTTAACATCATAGATAAAAGCAGAAGGACTATCCCATTGGCTTTCAATCAGCAGCTCTTCAAGAACTCATACTTAATGAATTGAAGATCTTTTCAGAAGTTACTTTTGAAACAAGACATTCTGAAGTGGCACTTTTCTCATGTTGATATTGTCACAAAGCGCTGCTGATGATGAGCGGAGGTGATGGAGCCGGTGTAAAGGAATCAGACCCAACACGGAGTTAGACGGCGGACAGGGGTTTTATTAAACAAAGGAACATACAGCACACAGACGTAACACAAAGACGAGGACTGGCAAACTAACGAAGACAGACGGCCACTATAAATAAGGAACATGATTACACACACATTAGGAACAGGTGACAGGCATGAACACATTAGGGAAAGCCGTGGCTAGAACAAACATATGACTAAATGAACAAAACCCCTGCTGAAGGCCCCCTAGTGGTCCATCGGGGGCACTTGCCCCCGTAACAGATATGAGCAGAGACAAATCTGAAAACATCTGGGTGCTTTCAATTACCCCTTTAAAGGAAGCAGTTTACCACTACATTCCCTCCACCATCTAATGTGCTCTGTAAACTATTTCTTTTGAACTCATCGTGATTTTGATTTCTGTGACTGTTAACCAATAAACTTTCTAAAATTAATAAGTTATTATTATTATAATAATTATCTTCATCAACCTTTACTAAGGCCCTCACCTGCACTGCAAATGTTACAGGGAGCAGCATCTCTGGCATTCTGGACTTTCATTCAAAATAAATATTTTACAGCTAAATACTCCAGAACTTTAGAGTCGGGGGTAAATTTTCTAAATCCATAACCAGAAAATGAGATAAAGAATCTGAATAAAGTGATGTAAAATTATGCATTTCCAGTTAAATCACAGTGTCCACTGGCAGCACGGTGGTTAATATTCTAGCTAATATTTAGAAGATGATATGAGTTTAAATCCCAGAACCCTCTGAAAACCACTGTTGGGACTCTACATAAGATCTTTAGTGCTTTAAAACACCTAGGACAAATCAATAGGTCAGGACTTGCATTCCATACTCTGATAAATACATATCTTTTTACTTTGTAAAAGTATAAAAAAATGTGTAAAAATATGTTTTAGGATATTGATAGAATTCATGTTGTAACATTCTGAATACATGATTGTAAAATAGTGGTTAAGGCTCTGGGTTGTTGATTGGGGTTCAAGCCCCAGCTGTTACGGCCGGTAGTGTCCGGCAGGATATAACAGATCCAAACGCGAAGCTTGACGTGGACATGGGGTTTATTTAACACAAAACACAGAACAGAAAACATGAAACTGAAACCGCGACACTACATCGGCCTATACACGAACGAGAACTAGCAACTGATAACGACACAGACAGGACTATAAATAAGAAACATAATCATGACACATTAGGACCAGGTGAACATCAATCAACACACATTAGGATAGGGCGGGGCTTAACTACACACATGGCCAACATAAACATAAACAGACATGTCAGGACAAACCCCTACTGAGAGCCCCCTAGTGGTCCAACCTAAGCCCTGCTACCCGTAACACCAGCACTGCCAAGCTGCAACTTTTGGGCCCTTCAGCAACGCCCTTAATCCTCTCTGCTCCAGGGGCACTGCACTATGGCTGACCCTGCGCTCTGACCCCAACTACAGAGTTATATGAAGAAAGAATTTCACTGTGTATCAATGTATATGTGACAAAAATAAAGGCTGCTTCTTCTTCAATTATTATTATAAGCAATATTAACAGTTGATTTTTAAAAATATTTTTAGATAATAATGCCATTGAGTATAACATGCATTTTTTTAATTTTAATTTTTTTTTAATTTAAGATTAACCAAAACTATGACAACCGTGCAATGTGTAAAATTTTTATAAAACGTAAGTAATGTTTATGTAATGTAATGTAATAATAATAATAATAATAATAATAATAATAATAATAATAATAATAATAATAATAATAATAATAATAATAATAATAATAATAATAATAATAATAATAATAATAATAATAATAGGAGGCATGGTGGCTTAGTGGTTAGCACATTTGCCTCACACCTCCAGGGTTGGGGGTTCGATTCCCGCCTCCGCCGTGTGTGTGGAGTTTGCATGTTCTCCCTGTGCCTCGGGGGTTTCCTCTGGGTACTCCGGTTTCCTCCCCCGGTCCAAAGACATGCATTGTAGGTTGACTGGCATCTCTAAATTGTCCGTATTGTGAGAGTGTGTGTGCCCTGCAATGGGTTGGCACTCCATTCAGGGTGTATCCTGCCTTGGTGCCCAATGACGCCTGAGATAGGCACAGGCTCCCCGTGACCCAAGTGTAGATCGGATAAGCGGCAGACAATGAATGAATAATAATAATTTTCTGTATCTACTTAAAATCCCTTGCTGAAGTGGAGAAACTTCAGCTGAAATTATCAAGCTTATACAGTATATTCGGCACAGAAACCTTGTACGCTTGTCTTGTCACTGTGTCTGCGTAGAATCAGAAAGCATTTCAAAAAGAATGAGAAATGACTGCATGTCATTTTGCAATTCTGTATAGTAGAATGACAGTAAAGTTATCATCGCCTGACTTGATAAATGCCTAAATGTGACTTTTATAATAAGAGTCACATTATGGGCATTGGTGGCTCAGTGGTAGGTTTCTCGCCTATTATGCGGAAGGCCCGGGTTCGATTCCCAGCCAATGCCTCAACCCAAGCCACTGGTTGCAGTGCCGGTCCCAAGCCCGGAAAAATGGGAGGGTTGCGTCAGGAAGGGCATCCGGCATAAAACGTTTGCCAAGTTGTTGTGCGGACCAGTTGGTCCGCTGTGGCGACCCCGAACAGGGAGCAGCTGAAAGCAGCTTCTATAATAAGAGTCATATTAGGAAAACAGACAAACAGGAGCAGGCTGGCAAAACAGCATGCATGGCAGGCAAACAAGCATGGCCAAGTAAACCCCTTACTTGTGCAGTTCTGTCAAAAATTATGGAGGGCGCTTAAAATATTTACACCAAGCTGTTCTGACCGGGCTTCTGGTAATGTCTTTTGAGTTAGGTCTGGTTACAGTGGTGGTATACTGTGTCTTGCTTTGTATTGCATTCTCAGTGTGGTGAAGCTACCAATTTAACTGCAGGACTTCTAGTCAAGATAAAAAAAAAGTGATTGTGCCTCAGCATTTCTGCGGTCTATTCACCAATTGCATTTCTGATGCAGCATTAATAGTTGGGCTTTTGATTTCTTTAACAACAGCTAATATAGTGTCCTCAATGCAGGCATCCAGGAACAAGGCATGAAATGAAACACAGCCTTTTTTTCTTTGACCGCTATTTTCTCTTTCTCTTTTTTTTCATATTTGCACTTGTGTGTCTGCAACAAAAGTCATTTACATCTCCCAGGGCATGGGGTACGGAGGTAGGGAGGGGGGCACTCACACCCAGACACTCTTTCTTTATTTCTCTCTCCCTTTTTCTCTGTAACAAAAGCTTATTTAACCTCAGGTTAGATTTTAGAGAAGCGCCAGATCTCTGGCCTCCTTCCAGGGCCCTATTATCAGAGGGGCTGCCACCTAATATACAGAAGCCTCTCTTCATCAATGTATTATTAACAAGCGCACTAACAATGTAATGCAGGCAAATGGCTTTCCTCTGGGGACAGACTTAAAAGACCAGACCAGTACACAGATGAGAGAGAGAGAGAGAGAGAGAGAGAGAGAGAGAGAGAGAGAGAGAGAGAGAGAGAGAGAGAGAGAGAGAGAGAAATGCTTGTGGCTCTCTTCGTTAGCTAAAAGTGATGAGCAGCATTCCTCCTAACTATTAGCTTAAAAAATGTGTTCTGTTGCATCAATCTATCATGGAACAGCTAAATACAGTCAACTCAGTCAATCTATTTTAGCAGCTATTTAATTCTGAATAACAGTCAAAACTAAGACAGTTAAATTAATAAAATAGTAAAATTATTAAAAATAACTTAGTCATCTATGGAACCAACAATCGTCCCTCATTAACATCATTAAGCCATAAGCAAGTATGTTTGAATTAACTACTGTTTACTCCGTTTGTGACTAAATGTAAGTCCACATCCAGCACTATGAACTACTGACTTAATTAGTGTGGATAAATTGTGTTTCAGCTTTAAACACCCACTGAACAAAATTATAATCGCCAACAATTACATTTGTTGTTCAGTTTATCCTAATTTTCAAAGACTTTTAGTAATAAACCTCCAGTTAATTTAGTTAGCATTTAAACAAACAGCAGTAATACAGATGGCAATTGCTTTGTTAACATTGGCTTATATGGTTTATTAAGTGTAAAGTTCAACTATTAACTTACTGTTAACCTGGTGTCCATGAGGAATGTTCATTAAGGGAACTTCTACCTTGTTAATTCACCACCAAGTCCACAATGACCATTGATTAAAAAATGCATTACTTTTAGTAATGGATGCTATAAAAATATTAAATATAAATGCTAAGAAGTGTCAATGTTACCTGTTGTGTATTAATGCAGTAAATAACTCCTATATTTAACTATTAAGAAGTGAGATTAAAAGGGACTTTGTCAGAAACTGTCACGATGAGTCGTAATGGTGAATCGGGCATCTCTGCTTCATACACTGCAGTTCAACCTCATAAAAATATGGTCCACTTCTGAGCCACTTCACACTTTCCAGCCCATACCTGCCCTAAACTTGTGACAGTCTTTTCATCCTGAGTGACAGTCTTGTTTTGATTCCCTCAACTGACCTCCATTTTAGCGTCGACCTTCATGCACTGCCTAACGCCCCTGCTCTGTCCCCTCCATGTATATGCTTCTCCTTTCTCCTCACACATCTAATTGACTTCATGTCTGATCATGTAGGAGACGCTGCTCTCCATCTGCTCCACGCTCTAACACCAAATCCTCTAGTGCTCTCACTCCATTAACGAAGAACAGCACCAAAGTTCTGCTCACTGCTATTATACAGGGGACTGCTAAAATCTCATTTTCAACTCAATTTAACCTGCTACCCCTCAAGGGTAGTGTGATTATATATATATATATATATATTTTTTTTTTAAATCTGCTCTAAAATACAAATTATCACTTAAGTAATACAGGAAGTCTTCATCTCTGTAATGCAGACGGGTACACGGTAAGTAAAACACCATCAGCGTTCTTTCTGTAAATAAGCTGCTAGATTTAATGATTTTTGAGATAAATATTGAACTTACTTGGGATTTGGATGTATTTCTTTTACTTATATTTACTTAAGTGTACTTTACTAGGAACACCTGTACATTATCATCATCATGTACAATACAAATACAGGTCAAGATCTTTAGTTAATGTTCACATCAAACACCAAAACTGGGACAAAAATAAAATCTTGTTGCCTTTGATCGTGGCATATTTATTGGTGCCAGCCAGGCTGGCTTGACTTCTTGGGATTTCTAGCCATAATACCCTCTAGAGTTTACACACATGGTGCAAAAAAATATTTTTAAAATGCCTTTAAATGCCTTACTGAGAAAGGTCAGAAAGGTCAGAGGGCTATGTTAACCCAAATAACCATTCCTAACAACCATGGTGAGCAGAAAACTATCTCAGAAGGCACAACACATCAAATCTTGATGTGGATAGGCTACAACAGCAAAAATCACCACATCAGGTTCTGCTTCTGTCAGCCAGAGACAGGAATTTGATGCTACAGTGAGCATGAGCAAACCAATACTGGACAGTTTATGAACCGAAAAAGACAAGACAATGCTTTTAGAATCTTCATTTGTGCAGTTATGGTGAACTTCTGCCACATATTTGGCTGTTTGGATAAAATGCCAAATGTTTTACTGTGTTCCTAATAAAATGGAGAAAGATTGTATATTGTTAATGAAGCTGCAACAAGACACTTTAATTCAAAACTCTGTAAAAATGTAAAAAAAATAAGAAATGCTTGATTCTGTTATAATTCTTCATTATTCTCAAATATGATTTAATTATCTACAGGTGTGTTCTTACTGTTTCAAAACACTAGTTACCTTCTACACCAACAGCATCAACAGGCCTCCACCACCCAGAAGTCTAGTCTTTCTTGCTACTAATTTGTTATAATGAAAATTCTAAAGAGATCTAACAAACATTCAACCACTTTTTCTTGAGGCATCATGCTAATGAGAATTTTAGAAAGACAGACAACCTGGAAACATATAAACCAAGTATATGGTCTGTAAACAAAAATAGTTTTTTAAATACATTTTAGTTTCATACATTTTCAGGTTTAAATATTACTGAATAAAGTATATTGAATAAAAATAATCAATATAATAATATATATATATATATATATATATATATATATATATATATATATATATATATATATATATACAGTATATTGTGGTGGTGCATTCAGGCTGACAGTTAAGACCAGCTCCATCTTGATGTTTTCAGCATCCTTCCACCAACCCATGCCCTCTGTATTATAATGCTTCTCAGAAGCTCAGGCCTGACTAGCATCTTGGGTTTTATTCTGAGATCTGCTTCCAGCGACTTCTTCATGTTCCACTTATTACAAATCCTCCAAAATGTGTGTAGTTTAAGGATCTCATTTTTTTTTACTTCTTAATGGAGGGGTTTAGTTCAGCCTTTCCCAAGTAGATATCCCAATTACATTTAATAATTCAGCAACCTTTGTGCAATTAATTCGAGTAACCTAGATAACTGAGGCCACAATTCAGTTTTTATAATGAATTGGCTACTTTTCTTCCTCTGTGCACCACTTGAGGAAATTAAAACATCTTCCATCAAAGTACTACCCCATTTCTAAGCTCTATCATTCATACGGTGGTAATGTGTAAACATTCCTAAATGCCCTTTCAGTGGTAATGGCCAAAATGTGATCATAACCAAATAAAGGAGCTATTTTTATGACACTGCCTATGAGAAACTCGAGCGGTTTCTTTAACCACAGTGGATACCAGATTCAAATACATAACTCTATCAGCACAGTACTGTGACAGTATAAAACTGCTCCTCTTTTGTTCTGTTTAAAACTCTTAAATTCTCCAATTTTCTAGACATTTCTGAAGTACAGCCGTGCTGTGTATTTGCAGCGTTTCTTTCAAGGCTGCTCCATTCCATCATCCATAGTGAAACGGCTCATTCATCTGCCATCCGAGCAGATCTTGTCTCTGGCTCTTGCTTTGGGCTCCCCTCGAGCAGATATATAGATCGTGTGCAGAAACACTCCAGTTTGGCATAATGATGCACCAACAGTGAGTTCAGCGTAATGCTGGAGAGAAATGTCTGCACATCCAGCAGATTACTGATATACTGATAAAGTACTCTGAGTGATATGCATGAGCCATCATTTTAGTGACTTAAGGTGATCGAAAGCCCTGAAATCAAGCTTGGTTAATGTATCATGGAATTAATAGCATTTTGTCATGTCAAGATTACATAATGCTTTAATGTAATGTGTAAAATATGTCTGTTCTTAAGTTTAGGGGGAAGCTAATTGCAACTGCAATTGCCAAGCTACAAGCTAGTCATGATTTAAAATGGCTAAGCAACAGCCAAACTACCCTTCTGGTAATATAATGAACTACACAACAAGCTACTAAGAGAATATAGCTAATTAAATTGAATCTGAGGAAACAAACTGAGGAGAATCTGAGGAAAATCAACTGTGATATTTTTAATGTTATTATACAGCTGCTTTACTGTGCAAAATAAAGAAAAAAATCTAAAAAACAAAAAAACAAAAAACAAAACATATAGCTAACTAGCTGTCATACTCCATCGAGTTAGCTATTCCCAGCAGAAAATAGTCAACTATTGTGTTGCCTTTTTGGCTAGGGCTCACTCACAAAGATATATTTTTTGTCAAACTAACAACCCTGGTTTAAAAACAAATTAAACTTTTAAACAGCTAGACTGAGCGTGTTTTTGATATTGGGTGAATAACAACATTTCGTGGTAGTGGACTTTAAGACCTGGAAGCTTACTTTAAATGAATATCTTTATACGCATTCATACATCATGTAGCTCTTTCAGATTACTAGTCAGCAGATGTTCTTACTCACTAACTAAAATTATTCAAATCTCAGCCCATGTAAGATACACACCACACAGCCATCAGAGCCATGCTACACACACACGCGCGTGGGGGTGTTCGGGGGGTGCTGTGGTTCCAGGGTCTCAGCAGGTCTTTGGGCCTGTTCATTCTCACCTCATTCACAGCTCATTCGCACCTGGCGAAGCGTCTGATTCCCATTAACACTGGGTCATTGTCTCCCTCTGAGCACCGATGGCCTCAATCTGCATGTAGGACAGCATCACCAGCACTGTAACATCAGCCAAAATGCTCAAAAACAGGCTACTTAAAGGCTGTACAGCTGTAAAAACTACAGCAAAATATCTGTGCGACCTTCATTTAAAATTGCTCATTCAGCTAACATCATAAAGCCAAGGGCCATGGTTTACTATAGAATTATTCTTCTTAAAGCATGTTATTCAGTAACTACTAAAATTAATGAGCAGCAACAATTAAATAAATATGAAAGGTATGTGGTTTAATATAATTCAATAAATATAATTTAACTTTTGTCTAGGCAGTCTTTGTTTTTGTCTTCTCATTTCTTGCTTTTCTCTTTAAACCCTTTTTTGACCTTCACTTTTAAGAGAGGTCTAAAGGTCTTGTAATTATCTTGTAATAACTGACTGGCTTTGATAACCCTCAGGTCATGAAAAGTAGCTGTTACAAGTAATGCATTTACTTGTGTATTGTCATATTTTCATCTTTAAATTTAGCTTCACATTTTCACAAAGAATCTGTTTTCTTTGACAGATAGGGAGAGAGATATTCACTCTATTTTTAATCACTGCATGTCAGAAAGAAAGCCCAGATCTCTCTACACTAGAAGCTTTATGTAAAACAATCTGAAGTAATAAATATATCAATCCATATTTTTCTAGCTCTAAAAATGTCTAAGAGTGTCTGCATTCCCTGGTGGGTTTAACAGGACACATTCATGGTGAAGAGATTTCACAGCTTGTAAAAAAGCCCATGACAACAGAGTGATAATCGCCAAGTGCCATTAATTGAAAGATTAAGTAGAAAAGAGTGCTCCCTATCTTCCCAGAGTGATCCCCAATGAGAAAGCCACATCCTAGAACTAGATATTTTGTTTTTTATTCAGTTCTAGTTCAGTTTATAAAGCTCTTCTAGCAAGTTTCATAGAAATCCAGGTGTAGATTTAAAATCTCTGAATAATAAGCCAGAGGTGCCAGGAAAAAAAGAAAGGAAAAAAATAATAGGGAAAAAACTTTTAGGTGACATGAAAGGAAGGAAAATCCTGTTGGGGGTGAAATGAGATAATTGAATTAAAAATCATCATGCCTCTACATCTGCAAAAAAAGCTAAAAAGTCAAACAGTACTAAGTGTGTTAAAAACAAAGGTTAAGAACCGGGTGAATTAAAAGGCGAACACAGGACAGTCTTTATGATTATAGAGCAGTACCTAGCTATAAATGTACAGTATGCAGGTGAATCCACTATAGCAAGGGTAAAACATATCCCCAGCGTCAGAAGAGTAGCGAAAGGAGCAGAAACAGAGCATCAGGATAAATCAACGTGGTCCAGAGGAATCATCTTCAAAATAAAACAGATCTTTATGTCATCAGTGACAATATGTAAATACAGTGAATATAGCATTATAAATGACTTTTTATCAACTATGTTAAAAAGATGAAAAGATTACATTAAAATGTTCATACTGTGCCCCGCGGGGCCTCGCCTCGCCGTGACGGCCCTGCGCCTTTCCCACCCCGGCACGGCCTCTTTGCTCTGTCGCTCGGGGGGGCACGGTGGCTTAGTGGTCAGCACGTTTGCCTCGCACCTCGATTCCCGCCTCCGCCATGTGTGTGTGGAGTTTGCATGTTCTCCCCGTGCCTCGAGGGTTTCCTCCCCCGGTCCAAAGACATGCATTGTAGGTTGATTGGCATCTCTAAATTGTCCGTATTGTGTGAGTGAATGAGAGAGTGTGTGTACCCTGCGATGGGTTGGCACTCCGTCCAGGGTGTATCCTGCCTTGATGCCCAATGACGCCTGAGATAGGCACAGGCTCCCCGTGACCCGAGTATAGATCGGATAAGCGGTAGACAATGAATGAATGAATGAATGAATGTTCATACTGTATATCCAATTTGTATTAACACATTTACTCTTCACTATCATTTAATTATTTGCAGAATTCAGTGGTTAGATGCTACTATAGAATTAAAGATTAGTATTGTGGCCATTTTAAAGTGACTTAATATAAAAAATCTATTATTCGAATTTTATTATTATTATTTGATTTTGGGGGAAATCAAACAAGTCTGACTGCAGATACTGAGAACTATGAAGACTTCAGAAAGTTTTGGTTGGGAACTAAGGCCTGGACTAATCTGTCCTCATATCTGCCAGCATATTTTAGGAGACTCATAGAGGTGTCTGCCTTCACACTTGCTTGAAGCATGAGTGTGCACACTAGGGGGCAGTGCCACATGTACCAAACAAGAATTTATAGTAAACAGAAAGCAGAAAGGCCTCAGAAATGTTTAGTGTTTAGTGGGTTTTAACTGTAGGAATAAAGAAAAGAAGACAACATCACTATTTTGTAAATTACTTGAGTGAAATGGTTAATTACATACCCAGTCAATTAATTCTGAAAAAGTTTCTGAAGCAAAAAAAAAAGAAAATAAAGAAGGCGATCAGGCAGGCTGAATAAATTGTCTATTATAATAACATCTACTGCTGGTATAAAACCTCGCTCTTTATATTTACACACTCCTCAGGATTTGTCGTTTTTTGTAATTAAATCCATGATACAATAATGTGATCATATCACAAAGTGTGGCACAAAAAAGCAAATTTATAACTGTGCAGATGCAAGTGTTTTATCACATTATTTCTTATGGAGCAAACATGAATAAGACAAACCTGATATTTAAATGCTTTTAGTTCAGATCAGTTTCAGTCATGAGCTATTATATGAAAGATATTTTAATACATTACTCTTAAAAGGGGGTTAAGCAAGCATGTTTCCAGCATTCCCAGCCTATGGAAGACCAAATGTCCTTGATATAATACATACACACTTTTAGCTTTTCTGAAGACAACACATCAATACAGCACTGTGTATCATAATTCCCCATGTCTGCATCACAAAACATATACACAAATAAGCTTTAATGCAGACATTAAAACTAGCTCTAACTCTGCTCACTGAAAGCTGAAGCACCAACAAAAGCACTTCAAAAAACATTACACTGAAGCCTTATATATGTTTCTTATGGATAATTGAGACACTGCTGTTTGACAAGGGACAAAAATGCACCTGTCATCATGCACAATCTAAGGTTTTTCATCTGTGAGAGCCATGACAGCTCAATTACAATTACACAGTGACTGCTGCTGGTGTTAATTATCAAGGGTTAACACATGTTTATGGTCATGGTGCAAGACAGAGCGATGGAGCATCTTTGCTGTACATGGAAATGATTCTGTGCTAGAATAAAAAAGCAATCATGAATTATTGCATGTGAGATTTATTTATTTGTTCATTTATTTATTCATTTATTATCAACTCATCTCTCTTTACAGTTCATTTGAATGTTATGGAACATCCAGAAGTCTTGAGTCTTGAGGAGAAAGTTTGATCTTCATCTGTAACATGCTCTATAACAAGCCACAGATTTTTTTTCTCATTAACTTATTAAGAGAGAGTAAAATGAGATGTGAGAGAAAGAATATATATATATATCTTCTATAAGGCAAATAAGCACAGGAATTGACTCCATTGATGGGAAACTTACTGACTTTTACAAAGCACAGACAATGAATTGTGCTAACAAAACTTCACCAGATCAATGGCAATTAAGTTATGTTGTTCATCCACTGTAAAAGTCCCTGTAAATGAGCTGCTATAGGAACAAAATATCTAAGGTGTGCATTAATATAAGGCTGTCATTTGTTATGTGTAAGTATTCAGATCTTTTATGTTATAGAAAAAATAATCAATTAAACAGCTTCTGTTTGGAGAATTTAACTACTGTAATCAACACACCTCAAAAAAAAATTATCTGATAATAATTTGGGTATGAGATCGTAGCTCACATCTCATAAACATGGGCTAAAAATTCAAGCACCCCAGTGTAAAATGCCCCGTGTCCTTTATACTTAACTTTATACTTAGTGTGATCGATTATACTAATCGATCACACTTTTATTTGTGGCTGCAACACAAAATGTTTAAAAACCTGCTAGATAGAAGATCTTTAAAACAACTTTATCCTGCATAATAAGTCGATAGAATGCTGATAGTATCCTAACCTCCCTAAATATAATTTTTGTAATATTACCACTCAATCAAGTTGACAGTAGCTGCGATAGTCCCTTTGTTAAACTCTGTGATCTGGTAAATCTCTTGTCTCTGTCTATTTGTCTTCAAACTTCCACATGCAATCTCACACAAAAAAGATGTAGACTGGTCCAAACTCTGCCACTACCTTCTTCTTTCGAAGAGCAACTAATGGAATATAAAACAAATACAAGTAATTTAAAATTATGTTTTACAGATGTAGGCCAATATAACTAATTGTTTTTTGGGGGGAAATGGACTTTTTGGTTCTATGGTGCACTGAAACCTCTTGTTGCACTTCAGGTAAATTATGTGCACTGAAGTTAGGAAATGTGCACAGTTAAAGGATAGCATACTGCTTTGTCTCTGCTGCATGTGATCTAATCAGCAGGCCATATGCTTATTATCATTAGCATGCTATTAGCACACAGGAAGCAGTGAGAGATTTAGATTTTGTTCACAGCCTGCGTCTCAGTGTGGAGAGCCATCAGGTTGAATGACAGGGTCACACCCTCAGCCTTTTGCTGAATTAAGAGAGGATCGCTGCTGATGATGTGCAATATTGAAATGCCCATTTGCATAATGTGAATTGTTATTAAAAGGAATCAGCTCCAGCCAGGACGACACAACAAATGGAGTGAGTGGAGCAGCATGCTTTAATATCACAGATTACTCCCAGGGAGTGACCCCTTCACTCTGAGTTTGATTAGAGAGTCTTAATTAGGAACGATTCCCAACTCTCAGCCATCTCTGGCTCCTGCTCCCTGTTTCTCTCTCTCTCGCTCTCTGTCTCTCTCACTTGCGGAGAGCTGAGAGTTTAGTCGCTGATTCAATATTTACCCTCCACTCCTTTGCTTGTACGAGTCGGGGTGACGGGGGGAGGGGGAGGTTGGAAAAATAAAATTAATCATAAAACCTGAGCTCCGTGTGCAGGTGCAAACCAATTAACAAGCTGGCATTTAGAGCCGTCTTAATTAATATTTTGTCACAGATGAAATCAGATGTCTGACGTGTTTAAACACCCTCCTGGATTGTGTTCCTGCAGCTGAGGGAGCTTAGTGTCCACACACCCCCTCACTCTGTCTTCAGCACCTTGTAGCTGGAAAAAGTTAAACACAATGTTTACCTGCTTCATCACCAAAAACAAAATATAATTTTTTTTATATCGAACCTGAGAAGTCAGTTTGGTCAAGCTATTTTGCAGAGCAAGCATATGACCTGACAGGAGAAGGCCTGGTGTTATGGCTTTTTTCACCTGCTTGAGTTCTGTAGTGTCAAAGGTCAACTGTCACAGGAAGCAGGAAACATCCCCCAAGGACCACGCTGCCTGGAGAAGTTCTCTTGAAGGCAAGACACCTCTGCCCGGTTTCACAGCACAGCCCCAAACCGCCCCGGGGCATGAATGCATTTCTGTATTTATGGGGCTGCCGGTTATTTACTGGACACACAAGTCCCCATCCTTCTGTGTGTGTGTGTGTGTGTGTGTGTGTGTGTGTGTGTGTGTGTGTGTGTGTGTGTATGTGTGTGTGTGTGTGTGTGTGTGTGTGTGTGTGTGTGTGTGTAAAAGGTGCTCTCACAACACTGTGCTTTAGCAACATTCTAACTTTCTATGATGAACCTATCCTAAAAATTGGTAGGAAAAAAATCATCTATGGAATAATTATTTAACTACTAAGACATGAAGCTATACACTGTTCATTTGTTCTCTGAGGTTTAAATAATGCAAATATCATTGTATCAGGAAGTTCTCCCTTGCCACAGATGCCCCTGGCTTACTTATTAGGGATAAATTTACATATAAATATTAAACTATCATTTTTATTCAGAATTTTCTGAAAAGCTGCTTTGTGATATTTTCTGTTGTTAAAAGCACTATGCATATAAAACAGATGGATATATGCAGCTTCACAAGTCTTTTAGGGCCATAAAAAACATCCCAAGTTTGATTTCTGAACTGGGAACCAACTCAGCCACTGTGTTTTTGCACAAGCCAGGGCACTCTACTGGAACAATAAAATTGGGAACAAATTAAAAATCTCAAATATGTGGATAAGATGATCCGCTGTGGTGACCCCTAACAGGAGCAGCCGAAAGAAGAACAACATAAATCTCAGCTCTAGTGCCTAATTTTTCAGTCCAATCAGAATTAAAACAATTGAATTCCACAACAGGAAAAAAGCCAGAGCGATAACATATTAGCAAAAAATAAATGGCAATAAGTACTATGAGACTGGCTATGTATATTTTGGGGCAAATTGGTGGTAATGAGTCAAGAGAGAGAACTGGTTTCACATATATTAACACGCTGATCATTAGGGCATATGGGATCAGGCTAATCCCGGTAATGACACGCCGTTGCCACTGGGAATAAAAGAGGCAGCCCCAGATGTCAGGCTGCAACGCAACGTGACTCAACTCTCTCTTTTCCCTCTTTCTCCCTCCTTTTCACTATCCATCTCTCTGCCACACAGTGAGAATCCTCATGCATGGCACAGCCACTTCAAATGCAAAAGAGGGGGACGCAATCACAGCAAGACTACTAATGAGAATCACATGAGACAGAGTGAGAAAGGGAGGGAGATAGATGAATAAATAAAAAAAGGAGAGATCTGAACTGTAGATAAGAAACATCAGCAGGAACCCTGATGTCCCCAATTAGGAGGGATGTCACCCCCTGTCTGCTATGCTGTAAGAAAACCCCGGCTCTGTATTCGCCATCACACAGCTCCAACACTGTTAACATTTTAATGTACTGGGCGTGTGCAGTAACACTAATTACCTCGCCATTTGGCTCACTTGTGAATCCTCCAAATGGAAATATGATCTCAGGCTTAGGACCGTTACATTAAATTATAATAAGGCATATTTACCAAGCTAGCCGGTAGCCGTGCTTACAATTCAGTCAATTCACTCATCTTATTGACCGCCTGGATCTAGAACCGTAAAAGGAAATGATTGAGTGAATTTTAACAAGGACATGATCTGGGACCATTTCTTTTATATATATATATATATATTTTTTCTCCGCTCATCTTTTCTCTTTCAGTCTGGCCGTTGAAAAAACCCACTGTTTGAGAGCGGCCATGGCACATTTAGATTTCATTACAGGTGCTTTCAGTCTATGCAGATCCTCCTATTGCAGTCTTAACAGGCAAATCCAATCATTTAAAGCGATCTCTCTGAACCATTTCAGCCAGCATTAAAATTTATGGTCACTTGGAGGTTTATTTTTCAACTTTATTATAAAAGCTTGGGTCTATCTGTGTCGGATAAAATCCTATCATCTTTAGACATATTCTGTCTCCTTCTTTCTCCCTCTTGTTCTTTGTAACTTCTATCTGTGAATAAAACATCTTGTTCTTATGAGGTGCCTCGGCTGTGGCACACAGGAAATGAACATTCACCAGCTCCAAATTGACAACTTTCATCTCACAGATCCCTTGGCCGGTACATGGTTCTGAAGGCTCAGTGAACCCAAAAAGGAAAAGGCTAAACCCATTTGTTGTGTCTCTGTGCACAAACAGGGCTGAGACACATTACCTTTTGGTAGCAATAATAGAAGAGGCTGTCTTAGATAAAGAGGGGAGATTTGATTTTTTTTTTCACCCCCTCCGTGAGCCAGAGCCATGTGAGAGTGTGGAGAGGAGCGAACGCACTGGTTGTATTACTGCGTTCGGCCATGTATTATTAATGTTAACGTGATCAAGGCAGGTGGGAGAACCCAGGAGAGATAGTCCTGCCTAATGAACACGGCTCTCTCTCTCCTTGCTCTCTCAGCGGACAAGGCCTTGGCAGCTGTTACTGTTTCGGAACAAGGTGTTAGCCATGACGCCCGAGCGGTCCCTGCAAGTCCCGTATTTAATTTACAAATAATCTACAGCCACTCATAATTGACACTGTTCTAACAGCAGTGCTAGGTGTCACACACTTCTGCTTCTTAAATTAAGAGGTAAAGGTGGCCCCTAGATAATTGTCAAGGTTGAAAACACCCACTAGACCCTGTTCTATAATAAACAACATGCCGTAATATGTCATTAGGGTAGTTGTGTGTTTATGTAAACAGAATTCCAGCGAATCATTTAAAATTCCATCCAAAATGTACATGTTTCATATATGCGATATAATCATGCTAATGTATGAGTGAGTGAGTAAGAAATTTTCAGCAGATTCAGTACTACTTCAAAATTTATTTAATTATCAAGCAAGTCCTGCACTACTGACTTTATATGGTGCTTGCACAAACAATCATGGCAGGCAATGTCATCACTAATAGTGAGAGTTAGAGTCAGTAGTAATAGTTAAAAACCTGCACTGGAAATCTCTCAAGCATTTTTCTTACCGTTATTCCTATATAGCATTACTTGTTAGTAGCCTAATATTACAAATTTTTAAATAAATAAAAAAAAGCTAACTTCTGACATAAAACAGGTCCTGGCTAATCAGCTACATTTGCTGTAATAAGAAAGTAGTGTAAATATTAGTTATATCTGAATAATTTCTTCAAGAAACTTGATACCGCATCTCAATAACCAATATATGGAACATGCACTATTTATAAAAAGCGGGAAAAAGTAGCTGTGAAAAAGTGCAGCACAGCATCCTTTGTCAAGGCCTTGGCCAAATGTTTAATAGGAGCATCCTCACACTACCTGCAGCAACTTACAGCAGCTTACATCATTGTTTCAGTCGGGTTAGAAATGCGCACAAAGCAGAGAATAAAAGGGAAAGGAGTGTGTGTGTCCAGTGCGACTTCGACATAGACTGTATTCAGGCTAATAATTGCTATGAGCATTTGAAACTAAGTTACCACGACGGACTCGGTCTGTGTTTTTCCCTTCCATTGTGAGTCAAAGGGCCACAAAGGTGTGTTTTCAGGTCACATACTGCCCTCTAGTGCACATTAAAGTAATTGCATAAATCTGTGCTTCTCTCACTGCCCTAAGGAAAATACAGCAGAGATAGAAAGCGAGCAGATCTCAAAGAAAATAGTTGAGCATTCTGAACAACTATAAATAAAATAATAGTATTGTCGGTGTACAGGTATTGTGCATCTTTGCTACTATTCATCAGAGAAACTGTAATTAATTGATTATGTAGGCAATCTGTGACACTAACCTCAACACATGACACATTAATTTATTCCTATAACTGAACAGGAAAGCTGATCAAAAATGTATGTTCTTTATACATCAGACACTACCATTCACCGTTGAAATCCTGTCTTTCATTCCTAACTTTAGAAAAATCCCTCTGTTGCTTTGCTGCAGTGGATATATGAAGGTTCGGCTCCAATTTTACACACTTTCTCCCCTCCTACATTTTTCAGCAGCTCATCATTAGCCTGTGTGTGAGGATACTCATGTATGAGCTGGAGAGGTGAATGGGTTGCTAGTTTATTGGACAGCTGGAGCATGTTTACCTGCAAGATCTCCATACTGATCAGGAAGTGGCCGCTGCATGTAATGTATAAATAGAGAGCGAGAGAGAAAGAGAGATGGAGTCGAACACATACAGTCAGTACTCTCATATACTTGCATTTAACTGATGCCTATTGTCCTTGGAGAGGTTTAATCAGAGTTAGGCTTTCCTGTCTGAAATGGTGCACTACTCCCTATTTTTACCCTATTTACTACAAAAGGCAACATGTGTTTGGGGGTATTTCTTTACACTGGTACTACGTGCTTTTCACTGTGTACTGGACAGGTACATATAAGGTAAATAAATAACACTGGTCTTTTTATATGGCAAGTTATATGGCAAATTTAGATGTAAGACAGCAGTATCTCCTTTGGAGAAACATCAAATACACACTAGGGATCAATTTCTAGAGATCTTTTTTAACTGAAAGCAACAAAAAGCAGAGATAAGAATGATTTCTTAATCATCCAGTCACCAAATTCCATCAGATAACCCAAATAAATTCTTTTTGTTTAAAGTGAAATAAGAATGATCTTTTAGTCATGTCTCGATCAGCAAGAGACAGAAATCAAACAAATGCCTTGTTCACACCAAAACCAACAAATTGAAGATGGTCTTTTTATTAGCTTTATACTCTTCCTGCCAGCAAACAAAATGTCAGATGATCCCCATCATTATCTCCCAATAACAAGAAATATGAAATGTCACAGGGAGGTTATAATATAATGATGGTGGATTTGCGCAGGATCGAAAATCCAGCCTCTAATGTGCTATACAGTTTCTACCCTGCTATTCTCACAATTTGTGTTTTTATATTTACTTGCTTTTGCTCATATTTTGTACCAACATTCTGCGAAATAAAGATTCTGTGAATAAAACAGGTCTGTCTGCTTCAGTGTGTTATTCAGGGCCTCCTCTATTGCTTATGTATTGCGAGAGGGCAATATCACACATGCTTGGTGTGCTGGCTTGAGCAGACACAGCCGATAGTGGCAACAAAATAGCAGTGGAATGCAAGAACCAAAATTTACCTGCATGCAACAGTGATCCAACTGACACGACGGAATCTTGATGTGATACTCCAAAAGTTAACTTTCTCAAGGCACCAAATTAGTGAGTGGATTTTGAATTTGTGCACCCTATTGTGTGAATAAAAGCCTTGTGTTCAACACTTCTCTAGTCTTTGTACTTGATCTAACAGGTGTAAAAGACCTGCAACCTTAGTTATTACCTGCAACCTTTATTATCACAGATATTGTTATTATTTCTCTCAAATGAATCAAATTACACCCAGAAGAGAAGGTAAATATGCAGATTCATTGTTATTCAAAAGCTTTTGTTCTTTTGGTAGAACAAAAAAATAGTGTGCAAGTTGCACTGCTTCCTAACTGACTTTATTATTCAGCTATTTATCTTAAAGCATATTATTTAGAAAAATAACTAAAGAGCAGAATGCAGTTAGAATTCAGGCATGTCTGGAACCACTGACTAAAAGTTTAACTGTTTTCCTCAAGCCGAGCCACTTGTGTGCAATATTTAGCCCAGTTTTATTCAAATGTATTTTACCAACATTTGCACTATTCATGTTCATACAGGGGGGGGCAGGGGGGCATGGGGGCATGGTGGCTTAGTGGTTAGCACGTTTGCCTCACACCTCCAGGGTTGGGGGTTCGATTCCCGCCTCCGCCGTGGGTGTAGAGTTTGCATGTTCTCCCTGTGCCTCGGGGGTTTCCTCTGGGTACTCCGGGTCCCTCCCCCGGTCCAAAGACATGCATTATAGGTTGATTGGTATCTCTAAAAAATTGTCCGTAGTGTGAGTGAATGAGAGCCTGTGTGTACCCTGTGATGGGTTGGCACTCCGTCCAGGGTGTATCCTGCCTTGATGCCCAATGATGCCTGAGATAGGCACAGGCTCCCCATGACCCAAGTATAGATCGGATAAGCGGTAGACAATGAATGAATAAATGAATGTTCATACAGATCAGAATTAGTACCTCTGCCTTAAAAGTTACTCAGATATTACTGTACATTTGTATATTCGCATACATCTATATTTACACAGCCCTTTCTTTCTATTCCTTATATCTTTATCTTGAGTTAGTCATATTTTTATTATTATATATTTATTATTTATATATTACAAGCTTGTACAATAAACTATTTATTGTATGTATATTGTGTGTGTGTGTTCTGGCTTTGAGTCATACTTTTAACATTTTACATCTGACAGTCATGTCTGCTTAGGATATTAACTGTGTTATATCACTGAATTATAAACAATCTGACTGGATGTTTATAAGCACTGATTTTGGTTAGGGTTGTATTGTGAGCTGCGTCCATGTGTTATTTTATTTTGTTTTAAAGGTAATCCATGTTTTGTATTTGAATTGGTTATAATTGTTCAAGAAAGCATTCTTTGAGTTACATAAATGAAAATTGTTATTAAAGAGGAATTAATGAATGGTGTAGTTATAAATTACGTAGTTCACAGAGTGATCATGGAGTTTCAGGGAATACAATATGCATATGCACACACACACACACACACACACACACACACACACACAAATTTAGTGCAGTAAATCCCTACTACTCATGTTTCTAGAAGGTGGAAGAAACCAAAAAATATGAAAGGGAACACGCACAGACTTAAGCACAATGCAAGAAACTCAGCTCAGGCGGAACCTCAAGTATATCGTTATCATTACTGTTATTAATGTAAGTAGTAGAAGTAATACATTCTAGGTTTGATGTGTATGTTTGGGCACAACATATTTTCTAAAGGATTTCAGAAAGCAGTGTTACTGGCCTGGCTTTATTACCTGTCACCTTTCCAATTTATACAGGACATGCTGGCTTCTCTTCCCAGCTGTTTATTTTGAAACGAAAACCGATAAAGAGATCAGAATCCCAGCAGAACTCAAAGTAAGTTGTTTAGCTCGCTGTGACTCTTGTATCCAAACAGCCATCAGCCCCTCCTTGTTCAGGGGCCATCTCTGACAAAACAGCTAAATCACACTTCTCACAAAAATGCCTCTTCATCTCTGCACTTCCTTCCATAATCAATATGAAGGGCAACGTGTAGGCGAGGACAAGGAGGGAGGATGAAGGGAAAGCAAACAAAAGCATGTTCTGCGAGGGGAAAGAATTAATGCTGCTCTTGTCCTCACCTGTCGTTATCTGCTTCAGCACGTAATGAGAGCACCTCTATACCCGGTCACATCACATTTGTTTTAGACGAGTCCCTTTGAACAGCTGGGAGATGTTGAGCCCTCTTTGATCATGAAATCTTTCAGAATTCCAAAATAAGAAATGAGCATCTCCTTCTTTCTCTCTCTTTTACACACACACACACACACACACACACACACACAGTAAACTTCTTCATTCTGTGAATAATTTGTTTGTTTTCCACACAAGGCTCTTTGCCAGAATTTGCTGAATAATATGTAGAGAGAAAACTTTACATAAAGAAAGAAAGATAAAAGAGAAATAAAGGAACAACAAAAAAAAATAAGAGAAGAAATAAGCTCATGAGGTTTGCACCAGCAGCAGTGTGGGTTGTATAAAATTTTCTTCATTAATGCTTATAAATACAACAAAGGGGAAAAAAATAAAAGTGAAACTAGCCACAAGACATTGGATTTCGGCAGAAGGCTTTTTCTAATGATGACCCTTGGCATGCCATGGCGCTTGGGACATCCCCTAGTGTGAGAGAGAGGCTGACAAAAATGAGCCCGTTCCCATTTCAAACAGAATATCAGCTAGATTGTGATCACAGCACCAGCACTGCTTTCTTAGAGCCCGTTGAGAGGACACAGAGTCACCTAAGTAAAAAAAAAAATACTGCAAAGTGACCCCTCACTGGGCAGAAAGCATCTCTCCAAATTTAAGATTTGCCCTCTGCTGGCCGCTGTTACTGCAGCACGGTGACACAAGTGAGGGACGAGAGGGACGTGCAATGTTCTCTGGCTGTTATTCCATCTTTAAAGATTTAAACCATCGGGCTGTGATCGTACCCTTTGATGTCTTCTAAGCAGAGATTCTCGGGTACAGGAGAGCGAGTGCAAAGAGATGGATAGAAATGAGTGGGCGAGCGAATGATTGAGAGAGAGAGTGAAAAAGAGAAAAGGAGGAGAGATGGATGAAAGATGGACGGGGTGAGCTGTGGAGCAGCTTCACGAGAAAGTAATCATCTTGCTCGGAGTCACAGTGAAGGAGAGCAGGAGAGAGGGAGAAAAGAGGAGGACGGCATGAGAGAGGAGTATCAGTGCACTCATCCCGACAAAGGGAAGATGAAAGAGGAGAGGTTGAGGCAGAGGCCACGGCTCGCTGTGAGCCCGAGATTACTCGCTCCGAGACCACAGGTTTTAACGCTTCTCCCACCACTCTGCAGTAAAACTTGTTTTTTTTATTCTTGCAATCTCTATTTTGCTCTTTCTATCTTTAATCCCTCTTTGACTTCAACACTCTTAGAAGAACAACAGATTTGTGGCTGAGGTCCTGGAATATGAAAGGTCATTATTTCGAAGAGTTTCTCAAAAAAAAAAATTGGTGTGCAGTTTTCCAAATTTTTTTTATCAGTCTTTGTTACCTAGGTTCCAGTAAGGCATTTGAGGAGCATCTACAAATCAAAATATGGTTACATATTATTTGAAGATGTCTATGTATTAATACCTAAGTTGCTGTATACCACGTTTATGTCAAAAACAGTTTTTCTTTACATTTAACGATATTAACCCACCTCAGCAACACAGCATAGAGGAAGGAAAACCATTTGCACACAGGGTTATATCTTCTTAGCATATTTTTTTCATCTATATTATTGCATATTTTCACCTTCCATGATCAATAAAATGGATAAAAGTGGAATAAGCCCCAAGTGGTGTTTTTCTCAAGCAAGAGAAAGTGTCAAATGTAAGTGCAAATTTAAATAAATAAACAAATTCTTTTTGTGCCACTTTTGGGAGTGTTTCCAAATTGCACAATAGCATCTGGATTATTTGATGAAGGTAAAACTCTGTGTCTCTTTCTGGTATTTAAGCATATTTTGCTCTTGTTGGTAAACTGCTGCATCAAGTGTAATTTGTTACAGAAAATAAATGTTTTAAACAAGCTGTGATGCACTCTGAGTTCTGATACCTTTCTTTCATAGACAGCATGAACCTTTTCAGTAATCTGTGCTATACTAACTCTTCTGTGGGATCATACCAAAGGTGGTAATCTTCTCTTCCATGACCCTGTCACCAGTAACTGATTGTCATTCCTTGGACCACTTTTACCACTGCAGACCTGCAACACTCCACAAGACCTGCTGTTTTGGAGATGCTCTGACCCAGTCGTCTTGACATCACAATTTGCCCGTTGTCATGGTCACTTAAGTCCTTATACTTGCCCATTTTTTCTGCATCTAACACACCAACTTTGAGTGACAGACTTCCTAATATATCCCACCTGTCTAATATACTAATATACTTGTGCCATTGTAACAAGATAATCAGTGTTTTTAACTTCACCTGTCAGTTGTTTTATTGTTATAACACTACCAAATCAAATAATGTGTTAATTATTACAGAAAATTACTTCTTCAATCAAAAGTATGATAAAATGATAAAAAGGATGACTTTAAGAGCTTGGTTAGTGTAAATTATAGATAAAGGGTCATTTTGTTCCTGTTCCTACAAACGGAAAGATATACATGTGTTCCTTTGGGAGAAGCTTTTATCCAAAGCAACTTTCAAGTGAGGCAGAATCCAAACTCTAAAATTGAACCATTGGGGGTTTATGACCTAGCAAAGAATTTTAACCGCTAAACTAACCTGGCATTTAAATCAGTTTCAACAACTTTCTAATAGATCTGTTCTAGCAAAATCCCTTATATGTTAGACCTGCTCCCAGGCCAACCAAAAGCCCCTTCTTATCTACAATTCTTAGTACACTGATGCCTTGATAATCTTAACATTATGCATTTTAAAGAGCCTTAGAATGCCCTTAGGCTCAGGACATAGCAGCAAAAACATTCATTTCAGTAATTACTCCAGCGCAGAGTGGACACATTCATCTTTAAACCAGTCTTTTTTTGTCAAATATATGCTTTATTATGGGCCTTGACAGAGAATATTTAATCTTCTCAGCATTACAGAGGACAAGCGTCTATTAAACTGTCTAATGAGCTTTTCTTTTGACCCATTTTCATGGAGGCTTTGTGCATGTTCAGCAAGAGGATTAGCACAAGAGAGATTCATGTGCCATCTGTGGAATTAGTGAACTTCTGACTTTCTGACAAGACTCTATAGGGATTGATTGCCTTCAAGTGAAACCCTGGGTCACTCTTTTTAGTCTTACTGCATGGAGAGAGGTTTTTTTCCCCTGACCTTTTAATTAAAAGCATATCAGCATGGAGTCAAGAATACATTCACATTTGAGTTTCGATATTAAAAATAAATACATGCATATACAATTTGCCTTGGGTTGTAATATGGCAGTATTTGCACAATTACTTAAACTCTAAAACCAATCATTAAGATGAAACATCTTTTGCAACAGGATTTTCTTCCAGAATCTAATTGTGAAATCAAGACAGTGGACTGTTTGCACTCCTGGGGCTCAATGTTTGTTTTTTCACCCTCTGTTTGACTTGTCAGTGTCTAGATTGTTTACATTGTCCGAAAGTGGTGTAAATTGAATGTGTTTGCCTGTTTCTGTCAGCGGCTACAAGTGTAAAGTGGTGTGTACAGAGGCAGACGCACATCCTCTATGGACTCCAGCTCCTTTAAGCTTTATATAAAGTGTTGCTCTCTGGGGAAAGGAGCAACAATCAATAAAATAACACAAAGCCTCATAATTTCATTTCTGTTAAGAACTACTGTTGGTACAAAAAGAACAAAAGACAGAGTTTTTATCACTGTCACTTCTGCACATTTCTTAACCAAAGATAAATTGCTAAATAACTTAGAATGTCGGACGAAGAATGCTGAAAAATGAGTTTATTCCTACATTACATCTTGTGGAAGGATGAACCATGGTCTGTAAGAACAAAATACCAACAAACCAAAAACATTACAGTGAATCCATAAACAATAAAAAGCGAAACAAAGTGCAGCAGCAAAAGCAAAAATGTTTTGGTTTATTAAGATGCTTTGCATTTACATGCCACCATAGAAAAGAGATCACATGTATTCATGCCAAAGTGCATGGTTTAATGGTACAATGGTATAAAATTATAATTTATATCATTATACATATAATGATGTTTTAGTTTTATAGCATAAGCAGACACCTTTATCCTGAGCAACTAACCAGTGTTTCATAGTCTAATCAGGAAATATTAAGTTTGAATCCCCACTATGAGTCCAAGGGAATAATTGTTCCATTTCTGCTGCTTAATGTGATGCTTCCTAGGGTTATCTTGGAATCTCTCCAAATATTTATTTTATTCTTTCAAAACACTGAAAGATAAAAAAAAAAAGAAATATTGTTCATAATTTTTCAAGAGCAAGCACCAAAATTAAACCTGATGGTCAATTAGACCAGTTTTACTCAAGTAGTTGTGGTAGGTTTCTCGCCTATCATGCGGAAGGCCCGGGTTCGATTCCCAGTCCAATGCCTCCACCCCAGCCACTGGATGCAGTGCCGGTCCCAAGCCCGGAAAAATGGGAGGGTTGCGTCAGGAAGGGCATCCGGCGTAAAACATTTGCCAAGTTGTTGTGCGGACCAGTTGGTCCGCTGTGGCGACCCTGAACAAGGAGCAGCCGAAAACAATAGCTAACTAACTTACTCAAGTAGTTACTGATGGCACCACTGTGTTCAGATGATGTGTTCCTGGTCGCTCCACTTACACTGTGGCCATATTCATTTGATCCATTTTAAATCTCTATTTTCTTATCATTTCTAATTATTATATTACATTATATTTTTAACTTGGATTCTTAAATTTCGTTTATTTATATGCACAGTCTAAGGAGGAGCAATTCAGGTTTTATTTCACTGCAAGGTGAATATATAAATGTTCAATATATAAATGTTGTCTTGAATATTTGTGAAAAACTGGATAGTGCCAGTGCAAGAAGGAAACTGTGTAATCTGTAACCTTTAGCATCACATTGTCAGCATGATCTGAGTCATATCAGAACCCTATTCATTTGCATTAAGGTCATCTACTGTACCTGAAAATACAAAAGCGTCTTCAGAAGGATCCATAAAGTGTGACTTTCTTGTTTGGTCAAAGGTCTCAATCAAAGGAGGCACTGAAAGGCCATGGACGACAGTGGCAGTTCGGTCGCTGAGCTTTGACATGTCCTATAAGCTGGAGAAGCGGAAAGGTGCAGCACTGAGCCGAGTTAAGGATCAAATGACAGCACAGATGTGAAATCAAAGGGAATGTGGTGTGCTTAGGCACCTTTACCCATTTAGAGATAGGTGAGGAGGAAACGGTGTCTTTCATTGTGGATGTAATGGAGGGAGTGAGGGGAGGTCAGGAAGCAATCATCACCTCAACACCTTCCATCTCAGCATGAGGTACTTCTTGACAGAAGCTAGATACCAGCTCGCTGAACTGTCCTGATAATGTGGAGAGACAGAACGATAAAGTCGTGGCCCCTCTAGCACTACTGACAATGGAAAAAGTCTCAAGAAAATTGTTTTCACTAAAAGAAAAAAATCAGGTCGGTGCTGTTCACAAAACTGAGACAACTATGCTAAATAAAAACAAATACAGACCTTCTATATGTAACTGATCTACAATTGGAAGGGAAGAGATACAGAGCTGATATTCAAAGATTTTAACACAGATTCTGAATTAAGAGTAGTTTTAAGAATTTGTGGTTAATGTCTAATGTCTGAATGTTATACTAAAAGTGATACAAAAAAATATTAGTGCAAATCAAAACTTGTTGAATGTGGTTGAATTTTTTTCCCAGGACCAGGAGGACAAAATACCTTAACATTACTTAAAAAGTGTATTAAAAATAAAAAAAGTTTATTAACAGTACCTCATCATCAAAAATTAAAGACAGGCTGGGGTTTATTCTGGAACTATGTCACACTCCCTCTTCACAGTAAGAATTCTGAAGGATCCCAATCATTACGAACAAAGATTTGAGATCATTCTACTGGTGCAAGACTCAGCAAGGATCTTCTGAGTATGCTGGGGGTACTTGAACTAAGTTCTCTGTGTCAGGCTTTTTACAATTTAGCCACAAGACCTTACACTGGTTCAGTGGGCCCTGGGTTCCTCCTGGTGCATGACATTGCCTGGCTTCATGTGGCCTGGAATGGCAGGGAGACAGGTCTAACATCAGTGGGGTCACCATACAGTTGGTTTATCAGAGGCAACCCAAAACAGTTGAAAGTGTTGGATGAGTTAGTAATAAGGAAGAGGGCAAACTCAAAAAAAAATCCCATGTGACTATAAAGAGCTATTCTTTGTGGCTATTTAATATTCTCTCATACTTTACTAGTGCCCAGTAGATTGCTAGCTGGTGCTGTACAGAGGACAAATGGAATCTTCAGTCGACCACTTCCTTATTGTCAAGTTTCCAGAAACTGAACAGTTTTAGAAAATACACTGTATAAAAAAATTAAGGGAAGATTTAAACCACACATTGGACCTCAGTGAATGAAAAATTCAAGTTGAACATCTTTACTTGTATACATTGTGTAATTTGTTAAAAACAAAATGATTTGACAATGGTCAATGGAAACTAAAATCATTAACCCACTGAAGGCTGGATTCAAAACCACACCAAAAATCAAATAAAAAATTTTAAATTTCATCACGGCACCTTATAGTGTGTCAGTAGTGTATATGGCCCCCACATGCCTGTGTGCACTCCTGATAATGTCTTGGCATGCTCTTGATGAGATGGCAGATGGTGTCCTCAGGGTCCTCCCAGACCTGAATCAGGACATCAGTGATCTCCTGGACAGTCTGTGGTGCTTCTTGGCCTGGAGGATATCAATTGCATTCAGGTCTGGAGATTGTGAAGGCAAGTCAATGGCATTAATATCTTCATCATCCAGAAATTGCCTACACATTCTGGCCACATAAAGCCAGGCAATGTCATGCACCAGGAGGAACCAGGGCCCACTGCACCACTGTAAGGCCTGACAATGGTTTGTTGATAGAAACTTCAAAGCACTTCTTTAAGTCACTCTGGATAAGGACATACAAAGTTCAAGAGCTGACATCTAGCTAAACACTGGATACAAATGCTAACATAATGCTATATTATACAAAGTTCAAAGATCACTGCACACACCAGACATGTTCTGAGGTATCTTAACCATGAATAGTGTTTACATTACTTTACGTTACTTAATTTATTTTAACTGCCTAATCTAGCCATGGGGGTCACAGTCCAGTGATTTCTGTGCCGGTCCCAAGCCCGGATAAATAGAGAGGGTTGCGTCAGGAAGGGCACCCTGGCGTAAAACATTGCCAAATTTAACCATGCGCATCGTCAGTACGAATTTCATACCGGATCGGTCGAGGCCCGGGTTAACAACGACCGCCATCGGCGCCGTTGACCTACAGGGCGCCGGTGGAAATTGGGCTACTGTTGGTCGAAGAAGTAGAGGAGGGAGGAGAGTGCACAGACAGAGAGAGAAGAGGAAAGGTAAGAGTGTAGGACTGAGAATAGGAACTCTGAATGTTGGTACTATGACAGGGAAAGGTAGAGAGCTGGCTGATATGATGGAGAGAAGGAAGGTGGATATATTGTGTGTACAGGAGACCAGGTGGAAGGGTAGCAAGGCTCGTAGTATAGGAGCAGGATTCAAGCTGTTTTATTATGGTGTGGATAGTAAGAGAAATGGGGTAGGTGTGGTCCTGAAGGAGGAGTTTGTGAGGAATGTCCTGGAGGTGAAGAGAGTGTCAGACAGGGTGATGAGTCTGAAGTTAGAGTTTGAAGAGGTGATGTTGAATGTTGTTAGTGGTTATGCCCCACAGGTAGGTTGTGAGTTAGAGGAGAAAGAGAGATTCTGGAGTGAATTAGATGAGGTGATGGAGAGTATTCCCACGGGTGAGAGAGTGGTGATAGGAGCGGATTTTAATGGACATGTTGGTGAGGGGAACAGAGGTGATGAGGAGGTGATGGGCAAGTTTGGAGTTAAGGAAAGGAACCTTGAAGGACAGATGGTAGTGGACTTTGCTAAGAGGATGGACATGGGTGTGGTTAACACTTATTTTCAGAAGAGGGAGGAGCATAGAGTGACTTACAAGAGTGGAGGTAGGAGAACACAGGTAGACTACATTCTATGTAGAAGAGGCAATCTGAAAGAGATTAGTGACTGTAAAGTGGTAGTGGGAGAGAGTGTAGCCAGACAGCATAGGATGGTGGTGTGTAGGATGACTTTGATGGTCTGTAAGACGAAGAGGTCAAAGATAGAGAAGAAAACCAAGTGGTGGAAGCTGAAAAAGGAGGAATGTTGTGAGGAATTTAGACAGAAGTTGAGGCAGGCTCTGGGTGGTCAGGTAGTGCTGCCAGATGACTGGGAAACTACAGCAGAAGTGATCAGGGAGACAGGGAGAAAGGTGCTGGGTGTGTCATCTGGAAGGAGGAAAGAAGATAAGGAGACTTGGTGGTGGAATGAGGAAGTTCAGGATAGTATCCAGAGGAAGAGGTTAGCCAAGAAGAAGTGGGACATGGACAGGACTGAAGAGAATAGACAGGAATACAAGGAGTTACAGCGCAGAGTGAAGAGGGAGGTGTCTAAGGCCAAGCAGAAGGCATATGAAGAGTTGTACACTAGGTTAGACACTAGAGAAGGAGAGAAGGACTTGTACAGGTTAGCTAGGCAGAGGGATCGAGATGGGAAGGATGTGCAGCAAGTTAGAGTTATTAAGGATAGAGATGGAAGGGTGCTCACAAGTGAGGAGAGTGTACAGAGGAGATGGAAGGAATACTTTGAGGAGCTGATGAATGAGGAAAATGAGAGGGAAAAAAGAGTAGAAGGGGTGAACTCTGTGGAACAGAAAGTAGATAAGATTAGAAAGGATGAAGTCAGGAAGGCTTTGAAGAGGATGAAAAGTGGGAAGGCAGTTGGTCCTGATGACATCCCGGTGGAGGTCTGGAAGTGTCTGGGAGAGGCAGCAGTGGAATTTTTAGCTAATTTGTTCAACAGGGTTTTAGAGAGTGAGAGGATGCCTGAGGAATGGAGAAGAAGTGTGTTAGTGCCAATCTTTAAGAATAAGGGTGACGTGCACAGTTGCAGTAACTATAGGGGGATAAAGTTGATGAGCCATACAATGAAGCTATGTGAAAGAGTAGTGGAAGCTAGGTTAAGGAAGGTAGTGGAAATTTGTGAGCAGCAGTATGGCTTCATGCCCAGAAAGAGCACAACGGATGCAATTTTTGCTCTGAGGATTTTGATGGAGAAGTATAGGGATGGTCAGAAGGAGTTGCACTGTGTGTTTGTAGACTTGGAGAAAGCATATGACAGGGTGCCAAGAGAAGAGCTGTGGTACTGTATGAGGAAGTCAGGAGTAGCAGAGAAGTATGTCAGAGTGGTGCAGGACATGTATGAGAGGAGCAGGACAGTGGTGAGGTGTGCTGTAGGTCAGACAGAGGAGTTCAATGTGGAGGTGGGACTGCATCAGGGATCGGCTCTGAGCCCCTTCCTGTTTGCTATAGTGATGGACCAGTTGTCAGAGGAGGTCAGACAGGAGTCTCCTTGGACAATGATGTTTGCAGATGACATTGTGACCTGTAGTGAGAGCAGGGAGCAGGTGGAGGAAAACCTGGAGAGGTGGAGGTTTGCGCTGGAGAGAAGAGGAATGAAGGTCAGTCATAGTAAGACTGAGTACATGTGTGTGAATGAAAGGGAGGGAAGTGGAACAGTAAGGTTACAGGGTGAAGAGGTGAAGAAGGTACAGGAGTTTAAGTACTTGGGGTCAACAGTCCAGAGTAATGGAGAGTGTGGGAAAGAGGTAAAGAAGCGAGTGCAGGCAGGTTGGAATGGGTGGAGAAAGGTGTCGGGAGTTCTGTGTGATCAGAAAATATCAGCGAGAATCAAGGGGAAAGTGTACAGGACAGTGGTGAGACCGGCCATGCTGTATGGTTTAGAGACAGTGTCACTGAGGAAGAGACAGGAGTCAGAGCTCGAGGTAGCAGAGCTGAAGATGTTGAGGTTCTCTTTGGGAGTGACAAGATTGGACAGGATTAGGAATGAGTACATCAGAGGGACAGCTCATGTTGGACGTTTGGGGGACAAAGTTAGGGAGGCCAGATTAAGATGGTTTGGACATGTTCAGAGCAGGGACAGTGAGTATATTGGTAGGAGAATGTTGGACATGGGGCTGCCAGGCAGGAGGCAAAGAGGAAGGCCAAAGAGGAGGTATATGGATGTAATAAATGAGGATATGAAGCTAGTGGGTGCAAGGGTTGAGGATGCAGAAGATAGGGATAGGTGGAGAGAGATGATTCGCTGTGGCGCCCCCTGAAGGGAAAAGCCGAAAGAAGAAGAAGAAGAATTTATTTTAACTGCCTATGCTAGAAAAACTAGCAGTACAGATATCGTATATGATGGACTCCGGACTAGCCTGTTTCCTGTCAACCAAAACTACATGCATGTACAGTAATTAAAATAAAGCATTGGTTTACCTACTTAAGATATAATAAAAAACAGGTTTTTATTGATTGTGTCCTCATCAAACATCAATTGACAGTGCACCTGCACACAATATTCTTTAGCACTTAAAAAGCTTCAGTGGTAGGTTTCTTGCCTATCATGCGGAAGGCCCGGGTTCGATTCCCAGCCAATGCCTCAACCCCAGCCACTGGATGCAGTGCCGGTCCCAAACCCTGGGAGGGTTGCGTCAGGAAGGGCATCCGGCGTAAAACATTTGCCAAGTTGATGTGTGGACCAGTTGGTTCGCTGTGGCGACCCCGAACAGGGAGCAGCCGAAAGCATTAACTAACTTAAAAAGCTTTTGCTATGATAGTATTAAATGAAGTCCTGACAGGCACAGATCACATATTCAGCAAGCAGATTCCAGGCTATAACAAGGCCTTGTGGCAAGGTCTTTTTAGATCCCTGCGGCACCAGCTATGGGGACCTTAAAGCCCTCCTATGTCATGCAGTATAAAGTCAGGACCTGTGGGCAGTGCCTTGATGTGCATTACACATAAAGCAAACTCATACAAGCACAACAGAAATGCGCATATAGCTTTTGGCCTTTAGAATGGGAAACTCATTATATTACAAAAGATACCTATGGACTCTAAGGCCTGACCCTTTGAGAAGGTTAGGTATTCTTGGAAGAGGGAAAACTTATAGAAACTTACCTTGCATACTATTATGCTTGATCAGTACTATTCAATGGAGAGCAGTAAATACAAAGAAAATTGAATAAAAATTGTGAGCAATCAAATTCATTACAGGGGTATACAACTGTTAGGTACCCATGTGGCCATGAATTTTTCAGCACAAACATTTCTCCCTAAGTTTTTGCCTATAAATATTTCCGGAGGTCTTGGATGAATTTTTCATGGCCGAGTGGAGGAGATGAAAGAGGCGATGTTGGGATCAGGGGGACGAGAGCACCAGGCTGCTGACACAAAGTAGAAAGCTGCCTCACTTCCAATCTTTATCAGTGACATCCTGTGTGTGTTATTGCTGTAATTATCCGGTGCTTTGTCCCGGCCCGGCCCTCGTTACCAGGATCAGGTGGAAAGGAAGAGGAGTGAGAGAATGACTGGACGTGAATTGTTCAGGAGGAGCACAGTTTATATTGTATTCAGCTTGTACATAACCATTTTTAATGAGTGAAATGTCATAACAAATGAGCATGGTCACACTGCGATACGTTCAGAGAAACCAGTATAAGCTGCCAGTGATGACAGCAACATGGTGGTGAAACCCAAAGTTATCCAAAAATATGTCACAAATCTAATGAGTGAGAGGAGTTTTGTTGGATTTCTTAAGAATGGGCCTGGCATTATAAAACTATAAATACTATCAATACAATCAATCAATCAATCAATCAATCTATCAATATATATATATATATATATATATATATATATATATATATATATATATATATATATATATTTATTGATTGATTGATTGATTGATTGTATTAATAGTATTTATAGTTTTATAATGCCATAATATATTGATGCACATTACTATTGTCTCTCATTGATTGATTGATTGATTGTATTGAATATATTGTTTATTTGACTACAAATATGTAGGCAAACCTTATAGTTTTTGGCATTTTATCCATGCAGTGCAATACTATAGAAGCAAACATCTTCAGACTAATGGCCCATAGTTTGCTCAAGTATTAGATTTATGAGTGTGTGCCATTCATTCCATTGGTGGTGGACGTTGATCACAAATATAACTAGTACAAAACAATTTTGTTTCCCTGTCTTTAGCAGAATACATGAAGTAACAAATTTAATGATATACTGATTCCTCTTGGTACTGAATGCTAGTCATAAACTTTGTAGTTTCAGGTTATTGGATATATATAACACAATCAACTTTAGGTTGTTAAAAAAAAACTTATCAATAACAGCAAATCCTAAAGCAATTTATTATATTTATACCACAGCAATAACAATTTAATTAATTTAATTCATTCATTGTCTACCGCTTATCTGATCTATTCTCGGGTCACAGGGAACCTGTGCCTATCTCAGGCGTCATTGGGCATCAAGGCAGGATACACCCTGAACAGAGTGCCAACCCATCGCAGGGCACACACACTCATACAATCACACATTACGGACAATTTAGAGATGCCAATCAACCTACAATGCATGTCTTTGGACCAGGGGAGGAAACCTCCGAGGCATAGGGAGAACATGCAAACTCCACACACACTGCGGAGGCAGGAATCGAACCCCCAACCCTGGAGGTGTGAGGCAAACATGCTAACCACCAAGGCACTGTGCCCCCCTAATTAATTTCATTTGCAATTCAAAAATGATCTATCTTATTATAATTTATTAATGTCCAAGACATAAAACATTCAAACATTTACAATTATATTTTATTTTGAGAGTCAAAGTAGTACCTGTTATCATGTTGTAGAAGCTATGAACAATCATTCCCTTCCCAGCTTCCATTTAATATTTGTCTTCAAGTTAATAATATAATACCACAACCACAGTTGCTACAATAAAAATTAACTTGAGTTGCTTTTGATATAAATGAGTAATGAGGTCATTAATATAAACCTGTGACTTGCATGACATCTGTCACTATGGTCAGAGCTGCTATTAGAGAACATGAATCATCACTATCTAATCATTCAACAGTGTTGTGGTGCTGTGTAAATTGTTTAGTATGCTGAGAAAATACAGTTTTAAATAATTATGACTGCTCAAGAATAACTACAACTATCAATGTTATAAGAATAATTTTGTGTGGTGTAAATGACAGCAGTGGGGTTTACAGATATCTGTAATACAAATAAAGCATTTGTTTATGTAATTTTTGAGGACTCTCCAATGGCACATGTTCAAAGATGATAAAAGCTGCAGCAGATTTTTTTTTACTGCACATCTTGGGTCAATAAAGGTGGAACGCATCTGTTAGATGGGTGATACTGCACCACCAAGATCACTTGGGATCTCTCTGACCTACACATAATTATTAAAAAAAATAAATAAATACTTGTATTTTTCTATTCAGCACATCAAAGTATCAGCAACAATTAATAAAAACAATATTGTCAACAGTTATGCGCTGACAATACCTAATACATTTACCTAAATATTTTCTCATCCAAAATGTTCTTCATCTTCTTTTGCTATTAATGCCTTTAATACAGTAGGCATGGAAGTGATATTTCATATAATATTCAAGATTATAAATTTCTTATCACCATGGAGTCATGTTGGTTTCAGTATAGCTCTGTATGGATACAAATCACCAATTAGGCATTAAACATTACAGTGCAAGACAAGAATTACGGAGATTGAATTTCATTGTGTATTTGGTTTGTTCATTTGGTTTCACTGTTTGGAAAAATAATAATTAGAAGAAAAATAAGAAAAAGGCATTTAAAATGAAAATTAAATTTAAAAAACAGCAATGCTTATAACAACAATAAAGACTGGCTAAAAATGAATTAATTCTTATCTAACCATGATTTTATTTGTTAAATAGGAGATGCATGCAATGAAATGAAAGACAAGGACAGAAACATGCCTTTGTCATGAACTGTGTATTACCTGATATCTGTAATTTACCTGGCCAAGGGTTCACACAGACATCTCGATTTAATGAAAGCATGCAGCATTCATAACATTTTGTATTATTAAGATTTATTATTACTATTATTATTCATTAAAAACTTTATTAGCAAAAAGAGGAAGTATAATGTAAACTAGTAAAAATCAGGACAACCATGTTTACAATATAACATGATCAAAAATATATTAAAATGTTGTCCTTATTCATTCAGTAAGCACTGGTCAGGGGTGCAGTGGATCTGGTGCCAATCCTGGGAACAGTGGGCATGGGGCAGCAATACAGAATATCTGGATGAGATGCTAGTTCATTACAGTGCACCCATCTCCCCATAATACACAAAATTTAATGCATTTATTGACAAGAGCAATTTAAGCTACCCAATAAATCTACTGTCATGGTTTTGGGCAGTAAGAGGAATGCAAATGTCCTTGCCAAATCCACACAGACAGAATTTCAAGCACAGGATGTAAGTGGGAGCTGTAAGGTGGCAGCTATGCTACTCTCCCCAAGAAACATGCAGTCAGGTGGACTGGTTAAGCAAAATTACCCCCTGTGTACATGTGTGTGTGCATGGTTCCCTGTAATAGATCCACCAGTATACACAACTCATGCAATGTGTTCTGAGGATAGCCTCCAATCCTCCATAACTGTGGTACGGATAAAGCAATTACTGAAGATGAGTAAAGGAATAAATGAATCTCAGGAACACACTAGGTTTACTGTTTTCCAGATACAGATGGAATAAAGCAAGCAGAGTCATTTTTGAGTCATTTTTGAGATTCATCAACTTTCTTTTTCTTCATTTTAGTTTGGAGGGTCCAGTTAATAGTTCCTGCTGCTTAGTAGAAGTAGTTTTGTAGCGTGTGTACATTGGACTATCCAAATAAAGTGTTCCCAATTCTTGAAACAAAGTTCTAATTCAATGTAATTAACTTACATGATGTTAACAAATCAGTTCTCTGTTCTCTGAATCAAGTAAGTCATCAATGAAGACGCTACTCTAAAACCTCATACCAGCTTCTCCCTGTCAGACAGAATTGCATCCCTGCCCTCTTTCTTGCCTTTTATTTTCTTGCTCTTGTTCACGTCTTCTCATTTCGTCTTGTCCTCTATCTCTCTGCACAGCATCGACTCTTAGCTTCTAGGCTTCGGCGAGGCATGAGAGCCCCCGTATACGTTACTGATAATAAATTTATAAGCCAAACCTAGGAGGGAGGAGTATTAAACAAGCCGGCGAATAGCCGCAGTTCGCTTTACCGAGCAGACGTATCCTTTTGATCAACCAAAATAACTCTTCAAAGGCCGTAAAAGCATGCTTAGAAAGTAAAGGGCCATTTGAGCAGGCGTGCAGAGAATCATAGAGGGGTGGGGGTGGAACAGAAACGATTCAGTTTGAGAGTGAGAAACATTCCCACCAACCTACGAGCTAAATCAGGCCTTTGAAAAACATATAGTGCTTTTAATAATTCAGTCTTTGGTGGGATTGAGTAGCTTCTTTAGCGTAAAAAATCTGCTATCTCCTGACATAAGATCAGTCCCCAGGGGACTCTCCCTCTCTTTCTGTATCTCTCTGTGAGTTTTTTCCGAAGACCTACAATAGCACCTGATTAAGGCCTGTTCAATGACAGAACCCAAGATTTCTCCTTAACTCTGATCATTAGCATTGGAGCTTTTCATAGGCAAAAGGAGGAGAGATTTTGAACAGTTATAGTAGATGGCTGGCATCTTAACTGGGGTTGTAAACTAACACTCAGTTGTAAATATTTAATTAACTTTGCACCCTGAACACATTCATATTTCATCACGTAACGTTTTCCGTGCAGTTTATTCTCCAAGCAAAGTGTTGGACTGCATAAATATTCCAGTTTAGCATTTTCTTTTCCAGCCTATTACTTACATAAATACAAAAATTTGAGTTAGCATTCCTCTGAGGGCTAATTTAAGAGAAAACACACATTAATTAATATAACCTAGATGAAAAAGTAGAAATCCCTGAATACACCACTGCCGACCATCAGGGTTCATTGCCTTCTACAAAGGAAACTGGGATGATTATTGGAGGAAAAGGCAATTATTATTTTACATTTTCAGAGACTCGGTTTCCTCAGATTGGCAGGTAACCTGATCTTCTAGTTTCCTCAGGACAAAAGCTGCAGAAACCACAGATGATTTAGAGTTCAGTGTCAAAGCAAGGTCAGCAAATACACACAAATCATTCATGTTTTCATTTAAAAACTATTTCAGACCTTTAATGCTCCTTGTATGAAAAATTACTGGCATCAGATATTGCAGACTGTACAATGTATATGAAAACTAACGAACAATGAAGAACTAAAAAAACAGCCATACATATGTCTTTAAATATTTCAAAGTGTTTTCCTACCAGGCATTTTTTTTCTTCCTCTGTAACAAATGCATTGTCTACTCTGCCTGGCCCAATCCATCACTCTTTATGGCTTGTAAAAAAGCACTTTCTTGCAGTGTGTCTCACATACCTGCAGCACTCAAGAGACCAGGCTGATGGACACTGCGGACAAAGCAATGCTACAGCAGGTCGGTAAACCCCTGCACTCCTAAAATCCACTTCTGCACTCACACTCCAGGCTAAATTCCTCAGTGGCACATCTCTCCATCCCTCCTGTCTCCAAGGAAAGAATGGTCTTCGTACTAACCTGTAAACCACCCTATTTTCCTCAGACTACAAACCAGAACCTTATGCCCTGCAGGTGCAAAGTTATGATCTATGTTTACAAAGAGCTAAGTAGAGACAAATTAAGCAGTAAGTGCATTTCTAATTAGCAAGTTAAGATAAAATTAGGAAATAAATGACGTAGTATGCTTTATGTTTCTGAGTATGTTAGATTGACTTGTATGCTTTTTTCAAAGACAGCAGCTGTATGTCAAAATGATCTTTCAGTGGGAATGCTTTATCCGGAGATCTTGCTTGCATGTGCTAATGCCTCTTTAACATTAGCGTTAAACAGGGAATGTTTCAGCACATCAGTGTTTGGTGCAATTATGTTACTGTGAATGCATTCAAACCGAAGCACGCTGCATATTCCATCTGACAAACAGAGATTTGATTTCTAAAACGCTCTTTTGTCTTTTGTCGGGGGAAAGAGGGAGTCTTCACTAGAGAAGGTGGGCTGGAAGGCAAATCTAGGTGATGTGTACTCTCTCAGAGTGCCCCTGGCTCTATCTCGAGCAAGTAAGGTCTGAAAAGATCCACCGCTCTGCTCAAGCATAGGAAATTAAGCCAAGGTAAAGATTCTCTCTTAAAGTGTATTCCCAGTCTTCTTTCTCTCTCTCTCGCTCTCTCTCTCTCTCTCTCTCCCCTCTCTCTCTCTCTCTCTCTCTCTCTCTCTCTCTCTCTCTCTCTCTCTCTCTTATCATCTCTTTCTCATCTCACTTCTCTCTTTTGTCTTTTTCATGGCAGAAGAAATTACAGATCATACCATTAGAGAAATTCCCAGCAGCACCTTCTGTTAAGACCTGAAGGTCCTGGCGGAGTCCCACACCATGTGATCCCCCAGGTTTGTTCAAAGGAAAAACTCCACCAGGCCTCCGGGGGATGTTTAACTGATCGCAAGGATGAATATTTAGAGAAACTTCTGGGGGGAATTCAACAAGTTTGGCAACAGCAGAGTTTAACTGTCAGGTAGCATAATGTCTCAGAGTTCTTTTATAAAAAGGAACAAAAGATTTTGATTTTTTTTTTTTTATTTCCTCCAACAAACACAGTGTCACCAGAGGGGAAACTTGCTGCATCTCACAACACCAAGCAGTGCACTTCATTTGAATTTAAAACACTGTAGCTAAGTGATTTAAATGGGAAGTTTATCAAAGATTATAGCTGCATTGGAAATGTGATTCCCTGTTTTTCCTCTCAGTAGCAAACATAGAGAGCGGGAAGGCTGGCAGAGAGTGTTTTTAAGGAGAGATGATGAATTATTAAAGATTGTCAGACGTGGACATAATGAACCATTAGCGAGTTTTTAAAATATTGGAAATAAGATTACTGAAAACAAGCTGGTTGTCATTGGTAATAATTCAAGCTATTTAGGTATTTTCTAGTCTGTAAATACACTGTGCAAAAAAATTGGATTTCACTGCACCTTGATGAACTAAATATTGAAGTGGATTTTTTTTTTCTATATCATGTAATTTATTGAAAACAAAATGATGTGACAATGGTCTGTACAGGTGACAAGTAGGATCTTCAGTCGGCTATTTCCGCATTGTGAATTTTTCAGAAACTGAAGAGTTTTAGATAATATACTGCTCAAAAAACTGAAAGAAAGAATTACACATTGGATGTCACTGAATGAAAGATTCAAGTCTAAAATCTTTACTTCTTTACATTGTGTAATTTGTTGAAAACAAAATGATGTGACAATGGTAAAGGACAATGAAAAATCATCAATCCATTGAGAGCTGGATTCAAAACCACACCAAAAAGTAAAAATCTGAAATTACAGGCTGAGCCAGCTTGCATAAATTTCATCACGCCACCTCATAATGTAAGTCAGTAGTGTGCATGGCCCCCACATGCCGGTATGCACTCCTGACAACATCTGGGCATGCTCCTGATGAGATGTGGATAGTGTCCCGAAGGATCTCCTCCTATATCTAAATCAGGGCATCAGTGAACTCCTGATACAGTCTGTGGTGCTACTTGGTGGCTTCGGATGCTCTGATACATAATGTTCCAGAGGTTCTCAATTGGATTCAGGTCTGGGGAATGTGAACGTCATTCAATGGCATCAATACCTTCATCATCCAGAAACTGCCTACACACTCTGGCCACGTGAGGCTGGGCATGGTCATGCACCAGGATGACCCCAGGGCCCACTGCACCAGCATAAGGTCCGACAATGGTACCTAGGGTACCGCTGTCTGGCGTGGAGGTCTGTGCAACCCTCCAAAGATAATCCTCCACAGACCATTACTGACCCACCACCAAACTGGTTATGCTGGATGATGTTGCAGACAGCATAACGTTCCCCATGTTATCTCCAGACACTTTCACTTCTGTCACATGTGCTCATTGTGAACCTGCTCTCATCCGTGAAGAGAACCAGGTGCCTATGTTGGACCTGCCAATTTTGGTGTTCTCTGACAAATGCCAATCGAGCTGCATGTTGCTGGGCTGTGAGCACAGGTCCCACTATAGGTTATCGTGCCCTCATACCACCCTCATGGTGTCTGTTTCTGACAGTTTGGTCAGAAATATGCACACCATTAACCTGCTGGACATCATTTTGTAGGGCTTTTGCAGTGTGCCTCCTGTTCCTCCTCACACAAAAAGAGCAGATACCTGTCTTGCTGCTGGGTTGTTGCCCTTCTACAGCCCTGTCCAGCCCCCTTTGTGTAAAGGCATGTCACCTGGTATCTCCTACCGGCTCTTGAAACTGCTGGGAGACACACCAAACCTCCTTATGTATGGATGTGCCACACTGGGAGAGTCTTTGCTACAAGTACTGACAAGGACCCTAACAAAAAACAAAACTAGAGACAAATCAATCAGGAAGGATAAGGAGAGAGCAATTGTTTGTGGCTACCAGCAGCAAAACCATTCCCTTTTTGTGGGTTGTCTTGCTCTTGCCTCACCAGTCCACCTGTTGTCACATTCATTTGCACCAAAGCAGATGAAACTGATTCACAATCATTTATGCTTCCTAACTAGACATATTGATATCCCTGAGGTTTAATTTACTTTGTGTTATACCATGATGATTACATCAAAAAGGAAACCTTTTTTGAGAAATGTAGTTTAAAAAAATCTAACTAATAATTACAATTCTAATTAGGGTGGGCAGAAATACACTGATCAGAAATGTCTGACCTTGATCTGTGCCTTTGGTTTACCTTAATGTTCTACAGTGATCTTTAAAAAAGAAAAAAAAAAGAAAAAAAGAGGAAGATATATGCATCAGGTGACATTAAGGATAAAGTTTAGATGACATTGAAACAAACATTTAATTTTTAATTTTTTTTTATCTGAGTGGTGCAAAGTTATACTGGAGGGCCCTCTAATGTTCAATCCAGGGATTTGTAGTATCATGATGGTTGATATTTATTGTATATGCCAATTTGTTTTTCATGATATCCATTAACAATTAATTTTAAACCAGATTAGCTTTCTTCATGGATACAAATCATAAATACCTATAAAGTATCTATCAAGAAAAGCCTCAGTTGTAAAGCACAGAGTATCCTTGAGCTTTGGGTAGAGTATATTGAGCTTGTGTCGGTTCACACGTTCCATATTTCAGTGAGTTTACATTTTGAATAATTCATCACCAAAATGTGAAAGCTTAAAAAGCCGTGATGTACCAACTACAGGTTATTTTGTAAAAGTAGTCGAGTCTGTGGGGTGCCCTTATGCTGTGTAATCATGGGGTGTTGTTCTGCCCTTTTCTCCCATGGTTTCACCTGACCTTCTGAGTGCTAGCCATGTGGATTAAAGCAGTCCATTTTGAGGCTCTTGCTGGAATCCAAACTCCATTATAGATTTTACCTCAGGAGGGGGTGCTATGAGGCCCAGGAGAGACTCTTTGCAATTTTACCTGTGGAAAAAGTTAAAAGGATGAGCTGGTCCTCTCAAGGGGTGGCATAAAGTGAACAAAGGTATCATATGTGTATGTGTTTGTACACCACAACTGGCCTGAGTGAAAATTGAGCTTTAAAAAAAGCTCTGAAACCCCAAGCAACAGGGCCAACACCTCAGGGAGGCAACAGAGAGTTTGCAGAGTGTTGAGGACAAGATGAAGATTCCCATACTGAGGAAGGGACTGAGAGAACATGTAAAAGGACAAAAGGACAAAGAGGAAGAACTAGAGGAAAAAAAGACAAAAAGATAGGGCCTCTGAAGGATAAAACTAACAGTTATTAATGGAAAAAAGTCTTCTCAGTCATCTTTCAGACCGTGTGTACTAACAAGCCAGAGATACAGACAGATCCAATCATGACACATGTCACTTTGTGGTGACAGGCTCCTTTAATAAGTGACGAGACCTCGATGCCTGTAGGAGCAGGAGGAGCAAGCGAGTCCTCACTCTGGGCAATAGCGGGGCCAAAGCGCCTGTCAAAGTCGAGCAACGGATGCCCTTTTTAACAACAACTTGTCCCAATTACAGCCACTCAGTGCCCAATTGGTGCCTGGCTGTCTCACAAGCTGCCAAAATATAATGACCACATGAGAATCACGTGGCAATTAGCAGACCTTGTTGAGCTGCTTTTCATCACTGAATGTTTTTGAAATATGTCTTAATTTGAAGATGGTTGGGGATTTTCATGTAGCATTGTGTCTGTGCATGTGTGCGTGTATGATTCTGAGAGAGAGAGAGAGAGAGAGAGAGAGAGAGAGAGAGAGAGAGGGGCCCTAAAGATATAATTAAAGCATAATTACTTCTCATCATCTGTGCAAGTGCTTACAAAGTGCCAACGCTGAATCTCAGCTCCTCTCCTCTGGGCAACACACACTAGTTAACAGATCTGATGAAAATGCAGGCCATCTCCACTTAATGCCCTACTAACACAGTATCCATTTTTAGAAAAACACAAATGACACAAAATCTACATATAAGATAGGATCCATTTTTGTCTTTTAGTGCATCTCAGGACAATTGTTAAAATAAATCACATGCTACTTTTAGCTACAAAATCGTCAATATGTTCTTGCCACAAATTAGCTTCTCTATTTTCCTGAACGAGACACATATTATCTATCCTTGCCTACCAAACAACAGAAGCTGAAGACTGCACCATTTCATCACCTCAGGCTTGAGTTTTAAAGTTTGTTTACTGCTGCAGCCTTTGTGATTACTGTCTCGTTGAATTCATGAGACACAAGCTTGTCTTGCTACACACAGATGTGCTGCTATTGTAAGCTTCTGACAAGCATGTGTATTTGACACGGAGCTCCTGTCTCATTAGAGGAAACAGAAAGAACCACAAAGATGGCAGATATCTCAGACAGGACAGTGGATAGTACAAGGCAGAAGTGGGTAAGGGGGCATCATGATGCAAAGAAAATAATGATGTGTTCTCTGTGGAGGAGGTGACTTGACTCCTCAGTATGATGACATTGCCATAACAGGCCCCTGCAAGCGACTCAGAAGCCCTTTAGACCATGAGATATGTCGGATTCAGACACCATAGGTGTGTCTATTTTTTAAAGGCTCATCCTTAGTAGCAGCAGTCTAAAAGCAATCCTACTTCTAAGAGGTATCTAAAATTGAGGTGGTCTGCAAGGAACATGTTGCATTAGCTGATTATAACAATTACAGTCCGTTGGATATTTATGAAGATCCCTCAGTCTTTGTTTTACAAGAGCACAGAGTATCATGAATGTGAATCAAAAGGGTGCTTTATTGTGCTCATCTCCACAAACCGGTTATTGTATACATGTGTGGATTGAATATTAAGTGGCTGACCTAAATATTACTAGATAAATAAAACATGTGTTTGTTCAAAATAAGGTAGTCAGATTGTTGTAATAAACATAAAGCAATTAGGACGAATGTTCTGTATATAGATGACGGACAGCTCAGTATGTCCTAGCCAGGTATTTGATTCATTGGTATGAAAATCATTAATGTCGCATGAATAAATTATCAGCCTACACTTAGGTCAGGTATCAAGCCTTTCTATTTATTATATTCATATCCATTTTATTTATAACATATACATGCAAATGAACAGATCTGGCTTGCGCAGTTTCATACCGATTACCTACTTCACAAAGATACATATAAAAGAGTAATGTGTGAATAGATGAGTTGGGGAGATGAGGCAGGGTGAAGGAGGTGTAGTTTGTGTACTTTCAATACAACAGAGGAAATACAATAGCTCACTGACAAAACATTTTTAAAGGCATATTCAAAAAGTTCCTCAGAAATGGCACAGCACTACAGGGACTGGAAACTAGCAAGAAGGGATGGACACGAAGCATGGCATAAGAATAATTTTAATGCCCCTCACACAATCTGCACACACACAATAGTCCAGTACAAAAACATTACTTAACATAGTTACCATCTCTTTCCCAGCATTATACACATTAACACCTGTAATTAATGTTTAACTGAATGATTAACACTTACTTTGAGAGATACCATCTCCAACTGAACTATTTTTGCTACTTCAAAAGACACCTTTACAGATCCTAATGTTGGATACAGTCACATGGATTAAGTGAACACATGTATATCACGCGTCAGAGTATATTCGTTTTTAGTACTCATTTCCGATCTTATCCTCGGGTTCAGACAAATCTGAGCTTGTATCTTCTTTGGCATCCACTACAAAAGGGTCTTCTCCCTGAAAATGGCATAAATCAACACGTTATACTATCACCACCTTATGTAGAACATTACAAAAATTTATGAGCTCATGGGCATCAGTCACCTTGATGTATTTCTCATAGCGGATTTTAACAGTGTCATTATTTATTATGGCTTTAGCCGTCAGCACGCTCTCCCGTTTCAGTTGCTCTTTGTACATCTTCAGATAACACAAAAAAGTCAGTTTTATTTCAAATGATTGAAAATGGATGGTTGGTACCAATTGGCATTAAACATTTACAGCACGCTCTAGAGCTGATGTACCACTTTGGTTTTTAGGTGTAGAGGGGAACGGCGATGCTGCTGGACAGAAGTAAAGACAGCAGGAATGTAAATGTTGCAGGCCATACAATGCACCACTTCCACCTTCCTCATGTAGTCATCCTCAGTCACCCCTGTTCAACAAAAATAAGATATGAAGAGGACTCCATCAGAGCACCATTCATAAAAATTCAGTCTCTCCAGGATTTTGCAGTTTTGAGTTTGCAACCATCAAAAATGTTCGATTTTGCTGTAGATTTATTTTTTTTATTTTTTATTTGTGACTCAACTTTGGTATCTGTACTCATGATCAACACACATGAATTAAAGAGGGCTTTGGCTGAACGTGTCGCATGATGCATCTTGGCCCAAATCTGTCTTAAAACATGCCATAATTATAAGAAAATGCAAGCCCCTCCAAATATAGCAGAGTTTGCTTGATTTTGTGTTAGTCTCTGCGATTACAAAATCCTAAAAGGACTAATAAGTAAGGTGTAAAAAATAACATTACTCCCCACTGTGGTATTCTTCAATAACAGCACATAATGAATTGTTTATTTGCTTTTTTTTTTTTCTTTTAAACATTATTTATTTAATTTTTGCAGGACTTTTAAATTTGTTTGTTATTTTAGGGGCATTGGTGGCTCAGTGGTAGGTTTCTTGCCCATCATGCGGAAGGCCCGGGTTCGATTCCCAGCCAATGCCTCAACCCCAGCCACTGGATGCAGTGCCGGTCCCAAGCCCAGAAAAATGGGAGGGTTGCGTCAGGAAGGGCAAAAAACCCTTGTTTTTTATTTTATAAAAAGCATTACCATAATCAAATGATACACTTAATTTAAAAATAGTAAATGGTATATAACCAATTTTTAAATTAAAAATCAATGTATTATTTGCCTTAGATACCTGCCTTAGAAATTCTAATGCATTAGAAGTGTATTAATATAAACCTCCTGGCATAAATTTGTGAATTCAACTGCTGTGTTATAATTACTAGACTCCAGAGAAAGTGAATTATGGAGAATCAGTCTAGAATATTATTAAGCTTATTAAAGCACCAACACCAAAATCTTATAAGGGCATTTTAAGTACATTTATGGAATTCTTATTCCAAATCGGTTATTCATATTCTTAATAAAAATAAGAAATTGGTCTTATTTGGAGGAAGGTGATGGAGGGATTTAAAGAAACAAGTTTTAATTTCAAAGAAATAAAAATTAAAAGGAACCCTACCTTCCATCACTTTCTGGTTTGCTTTCTGTTCTGAAAGGCTGTGCAGCTTGCACAAAGCTGACACTGTCTTATGAAACTTGTGTATCATGCAGTCCTTTGGCAAAAACAACAGAAAGATCAAATGATTACATACAAATGATTACTTTAAAAAAAAAAAACAAATAAATAAATAAATAAATTACACACAAACACAAACTGTGCAAAGTTTTTCGGCAGGTGTGAAGAAATGCTGTAAATTAAGAATACTTTCAAAAATATATATTTTACTTGTTTATTTTTATCAATTTACAAAAAGTAAGCAAACAGAGGTTTGGTGTGACGATCCTTTAACTCCAAACCAGCATTAGTTTTTACACTTGCACACATTGGTCTTACAAAATCCCTGACTTTGTGCAAATGTACAGAGCAAAGTGTATGATTAACGCAGTTATACCAAGCAGGTGCTAATGATCATCAATTTCATATGTAGGTTGCATAACAGTCATTAAGTGAAACAGAAACAGCTGTGTAGGAACTTAAAACCAGGTGAGGAACAGCCAAACACTGCTACTAAAGGTGAGGTTGTGGAAGACAGTTTCATGTCACAGGTCATACACAAGATGAGCATAAGACTGAGCACAGCAACAGGACACAAGGTAGTTATACTGCATTTGCAAGGTCTCTTCCAGGCAAAGATTTCAAAGCATACTTGGGTTTTAAGATGTGCTCAAGCTATTTTGAAAAACCACAAAGAAATGGGCAATGTTGAGGACCACAGACACAGTGGTCAGCAAAGGAAACTTAATGCAGCAGATGAAAGACACATCATGCTTACTTCCCTTCAACATTGGAAGATGTCCAGCAGTGCCATCAGCAAAGAACTGGCACAAACCAGTGGGGCCCAGGTACATTCATCTACTGTCCGGAGAAGACTGGCCAGAAGTGGCCTTCATGGAAGAAATGCAGTCAAAAAGCCATACCTCTGATTTGGAAACATGGTTAAGTAACTTAACTATGCATGAAAACACAGGAACTGTGGTGCAGAAAAATGGCAGCAGGTACTCTGGACTGATGAGACAAAATTTAAAATATTTGGCTATAGCAGAGAGTCTGAGAGTCTGCAGGCAACAGTAAAGCCTGCTAGAGGTTCCTTGCAAGTTTAGAACTGCATTTCTGCAAATAGAGTTGGAGATTTAGTCAGGATTAATGGTGTTCTCAATGCTGAGAAATATAGTCAGATACTTATCCATCATGCAACACCATCAGTGAGGCATCTGACTGGCCCCAAATTTATTCTGCAGCAGGACAACAACTCCATATATACAGCCAAGAACTATCTTCAGCAGAGAGATGAACAAGGAGTCCTGGAAGTGATGGTTTGGATCCCACAGAGCCCTGATCTCAACATCGAGTCTGTCTGGGATTACATGAAGAGACGGGAGGATTTGAGGCAGCCTACATCCAGAGAAAATCTGTAGATAGTTCTCCAAGATGTTTGTAACAACCTACCTGCCGAGTTCCTTAAAAAACTGCGTGCAAGTGTACCAAGAAGAATTGATGCCATTTTGCAGGCAAATGGTGGTCACACCAACAGTTTCTCTTCTGTTCATTTATGTTCCACTTTGTTAATTGATAAAAAAAAAAAATAAACTATTAAAACTTCTATTTTTGAAAGCATTCTTACTTTACAGCATTTTATATTATTTTTATATATTACTTTATTTTAATTATACATATTTATTTAAAAATTAAGGAATCTTACATGGAGAAAGCTAATGACCTGGTCATCAAACTTGGCCTGTCGTCGAATGTAGTCCAGTGTTTCATGGTGATATGTGCTTCCAAAGTGCTTCTCAATGTCTTTGTCTTCAAACGTACGAAATTTACAAAAGGCACATGTGAAAGCCAATCTAAAGAGAAACAAATCATCTTAGAACTGTGAACAATGAAGTGGGATTGAGGTGATGTTAAAGCAGTAGAGTACAACAAAACAAATTAAACTCCCAAAAACATAAAATAAACCTTTGGGGTTGGAGCATTTAGAGTTTTACTCAATTATAGCACAAACTTTTCTGGGTACTCAGGAGGTATTCAATAAGCTAAGATCAAATCCATGACCAACTCTCAGCCAAATCTGAGTTTTTATTACCTGTGCTTGTCTCCATATTTTTCACAGTTCTTTACTCGTCTACGTCTTCTCTTCTCTCTGACTCTAACACGCTTCTCCTCCACTGATGACAGAACACACAGTGAGGGGATAAACACTGAAATGGAAAATTTTACAAAAGATAAAAAGTAGAGATTAAAGAGGAATACCCAAGTAGAACACCTTGAGTTGCACAGGAAGTAGAGCTAACTTCATCTTACAAATACATAATATTAAATCACTGTAGCACTTCTGGGTTAAGTAGTCCAATGAAATTGACCACAACCCCAGAGAACATGAAACATTACATACCAGCTTCTTTTCCTTTCACGTCCTTTCCGTCAGAGGAAATATGACTGTCCTTTTTAAAAAAAGAAAAAGGAAACAAATGAGTAAACAAAAATACATGCAACAAGAAAAAGAAGAAATGATAAAGGAAAGTCATTATACATGTTTACCCTCCTCACCTTTGCAAAATTCAGTCCTAAGGATGGGAAAAATGAGGAAAGAAAAATCAATACAATACACTTGATTCTAAATATATCTAAAACAAGTGTCTATTTTATCAGGACAACAGTACATAACTTCAGTCATCTAAATCAGGCAATCATGTGGCAGCAGCACAATACAGTTACAGGACAAAAGCTTCAGTTTATATTCACATTAAGTATTACAGTGAAGAAAGTGTGATCACTGTGACATTAATGGGTTGGTTTGAGTATTTCAGAAACTGTTGATCTTGGATGTTCACACACAAGGCTCTGGAGTTTACACAGATTGGTATAAGGAAAAAAAAACATTGAACAATAAGCAGTTCTGTAGGAGGAAAAGCCTTGTTGATCAAATTAAAGAGGTCAGTGAAAATGGTCGGATTGGTTTGAGCTACCACAAATGACACAGTAACTAACACAATCACTCATTACATCTGTGGTGAGCAGAAAAGCATCTGATCATGCATAAAACATTGAAGCTTGAAGTGGATTGTCTACAACAGTCAAAGACTACATCAGGTTTCACTCCTGTTAGCCAAGAGCTGGAATCCAAGGCTGTCATGTGCACACAGTCTCAAAACTGGACAGTTGTAAAAAAAAAAAAAAAGAAATTGCCAGTTTAACTAACCTAGCATCGGATTCCTGCTTTTTGGCTGACAGAAGTGAAACCTGATGTGGTCTTTAATTGTAGCCCATTAAATTTAAGCGTAATAGATAACCCTGTGGTTTATACTTTCTTTAAATGACTCTTTAAATGAATGGGCACTTTAAATTAAAAAAAATAAAATAAAAGTTAATCACTTTCTAAAAAGAATATTTTCACTTTGAAACAATTTAGAGTATTTTTTGGGAGGGGTTTTGAAAAAGTTTAATGAAAAATTGTGTTTGTTTTTGGTTGCATTTTGTTCACTGTAACCTTCCCAATCCTTGATGATTATAAATTAAAACAGTTATCCAGGAACTTGAATCCAGTACAACAGCAATCTTGCAGACTCACCTGCCCTGATGCTCATTTCAACCCGCTGCTTCTTGGCAAACTTGCTCGGAGGGACTGGAGCCATCAGCATCCGCTTTGTGCCACGAGATGCTGGTGTAGCCATGTTTGAATAAAAGCTCTGGACATTACTGGCACCTGTCGACCTGAAAATCTGATCAGATGTGCAGTCCTACATTTTATCTACACTTATTATCCATTCTGTCAGACTGTGCAGGCATACAACTATTGAGTTCTCAATGATTCTACATTTTTCAACCTATGAGCATGAAATGTATAAAAAGCCACTACTTACAGAATATATTCCTGTGTCTGATTAGTCGATTGGAATAAAATCTTTTTTATTGGAGCACTTGACAAATCTATGGTCTAAAGGCATCCAATGGGCAAAAAAAATACTGTAAGAAGAATGACCAAGAAAAACCTTGGGTAAAATGAGACTAAAATGTGGCTAGCTTCATACTTACTCCTATACTATTGTAGTTTTCTATTGGCTAAAATAACACTGAATCACACAATTTTGTCATCTATTACTGCAGATTTACATTCTTTCTCTTCACAGCATCATACTCACCCCTCGGCTTTTCCCTCTACACATTGCAGCAGTATCTCCTCCTCTCCCACGTGAGCCAATGGGTCTAGGCTTCGTGCACGGTGTGTCAAATAAAGTGGACGAGCCTGAGAGGTCACTGAAGGAGTTGTACTGACTGCTATCACTGTCTGAAAATGACCTCCTAGAGGAACCTAGATAAGGCAAACTGCAGTCTAACAGCATATCATCCATTAGAGCAATGCTCTGTGTGCCATCACAGGAACTTCCATCATTTGGGGCCCCAAGACCAAATAATTCATAGGAACCATAGCTGAGGGAAGTTTGTGAAAAACAGAATAAACAGTATTGGCCATATTACTGTAAACTTGCAAAATAAATAATAGACAGGATTTAAAAATAGGATCATCTCACCTTATCTTAGAAGAGCTGGATGGGAACAATCTGAACTGTTGCCAACTGACACACTCTTCTAATGGAAAGAGAAGACAAAGATCTTTATAATGTTCATTTATATCACATACACATAAAGCAACCTTGCATGTTAGAAAGGCAATATATTTTTTTTAAAATCCAATACAAATAAATATGCATCATTCCAATTTCACAGCTAATTTGCATTATTAAAAAAGTTGTATAAAATGTATTGCCATGGAAATATTTGCTATAATTTTCTCTCAGATAAGCCAATAACCAAACATGTACATTTATGATTATGATTAAGTATTATTATTATTATCATTATCATCATCAATAATAATAATAATAATAATAATAATAATAATAATTATTATTATTATTATTATGACTACTACTATTATTAATAATAATAATAATAATAATAATAATAATAATAATAATAATAAATCATCAACAACAACTATAAATGTCAGTGAATCAAACAAGAAAAATACAAATATAAGACAGTAATAATACCAAACATTGGATCAGTACATAAGATAAGTACTACATAAGTAGCTAAAATGGCAACAGTAAACTTTCTGCATGTGTGACAAAGAAAGAAAGAACGAAAGAAAGTGAGATAAATAAATGACAGATGGCCTTGCCTGCATCCTTGCAAGGTGTTGACAATATTGATGATGCTCCATCTGCACATCTTAAAAAAGGTAAATTAAACATTTGGCATAAACATATTAAACATATTAACAAAACACAGGTAAAGCTGAGGCAAAGAACCTACTTTTGAAAAAGACCATAGGACTCTTCAAATGTTCTTGGACCAATTTCAGAGATCTTTCCTCTTGAATTGCCAGACATCATTACCCTTAACCTTGGATCAAGTATCTATTGATCTAAAGAAAACAGGAATATATTATTATTATTATTATTATTATTATTATTATTATTATTATTATTATTATTATTATTTGACTCTGTCTAGCTTCTGAACATTCACATCCAACATCTAGGCCAAGATCTTACCAGTAGGGCTTAACATGAGTTAAGGATGCTGCTTAGCTAGCCAAACAGTATAATAATAAAAAAAAACAATCAAAAAGTCCCATAAAACAGAGGCATTTAACTCATCAGATGGTAACAACAGATAAATAAACAGCAATATTCAACACAATCACAACAGCAAACTCTTGAAAGTCACTTGAATCCCACAATGCACTGCTAGCTTCTTCCCAAACCATCACACCTGACTTAAATCCTCAGCTGATAACGCCAATCAGAGCAGTTAGCATAGAGGCACAGTGTGCTGGAAAACTATTCATACCAGTAAACCAACACAGAAGCTTTATTTCATTCAATCCACTGGCATCTAGGCCATTAAAGTGTTCTTCAGTGTGTCCTTTTGAGGAAATCCTTAAAGGTGCTATGTAGAATCCAACACCTGATTAACCTTTCAGAAAGAATTGAAAGAAGTAGCACCTTTGCCTTCACCTTTTAAAATTGAACGAAAAATAAAGGTTTTTTTTAGGATATAAAACTGCACCAGTGTGCCAATATTTAAAAATGTAGCACCAGTTTACTCACTTTAAAGGATAAAGGCCTGTCCTGAATACTTACATTAGTAGTGTTTACTACAACATTAGAAGAACGGATCTAAACGATAGAACACAGTTGATGTATTTTCAGACATTACACAAGGTTATTGTCGAAAGGATGCATAATGTTTGTTATTTTAACCTGTAATAAAAGAAATGTCGCTTAGTTTTACTATATTTTGAGTCAGGCCGCAGCACCGCAAGGCTGTGTAAGATAATTGAGCTGTTTGTCATGACACAATTTGTCCGCAAGAGGGCGCGCCAACCCCAAAATCAAGCCAGGTTAATCACTATGCGCATAAAAACAGGTGCGCTGTTTATACCTGCAGTGACACATTAACTATAATTATACACATTAATTATAGTAAATGTTCCCTTCTTATTAAACGTATAATTTTATTTAATATATACTTTTTGTCAAAATAATGGAAAATTAAGTTTCTTCCCCTTTTACATGCTTTTGAAGACTACCGAGTTAGAGAATCACTCCTCCAGGGGAGACTTAAATATAGTGCTGAATGAAAAATCTAAAATTGTGCAAATAGAGAGACGTTTCTGTCTGAAGTGAAGTGAAGCAAATGCTTTAAAATCATTTTTAATATTGTATACAGTTTTTATACGTTTGTCATATCTAGGTATAATCTGAAGATGAGAAGGATGTTCCACAACTACTTAGATATGCCATTGTTACCCTGATGAAAAAAAAAGACAAACCCTCAACCCTCATGTTTTGGATAATTGTATTGGAAATACTGGTGTCATGTTATGTCTAGTGGATACTATTAAAGACTAATGGACTAATTTAGCAACTTGATCACATGTTAGCATCGACACCAATAGGAAACATTAAGACATTATTAAGTATCCAAATTCCAGTAAATTTCCACAACGGTTTCTTTGGTTTGATGATAATGATTTAATGATTTACACTGATCAGGCATAGCATTATGCCCACCTGCCTAATATTGTGTTGGTCCCCTTTTGCTGTCAAAACAGCCCTGACCCATCATGCACTGTGTATTCTGACACCTTTCTATCAGAACCAGCATTAACTTCTTCAGCAATTTGAGTAACAGTAGCTCGTCTGTTGGATCGGACCACACGGGCCAGCCTTCGCTCCCCATGTGCATCAATGCCTTTGGCTGCCCATGACCCTGTCACCGGTTCACCACTGTTCCTTCCTTGGACCACTTTTGATAGATACTGACCACTGCAGACCGGGAACACCCCAGAAGAGCTGCAGTTTTGGAGATGCTCTGATCCAGTCGTCTAGCCATCACAATTTGGCCCTTGTCAAACTCGATCAAATCCTTATGCTTGCCCATTTTTCCTGCTTCTAACACATCAACTTTGAGGAGAAAATATTCACTTGCTGCCTAATATATCCCACCCAGTAACAGGTGCCATGATGAGGAGATAATCAGTGTTCTTCACTTTACCTGTCACTGCTCATAATGTTATGCCTAAACAGTGTATATAATGGACTGTGGCACAAAACACACTACAAAAACATTTTGGAAATCATTTGGAAATAGTTTTAATGGTAAACAGCTGCTGTTAGAATTGTCATTTTTAGTTGAAATCTAATTAGAATTTCTTTACTTCTTTCCAGTAGGATTAATAAGTAATTGTTATTATATTTATTCATGGTATTTGTGGATTTTTTCTCAGTTAGGAATGATTTGCTTTAAGTACAATATAGAGTCAGAGAAGCATTATGATGGTAGGTTGATCATCATCAAATGAATCAAAATAATAGTTTTACTAGTGGTTATATTCTTGATAAAACAATTACAATAACAAAACAATGGGATTTGGTAGCTTAGTGGTTAAGGTGTTGGACTACCTATTGGAAGTCTGAACTACTGAAACTGTGAGTTTGAATCCCAGGTTCATCAAGCTGCCACTGCTGGGCCCTTGAGCAAGGCCCTTAACTATCAATTGCTCAGTGGTTTAAAGTGAGATTAAATGTAAGTCGCTCTAGATAAGGGCATCTGCCAAATGCCAGAAATGCAAATGCAAATGAAATCATGTACAATTGTACAGTGGTGCAGCAGGTAGCAGTGATGCTTCACAGTTCCAGGGCTCCTTGTTCAATTCTGTGATTATGTTCATGTTACTGTCTGTGCAGTTTCAGTGCTCACCATGTCCATGTGGATTTGTCCGGCTTCCTCCCACCTCCCCAAAACATGCTGGTAGCTGGATTTCATACTTCACATACTACAAATGTGTTTATCTGCTGTGTGCTTTGAATGAATGCCAGAATGCCTTTTCAAACCCATTTTACTTTGTAGAAAATTGGATTCACCATAACACAGTACTGGCCTATCTCCAGTAAAAATATTCAAAAATGTGAGTAAGTCAGTAGGTAAGCAAGTATGTTAATAAAGAGCTTAGGAAGTTTGGTTATTACATTATGGAGTAACATATCTAAATGATAAAACATCACAGGATGTCTGTACCTCACAAAACTGTGTAGTTAGTACAGTGAGGACTTGCTGTGTGCCAGTGACATCAAGACAATAAACCTCAAAACCTAATTTGCAATCCCTAATCACTGTCTCTGCAGACCACACAAAATAAATTTCCTTTCCTGGTTCTTTCAGCAGTCCCATTCTGCTGGAGGAAGTACCAGTAATATGAGTGCTGCAAGCAAGCTCTTGTCCAGTGTGCTACAGATGAAAGATATGCCAGAACCCATAGAATGAACGTATGTACATGATCAACACGAACCAAACTCTTTGTGCAGACTGCTTACAAATTACTCAATAAAATTTAAAATAAGACTTTTATTATGAAATAACCTCTTACAGAATTAGATGCTGTATTACTTAACCCAGGAAATGTACGGTAACTGGAAATGTGTAGACTTTTGAAAACATGTGTTTGAATGTAGCTTAGGTGTATGTTGGGCTCAACTATGTCACTGCAATGCTAAAAATGATACAACAATCAGCTAATAAGCTCACTATCCATTGAAAGATTGGGTAGAGAAGAGCTAACAAATTGTTTAAGGGCTTTATTCAGTGACTGTATACCTACAAAGTGTGCCTTTATGGAAAGGGTAACTGATACCCTATAAAGTTATGTTTATTATCCAGTAAAACCCACTAGTAAAAGATGACATTAATCTGGCATGACTCGAAAAACATGCACGAAATTAGCATTTTCTGAAAACAGTCAGGAATAAACCACAAAAGGATGTGCGGTTATAGGAAAATAATCAACTTCAGGGTTGTAACAGTGATATAGCATGTCCTGATTGTGCTTTATTCCTCTTATTCCGCAGTAATTTATTTATTAAAGAATAAATAGCCACAGAATAAACATAGCTACACATAATGATGAACGTCTGTTATCGCTGATGTTGTTGCAGCTATACACCAGCCTTTCCTCTGTCTTTCTTGGTTTAAACGTCAAAGAAAAAGCAACATGTCATGTTACTAAGCAACTGGAAAGCACGAAGTCTTCTGTCCTGAAGGTTCTCTCATGGAGGAGAATGTTCCAAAGCGCTGACACCCAAGACTCCTTCCAATGATGTTAAACATTAAACATCTCCTTACAGAAAACTATACAATATCAGTGATCATTCATTTTTCATTGTTAAATAACAGAACAGTTCTTATATCCATTTATTATTTGCTCTTAGATTATGTGGCGCATATGAAAATCCCTGTGAATGTGCTACTACTTTCAAAGCTGCTGTTAAGCAAAGTTAATTAACACCTTCTGAGCAATTAGATTCAGATCCGAGAATGTGGTATAAGAGCATAAATTCAATATTACATTTAAAGATTGTAATGAACATTCACAGAATATTAGGGAATATAAATAACCGAGTTGTGACCTGCATAATATCCGTATACTAATTTTAATATGTGCAGAATGTTGATTTCTCACAAATTACTTTCTGTTGTGTTCGACTCATCCAGTCACCTTCTGATGCTTCAGATTTGGTACAGAACTTGCATTTGCACTCGTAATTTTATGAATTAGTGATACTGTATGTTGAACATTGTCATCTATATATGTCAAGATCATGGGTAATTTGAACGTTTAGTTCCTCAAAAACTGGCGGTATGGAGCTGAAGTGGCATAAACTGTTTAAAGATCAAAAATTTATAAGGTACAAGCATTTGTATTCCTACTTAGAGTAACTACTACAATGATTAGTAGTAGGTTTTAACAAATTCTGATCTTATACCTGTCTTCCGGCTAACATGTAGAAGTAGGATAGTAGAAGAATAAATATAATAACATTTATTTTTATGCTGAAGTATAATGAGAAGTAAGGACCATGCATTGGTGCACTAATGGTTCCTTATAATATGTTGTCATACATAAAGGTCAGGGTTTTTTTTTTTTGTTTGTTTTTTCATTTTCCTGATTTTTACCAAAAATGAATAAGTACAGTCAGCATTCACACCACAATGTGGGTTGTACTGTGTGGAAAGCTGTTAGTTAGAATACAAAACATGGCAGCATAAACAATAAACAAATGAAAAATTGCAGATAGAGCAGTGTGCAACATAATTTGAAACATAAAATTATTGGCTTTGTATAAGTGAAATAAAAATATTGCAAACAGAGTCGATCATTGTTTAAATTATTTCCAGTCACATCACTAAGTTTTGTTAGTACATCAGATATGTTCTACTGCTCTTCTTATTTAGTTTGTAGACAACAGAATCAACTCTAATATGCTTAATTCCAATGGTTTAAAGCATTTCATTTAGGTGCAACACGTCCTGAGCCACCAGCTGACAAACTTAGTACAAACAATGGTAATAAAGAAAATATGCCCTCTTTGTATAATCCCATTCAACATGGATTCCGGTTTTTGGTCAAACAAGGACCAGCAGAGGGAGATGTAGAGACTGTCCTCTACTAAACTCTTACATTCCATTAGCATACGCTGCATTAATTTCCTGATTAATGCTGTCTTTCACCTCTATCGGCAGAGAGTCGAATAGGTGATCTTCCACAATCAGACCACTTCGGCGCAAGAGTCTGCACTGTCCAAGCTGAGCTGGAAGGCGGTCTAGACAGTTTCCCTTTAACTCTAGATATATCAGCTGCACCAGCTGGCCAATTTTCTCTGGCAGTGAAGAGATACAATTTTGGCCCAGACACAATGTACGCAGCTTGGTGCATTTGAACAGGTGCTTGGGCACCACTTCCACCTTGTTTCCTGTGATGGAAAAGTGCTGGAGGTTCTGCAGGAATCCTACCTCTATTGGAATCACCACAATGGAGTTGTAACTTAAGTCCAAATATCTTAGCTTAGGTAAACTAAACAAAGGTGCAGGCAAAGACTCTAGCTTGTTGTGAGAAAGATAAAGGGACTCAAGGTTCTTTACTTGCCCAATGGACAGTGGAATGGTGATGATTTTGTTGTGCCAAAGTTTGAGGCAGGTCAGCCTTTTTAGATGTTGGAAGCTGATAACCTCCTCAATAGTGCGAATATTGTTGGATTTTAAGTCTAGCTCCTGTAGATTTGTCAAACTAAAAATGGCATGTGGTATCCTTTCTAGTTCACAATTAAGCAACTCAAGATCAGCAAGATTCATCATCTTTTTCAAACTATTCAATACCAAGATCTTAGTACCGTCATTGTGTACCACAAGTTTGACCAGATGTGGGGCTAAGTCTGTTATGTTTGTTGGGACCTTAGTAAGGTTGCTCTTCAGATGTAGCACTTTCAGATGCCTCAGGTCCCTGAGGGATTCCAAACCAATCATCTTGTTATTTTCAGAGTTTAGGTTTCCTACCAAGTAGAGCTCCCTCAGGTTCTTCAACAAGTAAACCCACTGGGGTATCTCTGCAACATCTGTAAACTTGACATGAAGGCACCGTAGGTGATCACGAAGGAAACTGAATGCAGTCTGCTCAACTTTGGAAGGGCAGTGATATAAATGCAGTTCTTGAAGGTTGATCATCTGGGAAATCTTTGCTGTTATCCGTGCTTCGGGGATTAGCTCAAGCTTCAATATTTCCAGGTCAGTGAGGTCAAACACTGCGTCAGGAACACCCGAGAGCATAAACAAATGGAGCTCCAACTTGTCTTGAGCGTTCCGTGTCACATGCTGCCGTAACTTCTCGAATGTCCACTCGTGATTTAAGCTGATTTCCCGTAGTTTGTTTTCACTGACCTCTGAGAGAAAGACACCAAAGCGTTTAGAGTATAACTGATCATACTGGTCTACCATGTGCAAGAGGAATGCAAAGTCATTCTTTACATCTGGTATATCACTAAAGCTGCTCTCCTCTCTCACCTTCTCAAATGAGTACTCCTTCAGAGGCCGTCTGAATAACCAAAAAAGCGTATGAATGCATACCAAGCCATAAACACAAATGATGGCAATGTAGCTAATGAGCAGCTTTTTCAACATGAATGCCATATTATGAGTACACTGGAATTTGGTGTAGCCAGTTAAATGTTTAACATCTGGTTTACAATCATGCTCAAAATGAATGTATGCAACAAATGTTGTTGTGTAACACAAGATCAAAATGAACTTGACTGTCTTAATTATAGTCTGAGCAACGTAGAGTTTGTAGATCAAGTCACTGTCCTCAACATGCACACGAAACTTCCTCACTTTTTCAAAAAGGGCCTTGGCTTGCTCGCCATCTTTCTTGTCCAATATGGTCATGCTTGGAACTTCAATAACAGGCTTTTCAGTAGAAAATTTAACACTGGTTTTTCCCAGCATTGGTGTGGATGGGCTTGGACTCCCCTCCTCACTGCTGGTGGATAAATGCTTTGGTAATGGGAGTCCTCCGGTCATCCTTTGCTTATTCTCCTCCGAGTCTTCACATGCTGTCTCAGACAATGCTTTAGTGGTCCAAGGGGACTCAAAACATTTCCCCAAAATTGACACAAAATGCTCAATTTTTGAACTTGTCTTTGGATACTTGAACCAAAAATTGCTGCTGACCATGAGGACAATTGTGTGAATGAGAGCAAGATAGGGAAAGTATTTTGAATACCAGGGGAGGGCAATATGGTAGCACATCTGGTTGACAAAGACATACTGCTGAAAGTCCATGTTAGTTTTCACCCCTGTTGGCTGAGGATGCATAATAGCTGGCTGAGAGATATGCAGTTTGTGGACAACAGTGTCCGGCTGGTCTTTGCCTGTTAAAGGCGCAGCTGCTAATGTCACTCTGTTTCCTCCTGTCCCGAGGCCAGAAACCGTTTCTGGTGGCTTCTGTGTGGTGACAGACTCTTCCCATGAATCCAGAACAGGCAAGCAAACCACCTGGTCTTTGGTTAACTGCATCGTCCCAGCAAATATTGCTACCATGAGCATTACAATGCCCAAATAATCCATGAACACATCCCACCATGGTTTCAGAATGCGATAGGTTGGCTGGATGTCGTTCAGAGAGGCAACTTCCGTTAGGGTGAACATTCCTATGGGAAAGAACAGAAAACAAATGATAAGCATTGCAGTGACTGTTGTCTAATAGCTAACCTTCTATTCACCCATAATTAAGCTAAATATAGTTTTAGGCAAACTCTTCAGTGCAAAATTAAATTTGGTTTCACATAAAGCGTGTGCTCACCAGATTCTGTTTGCTTATGATGTAGCCCATGCTTAAACACTGACCAAAATGCATTACCCTGATCTACATGTACATTGTCCTGAAGTATCTGACACAATGCACATGATGATAATTAAGTGGTACTATTAATATCCTAGTTATGCTAGTTCACATAAATCCAATTTGCTTTGATTTACTACTTTTTGACAGTTAAAATGACTAATGCCTATATGATTTGTAAAGTTATGTTTTTCATTAAAAAATGCCTCCCTCTGATATCTACTGAAATTTGCATAGTTTTAGGCTGCTTTTACAATAGTTTTAGGTAAGGCTAAATAATTAACTATATAATAATTAACTCAATTGCTATAATGTCTGAACATAGCAACCAGTTGCCAAGACTTTGGTCTAGTCCACACCTAACAGTAAGAAATGCATTAAGATAAACACATTTATAAAGGAGACAGCAGGGTGTTAAGGCTTAGCCCAGTATCAGTTTCCATAAGAGAACTCTTCAGCTTGCAAAAGCTTAACCAACTCCATAACACTTCTTGACTGTATCATCCATCTGAAACTATAAAAAAAAAACCACACACACAGAAATTGCTTGCTGCAGTGGTAGACTGGCCAAAAATAATGTTTTCATGAATTATCAAATTCTGAGACATGTTTTGATGCCTGAGACTCAGCTTTTTCACCTCCAGGCATAAGATCAAATTTAGAAAGCAACAAACATTTTCAGATTTGAAAATCACAAATGTGTAGTACATTAGTAAAGTCATTTGTTATAAAAGTAAAAGTAATTCTTAACTTCTGATAGTTAGTCTAAATGGACAGAGTAGAAATGCTCATTATTTAAATAACTTATCTAGGTTCATTAGCCTCTTTTGTATTGTAAGCCAAACAATTCATTGTATGCAGACTGACCTAAAGTTTTGTTGTCTTTGTTTATGAAAACTTATATTGACAGCAGGATCTGTGATGAACTAAAAAAAAAAAAAGAGCACAAACAGCAAAATAATTATAGCACTATTTAAAATAGTACAGCAATCATAAACATGTTTTAATGTAAAGCCATCCAAATATCCAGATCCAAATTTGTCCCTAGTCACAGTTCGGCTTGGAACGTACAGTAAAGGTTTCCTCCAACTTTAGTCTTTCAGTTAATTATAAGAAAAGGATACCTTTCCATTTTTAACTAAAATTTCCTTTTAACTGAAGGCCTACATTCTGGTGATCTAATTTCTTTCTAGTTAATGTTTGAATGGAAGTGGAATGGTATCTGAATGCAAGTTTACTATGTTTTGATAGTCCTGTTTCAGACATATGCAAACTTTATTTTGCAAACTTATTTCATGCTTGGACACCACAGGTAACCAATAGTTCCTTTTTTTAGTTGTTCCACCTAGCCCTGCTTTAAAGGCATGGCAAACGAACTAGGAAACAGTAACTATTCATAAGATGCACACAATTGTGGCAATTAGTAACTGTTTAATTCTTCAGTGGAAAAGAGGTGATGACTTGTACAATTACTTCCTGGGCTACAACTCACCCAGTACAAATAGCATGAAGAATAGCTGTGTGAAACACTAAGCAGTTGAGGTCCTGCATATTTTCCACTCTCAGATCTGCTAAAGTGCATGTCAAGGCCTGTGTCATCTACAGCAGCCACATTCTTTTCCCTTACTGCACTAACTATTCAAGACATTGCTTTGTTCTTTGCTTTTCCTTTGTAAAGTCTTGTCTTCTTTTGTACAGTGCAGTAAAATGGCCTTGGTGTCTAGACAGTTGGACACAGGGCAGTTAAAGATGTGAATAGGATTTGCATGTCTGAATGATATACTCAAATAAGCCTTGCCAACCTTTATAAACCAGAAGGAAATGCAACATGCGCATGCAGAATGGTATAATCTAGTGGGTGGTAGAACCGGAGTAAACAGTCCTACAAGTCTTCATTAACTAATGCATAATTAAATAAAATTATATTGATTACTGCACAGAAAGACAAAAAACAACAAACAACTAGTACAACAAACAGAATCACCATAATGTAACTATCCTCACTGGTTGATGTATGATTTGTTTACAAAATGAGAGGAACATGAAGTCTCTTCATTGAGTCAATCTGACATTCATGCTTAAAAAATAGTGTATTTTGGGGGAAGAAATCCCCTCTTCTCTGATCAAAGAAAAAAATAATAGACTTCATGTGAAAATGACTTAATGTCTATGTCTTTAAAGACTCGTCATCTCAGTTAGCAGACTACTGTTAAAAGGCAAAACTTCTGAAGTTTCTGTAATAAAATAAGATGTCCACAATTAAAAAAACTTGAAAGAAATTAAGCTCACAACAGCTAGACAGACATTACGTAATAGTGACACATACTTTCTGTGTTGCATTGTGACAATGGAGATTTTAGAGACCCAACTTAATTATCTCACTCTTTACACATCAGACTGGCTCATTATCAGTCACCTCTGCTGGTGCTAGACTCATTTAATGCTTAAAAATGCACCAAAGATCCAAGAAGACTTGTTAGAAATACGTTATAGACAAAACACTGTTATGCAGTATTGCATAAAAAAATGTTAAAAAACAAGGCCGATAAAATGTAACATAATGGGGACACATTGCAAAGTACTATCAAATTATGATCAGATAACTGCTTAAATTCACTATAGTGCTTTAATGTTATTCTATTATATGCTGTTATACTGATATCTAGTGCAGATATGATGTGCCCTAACCACGATGATCAGGATGAGTGGGTATGCTTGGGGCTGTACATAAAGTAGCATATTTGTAACTGATTAAATCGTTCATATGCATGCTTATGGATTAATAAACCTAAAAAATCAGTTCATATTGACACCATTCCTTATTCAATAGGCATTTTTATTCATAGTAACTTAGAACTAAGGCAAACAATATATTAAACAGTCCAACAGGGGCTTTTTTGAAATAGTGAAATCTGAACCTTGTGGGCACCGGTGCAAACCCTTAGCTACTGAGCTAGCACTTCCCAGGGCACTGCAACTAGCCAAGAATGTAGAAAAAATACATTTACACAGGATAAATGACTATTCTTCAGATCCTTGCTGATATTTTAAATGAAGGTTCGGTTCTCAAAATTCAGAAATGAAGATGCATGAAAGGAACAGATAATCCATTAATGCTAATGGGATGTGGAATTGGCTGTTTATCATGTAAGCCTCAAGCTAGTCTGGTATAATGTAAAACACAGCTGTTTTCATTTAAGTAGAACATTATTAGAACACTGCCATCTAAATAAGTATCCTCAGATGACCAGACTTTACAAGATCAGAAACAGGCCATTTTTAATGAGCATGCAAGATAAGATCTCATGACATGTTATTTCTCACTCAGACTGGCTAACTTCTAATAAAAATTTCTAGTTTTTCCTAGTAGTATAGGATCAATTTTGCTCTCAAAACTAGTTCCTGGCCTCAGAGTACTGTGATTTACTCTGCAAACCTTCACATCACTGAGTAAAATAACCACTGAGCCATTTTTTTTTATTAATAACCATATTAATCACATTAATTAATTAATTAATTAATGTCTTTAAATCTGGCTTGAAGGCCACGTAATAAGTGTTTATTATAATTGTCAATGGTTATTTTTCATACTCTACCCAAGTGCATGCTCTTAAACAAATCACACTTCAATTATGAGCAAAAAGCACTTCAGATGCTGCCGATCAGAGACAACTCACAGAGATGGATACAATTTTGTCACTTAGTTATGCAGCCCCATCTATAACCATGTCACATACTATGCACTTCTCAATAAGATGCTTAAATTATCAGAGTATGACATTCCCCATCATGCAGCATTGCTTGATCATTCTGTCAGGATATATGCTGCTGAAAAATGAATCTAAATGGAGCAGCTGGGAATTACTATTCACTGGACATGTAAAAATATCTACACAAAATATCTGAGTGTGCATGGATACAGTTTTTCAATGAGATAACTTCCAAGGATTTCAAGGCACGATTTACAGTATTGTTACAGACATTTAGTGATCAGTGAAACTGTTCTGTCTGCCATTTTTCTGCTTTTATCGGGCTCTCAAACTGTGAACAGATCTATCTGATCACCTCTAGAAAGAATACATGACAGAATCTCTACATCTATACAGGCTACAACTGATAATCAGTAAATGAATGTAATCTTACCAGTTCAGGTACGTAGAGCTTACAGAGAGAATTGACGATCAACACAGGAAAGAAAATCTCATCATCTGTGGCAGTGTTACGTAATAGCTTTAACAGCTTCATGATGGGCACACTAATGTTGTAACTGCATGCGAGCGTGCAAACGTGGAGCCTTGTTTAACCCCTCGGTTTTCTCTCTCTTAACTAGGTCAGTGGCTGTACCAGATGTACTGATTTGTGGAGTCTTTCATAGCCATTTAAAGTGGCACAAGCGGTAACCAATCACAGCTGTTCGTGTACTTACAAGCCGATTAAATCGTTGTGGGGAACACCTTAAGCAGAGCAGTGAAGAGTTCAAGCAGAGGAACATGATGTGTTCGGAGAGTTTTTTAGATCAATCTAGCAGTGTCTACAGGTCAATGTGTTGTTTGTTAACATAATGACAGGGATGGCAAAAAAAAAAAACCTAACTGAAAGTGTGCATGGTGATTCTGCTTCCTTTAAAAACAAATCCTATTGGATAATTACATCAGGCAATTACAACAAGTGAATAAATCCATTCATTCAAGTCGACTGCATACGTGTCATTAAAATGAGTTAACTGTCTAAAGCCACCTCATGTAGTGGTAGTTATTAATCTGTGTCTAAAACATAATAGCAACACTTAATTTCTTGTTATTTCTATCTGGATACTGTATCATATCAAATGGATCAAAAGTCCATGTGAAAACTTTTAAGTCCTGTTGCATGCTCCTGGGAAAACAATGACTTTTATTTGTTTGTTTGTTTGTTTAGCATTTTTTGTCTTGCATGATGACTAATGGAAATTCCGATTTGAACAGCTCAGTGTAATGAACCACAAGAAGCTAAAAATAAGGCAGTACAGCCTGTTTTAGGGTCTCTACTTCTATGAGAACAAGTGCTTAAAGACATGCAGGTGTTCATCTCAGGTTTCATACCTACCTCATAGAGCTTCTGAATTCTGAGTAATTTCACAATAACAAATGAATGGATTCAATAAAATTGGTTGATAATATACAAAACAGCATACTTACTGCATCCTAAAGCGTATTCTTCTTATGTCCCACCATCCACTATCTCATTTCCATCTTGGCGTAGTGACAATACTGCGCAACGCAAAGCACAGCGCTGTCCTTTTTTGCTGTCTTCATTATTAGGGTTGGGGGGAAATGACTGGAAAATAGAATGACGTTTTCTTTCCTAGTAAAGAAAATGACAATAGAACCATTTACATGTTGTACACGAGCACCTTGCCCTGTCCTCTGTCTTCTCCTCCATGCAGTAGTCGGTACTAACCAGTCTGCACCAGTTTGCTGCCGCCTCCGCTTCTCCTTCCTCCAACCTCGCGTTGACTAAAGGTAAAAAATAAACAAGCACGCACCTCAATCCAATGTGGCCATTTTTAATAAGCTATAAATCGTCCCCGAATACGAACATGTCGAGAAAAGAAAGCGCAGTCTGTTACATTAACAATAAATAAATAAAACAATTTATGGTTACAATCAGGAAGTCCATCAGGGGAGGCGCTTAAGTTTATAAAATCTGGGATGAAGTACAAACGGCACCGTATTGGACATCGAGTGTGCTACGTAGGCTTCGGAATCTTTTATTTCATGGACTATGGAGTGCGCTTATGTAGGGAGTGAGGAGTTATGTGGAATTGAACCCCGGCACTCATAAACGAGTGAACAGCATTATTTCATGATTTAAGTCAAGATTTCTATTTACGACTAGTTACTTTAAATTAATTAAATTAATTTAAATTACGACTAGTTAGTTAATTAAAATGTTGTTCTTTTTTTTTGTTTTGTTTTTTAGGGTTTTTTAAATACTCAGTGTGACACTAAATTACGAGATTTGGCACTCGTAACTCCAAATGTGAGGTACGTCTGATGCCAGATTACTCATTAATTATTCCTAAATTAATGAATAATGTTGTAGTAAATACGTTTTAGTGACCTAGTTAACTGTTCGGATTTATTTCATTTATTCCGATAACCAAATCGGATTTTCTTGTTGAGGTTGTATTACAGTAGAAACCCCAACTTAAGTATACACCGATCATATTCAAATATCTTTCGCGTATGGACACAATTACACACGCATATGGATAAAAGTGGAGTTGTATTACTACACTTCACGATTACTTACGAACGAGCGAAGGGCAGTACAGCACGAAGTCGGAAAACGTTGCTAAGAGGTACTCTGTCCATAACAGGTGGCTTTCAGGCGCTTTTACTAGGACTGTGAATACAGGCGCCTTTGTTAAGCATCATCTCATACACTGACACCTCTGATCCGAAAAGAAAATAAGAAAGCAAAGACTACTAGGAAATAAGTTGATTTGTTTTCAAAACCTGTGTTAAGCTTGAAATCAATAATACTGAAGATTGCTATCAATGACCTTTAATCAGATTAGAAATTACTTCTTTTTTTTTTTTTTTTATCAGTTTCTGATAACAGAAACTACTTTTTATGTGTTCACAGACTGGTCAAACCAACCATTTATGTATTCACAAAGCACTAATTTCAGTTAGGAAATCAAAAAGAAGAAAGTAGTCAGGAAATAAAAATGAAAAAAGTAGTATGTTTTTTTTTGTTTTTTTTGTTTTATTTTAGAAAGAATAGTTATTTTATGACAAGATGATGTTTAAATGTAAAATAAAGATGTGCTTGGGTAATCAGTGATTAGTCACTGGAAAACAATGGGGATCAGTGATTGGTCCCTGAGACCAGTGATGATCAGTGATTGGTGGTTGGGAAATAAGGTTAGTCATTGGTGATTGGTTATTGAGACCAGTGGCCATCAGTGGCTGGTTGTTGGGAAACAATTATGATCAGTGATTTAACATTGGGAACATGAGCTTTCCAGAAGTGCAGCTCAGTCAGGCTTTACACACTGGTGTACAGTAACATTCGCTAACATCAAAAGGCTCTGTTTTGAAATAAAGCTGCTAAAGGCATCAACTCAAGAGTGACAAAGTTAGCTACATAGTGCAGCACAGTAGTTAAACACAGTACTACAGAATAAAAATGATAAATTTATTTAGAATTACAGTTTATACTAATGTAAATGTTAACCCAGAGTTCAGCCTATGACAATGTCAACATTGTTCTTCATACCAGCAATGATAAATGCAAACCCACTTCACTACTTTAAATGAGTTTCTAGTAATATTTACTTTAGATCAATCAACAGAAGTGCGTGAGGAGGTTAAATCTATAATATTTACCACACAGTTCTCTGTTTTGAGAAACTAAATATGTCATAATCTCATGAGCACTCATTTTAACCAGACAGCTTGTTGTTAACAAAATGTGTTTTCACTGATGCATCCATGTTCCTCCCTCCTATGTCTGCCGCTTATCCGAACTACACTCGGGTCACGGGGAGCCTGTGCCTATCTCAGGCGTCATAGGGCATCAAGGCAGGATACACCCTGGATGGAGTGCCAACCCATCACAGGGCACACACACACTCTCATTCACTCACGCAATCACACACTACGGACAATTTAGAGATGCCAATCAACCTACCATGCATGTCTTTGGACTGGGGGAGGAAACCGGAGTACCCGGAGGAAACCCCCGAGGCAAGGGGAGAACATGCATACTCCACACACACATGGCAGAGGCGGGAATCGACCCCCAACCCTGGAGGTGTGAGGCAAATGTGCTAACCACTAAGCCACCGTGCCCCCCTCCCTCCTATGTAACACACCAAACTTAAAAATGACCCAATTCTGAGATCAGACTTCTTACTCCCAAGTTAAGATTTATGCAATATTACTGTACCCTTTTTTGCTGTGCTTTCTGGGTGAGAGGGACATCATTACTCTCTCCCCCCATCAGTCATCAGCACACAAACCAATCGTGAGTGTTTTTAAGCCCACTGGTGTGGAAGAAGGCAATTAGATATTTCACGAAGTGAACATGTATGGCTTTTGTCAGACACCCTTTTCCAGGGTGACTTACAGAAGTACCAAGTTGGCTGTCCATGTCTTGAAGAAAGCACATGCTTTCCCTTACCCTCCCTGGGTGGTGGTTGTTGTTTGACAAGGGAGAGTTAGTGAGTGGGTGGTAATTAGCAGATGAGCAAATTGGAGAGAAAATCCAAAAAAAATAGGGGAAAGTTGGTTACTGAAAATAAACTGTGACATTTTATGAAATATGTGCTGTTGATATAAAATATTTGTAATAATTTTATATAAGATTATAAAACCTTACTTATCAGTATTTTGGTGTATGTCATCTAACGTAATTAAGCTGTGCCATAATGTTTATTTTGACCAAGCACGGCTTTGATTGCTGAAAGCTTTTTGTCCAGCCAGGTATTTCACATTATTGTTCTGCATGGCTTGAGCTGATACTACAAAATAATTAGCTGTAAACAAAACTGCATCCATGTATACATACTGCATCATATCACAATACCCTATGCTAACTGTAAAAACAGGTTACTGAAATTAATGTGACCATTTAATACTTTAGCAGGCTAAGCCTTCCACAATGGGAACGCACACCCATTAACTTTGTCTTAGCATCATTTAGCTATTAGACTAAATAAATATCACTTTGTTTGATGTGTGTAATAACCTTTTCTTTATTATACCCACATACAAGATTCAATAAGGGTAGAATTCTAGCTAAAACTGACTGTCTGGGATGGTGTCATATGATCTCTATATAAACACACCTGTTCCAGAACATACCTAAACAAACACTATCAAGGAGCTATCAAAACAAGTCCATGAGAATGTTCTGAAATTTCAATGCATGTTCTCCCCGTGTGCTTGTGGGTTTTCTCCCACCTCCCAAAACCATGCCACCTAAATGCAAATAGTAGGCGTTGTCTATGCTAAATTGATTCTGGGTGTGAATGAAATTATGTACACATATGTGCACTGCCATGGACATCCAAAGTGTGCATGGTGACCTCTGATATGTTTCCTCTGGATTCACCAGAGTGGAGCAAAAATCAATCACTCTATTGTCAGATCATCACAATTTCAGATCCTGAAGATGCCACAGAAACACATGGGTTGGAAGAATGGCATACTCTTTCTTCCCTGTCAATCACAACACATATACAGCAAAACAGCCAATTGTAGGTGTCTGTGAGGCCATGTACTATATTTGGAAATGTGGAAGAGATGGGAATGTTCCTCTGCCAGTTTCAAATGGTGTTGTATGAAATTGTGATAGAGGGACAACACTGACCATTCCTGACCTTCACATTGTCTATATTTTCTTATGTTTCTTAAGTGTGACCAGATGGCTGTGAGTTTTTTAAATCCCAGGTGTGTTTATAAAACAATGTCCTTTGGATACATAAAGGCAAAGATCCACCTGCAGGTTCTGTGAATGTGCACCTCAACCCTTACAAACATCTGGCCTTTCCCCTGTTAAACCACTAAAGGACAATATTAGGCATGGTTTATTTTGCTTACTGAAACACGATAGGCTCTTATATTTAATGATGCAATAATACTGCCCTGTCATATATTTAATACTAATTCTTATAAGTGGCTTTGGATGAAAATGTGTGCAAAATAAAGACATGTTAAATGTGATCCTGAAACATGTTTTTAGTGGATACATCACAGTTTAGAGCTGGTTAGTTTTTGTACAGTTTGAATGAGCAAATGCTCAGGAACTCAGAGAGCACACAAAGAATGAAGGACAGAAAAGCAAGGATCTTAAATTCATTGTCTAAGGGTTTGGGAAGAACACATACTGACAATGTGAAGCACACATTCCAGCTCTAAATCTGCTGTGCTGGCAAACTCTAAGCACACACAGAGACATCTCGGCTTATACTGTTAAAATAGGCAGGTTTGAGCCAGTTCTAACCAGATGAAATACAAATGATCTAGCGGTGGTTTGAACCTGTTGGGGAAATGGGATCTTTGCGTATGTGTGTGTGTTTTCAACAAAAAGGATATTTGCCAATATCAACAAGGAGTATCTGTTTAAGTACACAACATGCATTCAGTGAATGTTTAACTTCAAGCGATCTGTGATGTACACTTTTCATTGACTCCTGCTCATTCTTAGGCATTGTACCTTATGAACAATGCTGTGTGTTATGAGAGCTAGAATATTTCTACGGCTCAATTTAATACAGATCCATTATTCAAAATCAATGACTTCTACAAGTTATATAGGTACATTCACGGCTGTTTTAGTTAATAAATATGGCAGTGATAACCAAGTCTTTAAAAAGCAGTTCATGCATGATAAATGTTGATATAGCTAGACATTTCCTCAGTGATAAGCGCTCCTCATGTTGAAACACTGATAACTTGAAGCTGTAGGCAAACAAAAGTAGAACAACTTCAGTATAATAAACATGCCATGTGTTTAACAGTGCATGAATACAACTGATACTCTTATCCATGTGTTTAAAATAAAATAAAAACTAAAGTGCAGCATAACTGCATGTTTTTACAATCACATGAGCCCAGGACTGAAGTGTTTAAACTTAAGACAGAGTGACAAACACCTCTCCAACATCAGACTGAATGAAATCCTCAGGCTCATTGGCCATGCTTAAAGAGAATGGCAGTGTTTAAGCTCTAAGTGCTGAATCATTGACTAGTACACCAGGTGAAGTCCTTTGCTTCAGCTATGCTCAGCCAGAGGCAGTCGTATTCTGCATGCAAAGACATGAAATCTCTAGCAGTTTGAGGAATGAGGCTGTACTCTTTCATTATTAAAGCCCTCTTTCCAAAAAAGGTAAGAAGGCACAGGAGGTATGCATTGGCAGCATGATAAGCACACTGCACCAGCATGTAATAAGTTGGCATTAAACTGACAGGAACTTACAAGCACATTTTATTCCCCAAGGCACAAAAACATAAAAAAAAAAAAAAAAAAAGAAAAAAAAAAGAAAACAAATGTAGCCCTCTAGTAACAATGGCAGTCCTTCCAATCCAGTTATGTCCCTTAAAGGAACAGATATCACCACCTTCAGTTTCCCACATAACTGGTTGCACTGTAAAGGGAAAAGCTATGAAAACGTGTGTTAGGAAATTTCCCAAATTATTGCCACATTGTGCACCTCCTTTTAACAAAATAACAGTGTTTTATTTTTTATTTTAAACCTCTGAGATGTGAGATAAGGGATCTGAAGACATTTTTTAATACAAAGTCTTTTTTTTTTATAAGCTCCTTACAATATTTTCATATAATTTTCCATATTGCTATTTTTTAAAGCAAGCCTCCATGCAGAAGTCACAACAAAGTTCAACTGTTATCTTCCAGTATTGTGACAACTGCACTTGAATTTAATCCAGCTTTTGAGCAGTGGAGAGGTGAAGACAAGGTGTTGAGAGGTGAGGAAAGTGCTTTTTTCACATACACACAATGTGACACCATGTATTTTTTTCAATAGAGTCAGACAATCGCAAAATCAAAGTCTGCTTACAAAGTTTTGCTTCAAGAATTACAGAAAATGTATCCTCTCCACAACAGAAATTCTGAATATTATTATAGTGATTGGGTCCAGTTTCATTTTAACCTGATGAATGTGTTGCAGCAGTAAAAAGACATTTGTCATTTGAATGTAAAATGTTGCCCTCTCTAGGAGTAAAATGCTACTGCAAGCTTCTTGAATATTTTGTAATGTTGTAATGTTCTGATCTGTTTGTAGATTTATCTGAAAGCTGTGAAAATAACACAGAAAGGGAATTCGGGGCTTTGTCCCACTCTGCATTCTGCACACTACATAGGATGCCTAAATATGTATATATACACACTATTGGTGTACCTACATACTAGTCAGTATGGTAGTATGTGGTTTGGGATGCAGCTCAGTAGAAAAGATATAATTATATATATAGCACTATTACCAAGGTCTTCCAAGTGTTACAGAAGTGTTAAAGCATAAAAGCGTAAAAACTTAATAATGTGACAGATGCTGGATGAGCATGGTAGATAGAACACCGAGCATTGTTGAAAGAGAAAGGCTTCTCTCTTATGATCTGTCAGCATAACATTCGCGCAGGTCTGTGGAACAAAAACAGTTTAAATGAAAAGCCTTCTCTGTTATCATTTCAGGCACAATGATAAGGGCCATATCTGAACTGGTGTATGAGCTGTTCATGTGAAATTTACTGGTAAACCTGACAGCTCTGTCTGAATTACTGGGAAATCCTAATGCATGAGAATCAGAATAACTTACAGTAGCTCAGTAACACCATGATTTAAGCATATTTTCTTCCATGGCCCAATAAGAATTTTCCTTTTTTAACCAAACAATACTATGCACTGTACCTTTAAAAGCCAGGAAAGGCTGGGAAAAGCCAGGAAACTAGTGCCTAATTCGTCTACACACCACTGAATTTTTTATTGCAATATACTGCCATCGTAGTGCCTTTTATTGTGTTATGCTGCCATCTTGATGTCAAATCACATTAAATGCAGTCAATCACAAACTCTCATTAAGAACACAATATTAAGATGCTTAATCAAACCCACAGTCTCCTCATTATTTATATATGAACCAAACATTACTGATTGCACTACATCAAGTATATAATAAAAACAAAACACACAAGTCAAATTACTTAAGCCAGTGATTTATACATGGCAAATAAAATGCAATCATTCTTTCCTGGCCAACACACAACCACAGAGAAAATGCTGACCTGTCAAACCAAAACACTGTCCATTAGCATCATTCATACTTAGCTGCAGCTCTACAGAAATCTGAAATATTCCTCCAAGCATATAAATAGCTTCAGCACCTGATACTGCCAGTCTTCTTCTGCTTCTAAATGCAGGACAACACATTAAAAATCATGTGACATTGCAAACACATCTGCTCACAACCTTAGCGTACTGATTGAGTGGCATGGCAGACGAGGTCGAGAAACACTTCAAACATGAAATGGGCTAAGGTGAGTAGCATCTGCTTTACTGATACCGAGCTGTGTCTAACTAATGGATGCAATCACTTGTCATTTAGTACTGATAGATGATGCAGTCAATATTAATTCAGAATGTTTGTATGATTTATATGTAATCAATGAAACCAGTAAATAAAATCTTTAGATTTTGGTACTGACACAAACAGGGTCAAGGTCACATCAAGGACAAATGTTCAGGGATGCCCCTCTCATTAGCACATTTTTTGTATATGTAATGTAGTATGTGCCTTTTACCAGGAAAGGTGCATGTAGTATAGCTTTAAAGGTTTAATCATTATCTCTAAGGGATTTTTGTGTTTACCTTTTTTCCCCCAGAAGGTTTTTCTAAAAGGTTTTTCCACATGATAAAGATACAAAAACAGATAAAATATACCAATGTGGTGACTAGAAAACTTTCCAATTTAGTGCACTTTTACAGATTAAAATCACTCACATGGCTTATTCAGGCTAACTATAAAAAATAAAAGTCATTAGAGGTGCTAATGAGAATTTTTAAAAAAACATTTCCACTTCCACATGCTCTTAAAGAACTTCCGACTAATCCCCCCCAGCCTCCCTTTGGGTCACGCTTTACCAAACCCCTGCAGTTATTTTTGTTGCCATCTGTCTGTAATTCTAACCAACACAGCTACATAAACATGTTGCTCAGTAGGACACAAACACCCTGTCCCACCAGATACAAATTTGTCTACATGCCCCAAAGTAAGTGTGTGTGTGTGTGAGAGAGAGAGAGTGAGTATAAAAAAATGCTCCTGAAACTATTATTGTTCGTACCCACAGAATCCCAGTTTTGAAGTGCACTTCAACTAAACTAAGCATTTTATTATACTAAGCATTTTCTCTGATAATTCTCACACTCTCAAAACAATCTCTAGAAAGTTCAAGCTGTCCTATTCCAATACAGTGCATGCAGAAAGTATTCACAGCGCTTTACTTTTTCCACATTTTGTTATGTAATAGCCTTATTCCAAAATGAATTAAATTCATTATTTTTCCTCAAAATTCTACAAACAATACCTCATAATGACATTGTGAAAGAAGTTTGTTTGAAATCTTTGCAAATTTATTAAAAATAAAAGAAACATGTACATAAGTATTCACAGCTTTTACCATGACACTCGAAATTGACAACAGGTGCATCCTGTTTCCATTGATCATCCCCGAGATGTTTCTAAAACTTGATTGGAGTTCACCTGTGGTAAATTCAGTTGATTGGACATGATTTAGAAAGGCACACAGGTGTTTATATAAAGTCCCACAGTTAACAGTGCAGGTCAGAGCACAAACCAAGACATGAAGTCTAAGGAATTGTGTTTAGACCTCCGAGACAGGATTGTATCGAGGCACAGATCTGGGGAGATCCTAGAGCAGGCCACCCTGCCAAACCGAGTGATCGAGGCAGAAGGGCCTTAGTCAAGGAGCATTTCTCTGTAGAGAGATGAGAACCTTCAAGAAGAAAAACCATCTCTGCAGCACTCCATCAAATAAGGCCTGTATGGTAGAGTGGCCAGATGTAAGCCACTCCTCAGTAAAAGGCACTTGACAGCCCCGTCTGGAGATTGCCAAAAGGCACCTGAAGGACTCTCAGTCCATGAGAAACAAAATTCTCTGGTCTGATGCAACAAAGATTGAACTCTTTGGCTTGAATGGCAAGTGTAATTTCTGGAGGAACCCAGGCACCACTCATCACCTGGCCAATACCATCCCTTCAGTAAAGCATGGTTGTGGCAGCATCATGCTGTGGGGATGTTTTTCAGCGGCAGGAACTGGGAGACTAGTCAGGATCGAGGGAAAGATGAATGCAGCAATGTACAGAGATCTCTTTAATGAAAACTCAGAATGTCCTTGAGTGGCCCAGCCAGAGCCCAGACTTGAACCTGATTGAATATCTCTGGAGAGATCTGAAAATGGCTGTGCATCTGAAAAAGGCTCCACATCCAACCTGATGGAGCTTGAGAGGTCCTGCAAAGAACAACGGGAGAAACTCCCCAAAAAATAGGTGCGCCATGCTTCTAGCATCATACTCAAAAAGACTTGAGGCTGTCATTGGTACCAAAGGTGCTTCAACAATATATTGAGCAAAGGCTGTGAAAACTTTTGTATATGTGATTTTTTTTTTTCGTTTTTTATTTTTAATAAATTTGATAAAAAGATTTCAAACAAACTTTTCACATTGTCATTATGAGGTATTGTTTGTAGAATTCTGAGGAAAATAATGAATTTAATCCATTTTGTAATAATATCTGTAACATAACAAAATGTGGAAAAAGTGAAGCGCTGTGAATACTTTCTGGATGCACTGTATGTCTTGTCTGTAATGGAGTGAGTTCTGTTAGATTAAAAGGAGAGAAGATGATATGCAAAACATCCACTAAAAAAGTCTGTTGTGTCTCTTATGATCTTATGTAAAAACTCTCTTCCTGTTCATGAGTGTGAATTTGAATGGTTTTACCAGATAAACCAGAACAGTTTGCTTTTGGCAAAGCTAGCAACTAATGTGATCTCTTTTGTTGCCATTATTTTCTAATAACAACAGCAGCAGTGTCAGAACAGAAATATTTCACATTCTTGCATTTTGCAATATTTAAGCAGTCACAACAAGCAGCATGAAAGAACACTATTTTGCCCCTCAAATTGCATCTAATGTTTGGACTCCATCTGTAATTATTTACCATGCAATATATGTAAAACAAAAAAAACTGCCCAGCTCTCGATGGTGTGTTTAGTGGTGGCTTAAACAGCATTGAATGTGGTGTACAGATTGCCATCTGTAGCATAGGCAGTATACAGAAATCAGGAAAAACATTCATTCACAAACTTACCAGCAACAAAAAGACAAATAAAAATGCATGCTCAGAATATTCTTCTGCATATTTATTTTTTTGTGTGTTAACCAAATCGTTTTGGCACAAAAAAGAAAAAAGTTTTAAAACTACAGCAAGCACTGGAGTATAAAATCTTACAGTATAACAGTGCAAAGGCAACTAATGGCAATTAAAAGAGTTTAATGCCCCTTTTTAAATAGGCACACTTTTTCAGCTCTAAAACATACCAATAGAAATTGCTATACATAACATCTATCTAAACAAAAGATTTACATCTAAAAGAACCTAGGCATATGTTAACTGTTAACAAACAGCACTAAAAATTATTTGGCTATAGCTGAATAACCGGTAAGTGAGCTGCAGGAGAGGTAGTGACAGATTAAAAAACAGGTAAGAAAAAAAAAAAAAACAGGTAAGAACTTATGAGTGAGTAGAAAAAGGGATGAAGTATCACTGTAGAAAAAGATTGTTCAACACAAAATAGAAAAACTGTTAAGCTAGCCATCAGTCGAGCTATGAAACGCTCATTAGCAATACTATACAAAATATGTTAATAAAGATATAGCTTACAGCACAATATAGCACTCTTTCAGTATATTTAAAGGAGGTATATTTTGACAGGATTCCCTTCAGCTTTTCAAGGACATAAGTAAAATTCAAAACAGTGATGCAAAAAGAAAAGGACCAGCCAGATTACCTGAGAACACTTAAGTAATTGTGGTGCCACCACTTCCTCTTTCCTTCAGTGCCTAAACCTTCAAAACACTTCAATGACCCAACAAGTAAGCTACATAATTCAATGAAGAACATCTATATATATATTCGAATATATTTTGATACAGTTTCTGCACTTGTTACACATATGTATTATAAACATGCTAAAATCTGTTGAATACGATGATGGGATGTTAACATTTCTGTAGCAGAGAAAAACCTAGCAGATGTAGAAAAAAAAAAAAACTTTTTACCACACATACCCTAACATCTGTCAGTGAATGAGACAGCTAATTTAAACTTCTTTTTTCCAAAAACACACACAAAAAAAAAAAACAGGCTAGAGTGACCACTAGATGAAAATATTCAGCTCCTCCGTGTTATTTTATTTACTTTTATTTTTATGGCTGACCAGAGAGACCATGGTGCCACCCACTTGTCGATTTTCAGGTCATTGTTCTAATAGATAGTCAGCATAAAGTGAAATTCCCTGCTACCAAAAACAATGCATTTCATGTCCTTTCGCTTTGAGTAAAAAAGCTGAAAATGATAGTTTCCTTGTAACAAATGGAAAAATACCATACATGCTACACTTAAACTGTGATCGTAGCACTCTGGGCTGCTTCCATAACTGGAGCTGCTTGCTCACTGAAATTGTTTAAATGTAAAAGACTAGGACAAGTATTTAGCCGTTTAACATGATAGGCTCCAAACAAAAGAGCTGCGACATTGGATCCAACTATGGCATAAAACCATTGCACAAGATAAGCCCTTCTCCAACTGTTAGCAACCATATAGACTCTGGAGACATTTAGTGTTTACAAAGGCAAAATACTGCAGTTTGGCAGGCTAGCATGATTCAGTTCATGTTTTGTAAAACCTTCACATAGACAATGAAATCCTCACCATTATTAATAATGTAATACATGCAATGCAACAACTTCAAATTCTTCAAATACACGTTAACACTGAGGCTAATCTCTATTCTTTGATACGGTAGAGAATTCTACATAATAAGGTGCTTATATAAATGAATTGTCTTAAATCCTTGAAACAACTACATCAGCTCTGAGGTACAATACAATACTAAATTCTACTCCAAAGAGATTTCCATTTGTTAATAAGACCATGTGTTTTTCAAATATCTAAGCATTTAAAAGCAGGTACTCACCCGTAAACGTCAAAATATTGAGTGTGGGAGTGGGATACAAGTTCAGTTAAAAAGAATTTGTAATGCTGCCCTTTTTGTTAAACATTTCAGAAATTTTTACCAAAGCTAAGAAACATCACTCAGCTTTCATATAATCCCTGACTTCTGAAGGCAGAGTGTCAAACAGGGTGGATTCTACCACAAGGCCACCGCGCTTCAAGGTTTGACATTGGCCAAGCTCAGCGGGCAAAGCTTCAAACTGATTGCCCTTTAACTCCAAAACAGTCAGTGAAGTCAGGTAGGAAATCTTTGGTGAGAGCACAGAAAGCTTGTTCCTCCCGAGCTTGAGGGTCTTCAGCTTCTTGCAGAAGAAGAGTTCATCTGGGAGGTTCTCGATTTTGTTGCTTGTGACAGAGAAGTACTGAAGGCTCTGGAGAACACCTACTTCTGGAGGAATGAAGCTGATGTCATTGAAAGAAAGGTCAAGATGGCGTAGCTTGTTGCACAGAAACAGGTGTGAGGGCAAAATCTCTATCTTGTTGTGGCTAAAATATAGCCGCTCCAGACTGCCCAGCTTCTTGATATGCTCAGGTATGTGAGTGATCGCATTGTGCCACAGCTTTAGGCACGTGAGTTTCCGAAGGTGCTGGAAGCTGATGATCTCTTCGATAGAGCGCAAACTGTTCTCTTTAAGGTCAAGCATCTGCAGGTGGGTCAGACTGAAGACGGCGTGTGGAATGCGTTCAAGGTCACAATGAATCAGCTCAAGCTCTATAAGATACGTCATCTTTTTCAGGTTGTTCAGCATGACCAGCTTGGTGCCGTCATTGTGCACGTACAGGTGCTGCAAGTGGCTGGACACGTCCACAACCGACTGTGGGATCTTCGTAAGGTTGCTTTTGAGTGTCAAGGTCTTAAGGGATTTGAGGTCACGTAAAGAGTCCAGGGTTATGTTCTTTGAAGCATCTGGACTAAGAGATCCGATCAGATGGAGTTCCTCCAACTTACGAAGACTGTAGAGCCAAAGAGGAAGCTCACGGATGTCATCAAACTTCACACGCAGAACCTTAAGGTTTTCCTTCAGGTAAGAGAGGGCCCTTGTGTGGATTTTGAGAGTGCATTGGTGCAAAGAAAGCTCCTGAAGATCTTCCAGCTGAGAAATGGCTGGAGGGATCGTGACATTATTAATAATCTCCAACTTCAAGGACTGCAGTTCGGTGATCTCAAAGACAGTATCCGGAAGCCCTGAGAGCATAAAGAGCTGAAGCTCCAGTCGGTCGCTAGCATTGGTCTGTAGCTTTTGGCGAAGTTTGTCTACGGTCCACTCATGGTTCAGATTGAGTTGTTTGAGCTTGTTTTCACTCACTTCAGACAGAAACACTGCAAACCTCTTGGAATATAGTGGATCGTATTGGTCAATCATGTGCAACATAAAAGCAAAGTCATTTTTAACATCCGGTATGTCGTCAATTCCAGTCTCCTGCCGCACATATTCGAAAGAGTACTCTTTCAGAGAACGGTAGAAAAGCCAGTATAATGTATAAAGGCATGTTAAACCATAGACAATTACAAAACACAAATAGCAGTAGCAGAGCTTGGAGTAGAGATGGGCCATGGTGTGATTGCACAAAAATTTTTTGTAGCCGGTCATATTCTCTACGTCTGCGTCACACTGAACTGTAATTCGAACCTTTGACACCAGAGCACTGTTGTAGGCAACGATAAGAACAAACTTAATCACTTTAATAACAGTCTGTCGAACATACATGAGATGCAGCAAATCCCCTTCCTCCACGTGAAGTCGGAACTTTTTTACCTTCTCAAACAATGCTTTAGCTTGCTCTCCTTCCTTCTTGTCTAGTGCACTCGCTGATGGTTTGTCCACTACAATCTTATCCGGAATAGATCTCAGTGACTGGGTCTTCTCCAGATTACTCTCCACAGTGGATGTATTAAGGTTTGATCTGCTTGCACTGTTCTTTTTGTGGTCTTTCTCATCTGGACCCTCTCCTGACACCTCAGACAGAGCCCGGGTAGTCCATGGAGAATCGAAACATTTGCCCAATATGGAGATAAAGTGCTCAATTTTTGAACTCGAGCCAGGGAACTTGAACCAGAAATTACTGCACACCATGAATACAAGGGTATGTATGAGCACCAGGTAAGGAAAATACTTAGCATACCAATGCAGAGCTTTTTCATAGCACAGTTGGTTTACAAAGCTGTACTGTTGCAGATCCAAGTTGGTTTTGAGTCCCTTCATCTCATAGGATACGGACACTGGGGAGACAGGTGGAAGAGAGGAATTGGTCGGATCCCTTGTGAGCTCTGTCTGGTTCAGTGAAGGCACCGTTAAGTTTGGGGCAGAAACCCTTTGAGGAAGACATATGATTTTGTCTTGCATTACCTGAAATAGTAAAGGAGAGAGTAATATTAATATTAAAACATTAGAAGCCAGTGTAATTGAGTTTCACTGTGATGTATGGATTTTCTAATGTTTTTCAACCACTTAAGTGGTTCTTCTTCTGGGAAGATAAGAAAAATAAGGAACATTCATTAAATCATAGGGAGCTGTTTTCATCCCAAACCAATAAATACAACTGTGCAAAAATGAGATCACAATCAAATAATAAAGTTGTTTAGGAAAGAAACAGCGTGGGACGTTTATGTTCTATTTTAGTGTACTGACATAAGTGTGATTCAAACAGGAAATGAGTGGTTACTCTCATGACTCTAGGAGACTCCAGAGGGAGACATGCTCGCTTAAAAGGCACAAACATGCTCAAAGACTTTTAGTACAAACATTCTCAAAAAGAGCAGCTCATTCATGGCTACTGCTTTGGTTATGAATCCAAATCACTTATGGAATTTTGATATAGAGTCATCACTATGTTATTCATGTCATAAAACTGAAAGGTCTTTTCTGCTCTCTGTGAAAAGCCTTATGTCTGGTAGGTTAATTACCATCTGCTTTGAGTGAGAGGCCCTGTCTGGAGTTTGTTCCAAAATAAAGGGCACCACCAAACTGTAGAATAGAACAGGCACCCAGAACAGTGTGAGTGTTCAATAAACCCCTGGGGCAAAGATCAACGACATTGTATCCACAGCCTGTTTTAGTTCACAGTGCATAAGAGCATCAGCCCTAAAAGAACTCATAAAACCTGCATGATGTGCCCCTGGCCCACTCAATCATCCTCCAAGCACACAGGCTTTTAGCAGCATAGTGTGTTTTTTTCTTCTATTCATAACAGGGATGTGATTCTATAATGCCAGGAAAAAATAATTAGGCAGTGATACCAAAAACCAAACTCATGCAAATATGTTTCCAGATGATGAGAATAGGGTGGATAGTCCCACCCAAATCCATGTAATCACAGTTGCTTTTAAATCTAACCGATTATCAGAATTTTCTGCAGAAATTGAGATAAAGAAGCAGGCAGGACACGTGACTGGCTGGAGGAGGAGAAAAGGGAGACTGCAGGAGAAACTCGATTTTTACAAGCAGGGCAGGGCTTAGGCGGGAGCAAGGAAAGGAGGAGCTGTGTGCGCCTACTGGAATTGCTTCTCCTTCCTGTAAGCAAACCAACACTTCACTATTTAAGCACACGTCAGGCAACAGTGGCTCGTCTGTGCACAGATGGAGCTGAAGTGATCGGACTGTGGTGTGGAGGCGTTTATTTTCCACTACTCGCACAAGAGGAATGCTGTATTGGTCTGTCCGTAGTCACGTTGCCTGTTTATTCTCAATCTGCAAAGAATGTCTTAATTGCCCTTCATTCCAGCCACTCATGCAATGAATCCCAAACAGAGCAAGTACTTTGCAAGGAAAGCAGTGGGAGCCATATTCAAATGATATCCAAATACTTAGAAGAGACATGAAAGACGAATGGTCTGGCACCAACCTGCAGCGTGCAGCCAAACACACCGATCATAAGCATGACTACGGAGAGATATTCGGCAAAGACATCCCACCATGGCTTTAGGACTCGGAATGCCGGCTGCTGTTCCGAGAACTGACGGAATTCCGTGACCGGAATCATTTTCCTGCAGGGAGACAGTGAGGAAACATGAGCTCAAATTAATGAACCTGAACTGTATCAAGGCTTGCCATTCATTTCTGCAGGCTGCTCTCTTGACAAGAGCAAATGCTAGGCAAGGATCATTCAGTCTTGTCTAAGGCATATCATGTTTCAGCATAAATATAACAGGAAGGAAGATTAGAATACCAGCCTGTCATGCATAACTGCCCTTAAACTGCCCTGATAGCACTGGAAATGCATTTTACTAAAACTGATGTTGTGCATCATCATGAAATCCAATCTTCCATACTGCGTACATTTCACTTTCTTGTCCAGCAATGTTCTGTGACAAACATCAGACATGTTGTGTACCAATAATCAGAGTTAACTCAGAAAAATTACTGATTATTTACCAAGAGACCAAGTATTGAGCTGATGAGCTAAGCTCCCAGTTTCTAATAGTTTGGTCTTAAATAGTAGCAGAGATGCCAACATTACCAACAAGAAAATCCTAGAATTCAGAAAGGGGTGGGGGGGTGACAACAAGAACCTTAGTGTGTGTTGATGAATGATACGGATATCTTTTTTTTCCAGATGTATACTGGGCAAAAGTAAGAAAACAGCTAGGGAACTAGAATATTTAACAATAAGCAGCAGCTGTTGGCGCACAAGGCAGTTCTTCGTGAACTCATATGAAAAATACAGCACTAAATGACAATGATAATGGCTAGTAGAAACAAATGCTCACCTGCTATGCACCGTGTCCTTTCCCTTTCAGTGAACTGCCGAAAAAAAAACCCAAACATTTTCATATGTCTCCCGTATCGCCATTGCATGGCCTTAAAACTGTAAATACTCCAAATATACATGATGACATGTTTGTGGTAACAGCAAGCTGTATGGGAAATATGACAATACATACTTTAGCTTTGTGATAAACTACATGACAATTTTATCAGCATATTGTTTTGTGGTCTCATGACCTTGCTCTCACCTTACATAAGACATTATTTTATAGGCTACAAAGTAGAAGTAGAACTATCGCTTTAGCTGAAACTGTCATGAGGTAAGGGTCATGGAAGTTTCTTATTCAAAATAGAATAACTGTTTCTCGCATTTCCTCTTTTGTATGCTACATATACACTGTGTCTCTCAATAAACTTGGAAAGACTTTGCTCTCATGTCTCTGAGTCTCATCCCAGCTGGTACAGAAGGAGCAGCAGCAGAGTAAACACAAGCTTCTTCTTCATCAAAAACAAACCCAAAGAAATCTATCAATGTCTACAACACTGACTCCATGGTGTGGAGAAGCCTACCTCCCAGACTGTTGCATGTCCAGAGTGAAGCACGGGGTGGTTTGGGCTGTAATATCATGGCATTCCCTAGGACCACTATTTGTCCCAAAGATTGGCACATCACTACCGACGACTACCAAACCATTCTGGAGGACCATGTGCACCAATATCAGGATGATAATGCACCAATACACACAGCAAGACTTGTGAAGAGTGGTTTGATAAACATGAAAGTGAAATTTAATATTTCCCATGGCCTGCGCGGTCACCAGATCTGAATATTATTGAGTCACTCGAGTGTTTTGGAGAAGTGAGTCAGGAAACGTTTTGCTCCACCAGCAACATGTAGTGACCTTGACACTGATCTGTAAGAGGAATGACTCAAAATCGATCTGGCCACTGTGCATTACATGCATCTCTCATTCCCAAGACCAACTCATGCTGTATTAGGTGCAAAAGGAGGCCCTACACCCTTACTAATAAATTATTGTGGTCTTAAACCAGGAGTTTCAGTTTCATTGTCCAACCCCTGTAGCTGGTTACGATGTTATTTACCAGTTGTTTCATTTTAAAGTTCCATATTAAATAGATTTCTTCCATAGGAAATGTTGAATAATTAAAAAAAAACATATAGAAAAACTAAACTACTTTGTATAAGTTCCAACTTGTATACAAATGTCAGTAAAAATAAATTCCATGACCACATTTATCACGCATATACCGTCAAGTAACCCTTCTAGCCAAATAATCTGTTTGCAGACCCATCAAGCTTTTGTCAAAGGTTTCCTCTGTCTAACCCACATGCCAAGGGGAGCTAAGGAGGCCATATAAAAGTCACAAGTAGCTGACATATGCTTGACATACTGATGCAATTCCACATCTGGCTGCAATCTAGTCGTGTCTGACTGAACCTAATGCAAGTGCTCTTTAATCTAAGTTCAGCTATATTTCCTGTCATAACAACACATATCCTTGTTGAATTGATAAATTATTGATGCCAGCAGTATCCTGTTCTCTACTCTTGGTACTTGTGAAAAGCTTTCTGTGGTCAAGCCTTATAAGCAATCAGTAAGGAGACAACAACAGAAATTGAGAAATATCTTGTGGATCATTATAGACATTTGAGAAGAATGCCACTTTAGCACATAGAAAGCCACAATGGCTTCTAATTTAGCCAGCACTATTGCTACTTATCTTTCAACAGAGCTAAGGTGACTAAATAGGGCTATGTCCAGATTAACGATCCATTCCTGCAAAGTCTTTATAAAGTACAAGTAAACCACATCCTATTTAAAGAAAAAAAATGTCATGCCAACTGTCAACATCATCAGAATCATGAACCTTTGGTGTGCTTGGGAGATACAAATACATAGGCTAGACTTCTAAAAAGAAGAGTCTGTTTATATATGTAAATGTGATATGCAAACGTAATCTACTGAAGAATACTCAAGTTTCCAAAGGTTCGCCTTTTTTGAAAGTACTATAATAAATAAATAAATACTTTATGCTAAATAAATTAATAAAAATTCAACCAAAGATGTCATAATTATATTCTACAATTGTGTGGATCATGAAAATGACTGCATGGTTTATTACAGGGACAGACTTACTGTACTGTTGATTCTCAGTACATCACCGTATCTGCTTACAAGTAGATGACATTAAATGTTTCTAGAATGCTGCAGCAACAGTAAAGGTGCTAATTATTATTTTTTAAATTATATATATAAAAAAAACAGAATCCTTTAGTTGAGTCACTCTTACATAGCGTAAGGCGACATGCTCAACACCGACAAAGTTCTGGCTGTTAAAAATGTGACCCCTGTTATGACACTCCCCTTTAAAAGCCTACAACAGATGCACAGTATAGGAAAAACGCAAAACTCACTAGATCACAACAAATAGAGTAATGACAAGACCAAATTGTAAACAAAAGCATCCAAATGGACCGAAATATGCTTATTAACTGAAGCTCACTTTAATGAATATGTTTCTGTGGCCTTGTTTTCTGTGCAGAAGCAGAAAGTCATAATCACCTTTAATCACAGATCTATCATTAACAGATTCACGTCACGTAATCTGACGTGAATGACACAAGTTATCAAAAAATATATTACATATTTTGGGAAAGATTTTATTTTGATCACCTCATACAGTATGCCACATAATAGACTTAGACTTGGCCTCAATAGTCTTGTCAACTGATGTTTAAAAAAAAGCTTTATCTGATTTTCAGCTATTCAATAACTTGTAGAATAAATGGCTCAGCATGCCACACCCAGATGTACTGCTTATTGTTACCATTCTTTGAACTAAGAAGACACAAACACAAAAAATTGCTTCCTTATGACAATAAACCAAACCATCATTAGACATCTACACTAAATATCTTTTTAAAAAATATATCAAAATCTAAGCTCATGAATGTGACAGAGCTTATCGCTGCTGCAAGCCTTGGATTTTCTCTGAAATCTGTTTAATGCACTTCGGAATAAACATGTCTGCAGTAATAAACACACAACAGGCTCTGTGAAATGCTGCTCAATCACACAGGCCAGGGTTCTCTCTCTCTCACGCACACATATCTCACTTATTTAGCTTGGACAGCCAACACACAATAACAACAGTATGTTATACTGTGAAAGGCTAGCAAAGTGTCTGCAAAAAGATCAACCCATTAATTATTCTCGCCTGATTATTAAGAGAGCAGTGTATCTTGGGTAAAAACAGTAACAAATTTAGACACTGTATATTCCTCTTTTAAACATGTTTCAAGGGTGTTCACAAAAATGATCTGGATGTTTTAGCACACCAGCTGTGTTAAATATAGTAAATTTGTACTCTCTAAATGTGCATGGCACCGTGTCTGAAACTCAAGAGGTGGTGTGTTGGTGTAGCCAACAGCATTAATAACAGTGATACACACATGGGGTTTAAACTATGACTACTGTTATCTTAAAAGGTTACAATTATGGCAAAGAGTAGTGATGTAGTTCCACCATTGCCTGAAAATCAGACATGGCTTCATGAAAGAAAAAAGAGCTGGCTTCGTGAAAGAAAGAAAAAACTACACTGGACACTGATAGACAGGACAGGAAGCAGAGCAAATAAGGGCGGTGTGTGAGCTGTTTATGCTTTGTTTTAATACCCAAATACTTCAACTAAAACAGATCAAATCAAGTTGGATTTCCTAAGAGACTTACATTATACTTAGATCGCCTTAGGAAAGCAATTCTTCGGGATTATTTTGATAATCTTCGTGGGCTGCTCGCTGTTCCGTGAGATTACACCAAGCTCGAGCATCAGGGACCTGGAAAGCTTTATACTTCTTTATTCTCCTGTCGATCCCTTTCCTGGCAGGAAATGAGACTGTTCTCACACATGGGTGGTGAAAAAAACAACAGAAAGAAAGAAGACAATATGTCTCTGAATCACCTCCTGGATATAATGCTCTGTTGTGGATGGATCATTTAAAACAATAGTTGAAAAGGAGACTTAAAACGGCCTTGACATTCTCTAGGGCATCTATTGTGTATAAACCACAATGTTAACATTTAAGAGCTGAGAAGGCTACATGTGATACTTTGCACACAGTCTCTGAGCAGAGATTTTTTTAACATGTTTACATTATAGAAGATCTTTGTTTTCAATAGCAGTCCTGGTCTCTAGTGATACATCTTCGACTTAAACTGGTTTCTGTTTTGTGTGTGTGTGTGTGTGTGTGTGTGTGCGTGTGCGTGTGCGTGTGTGTCCTTTTAAATTAATGAACGCACACTACCACGTATTTCCGAGCACTATTACGATCAAACCAGCATATTGGATTGTGTTGGATTGTGTTGGATTGTGAACCAAAACACAATCCAACACGCCGCATGCCACTAAACTGGAGCACGTTTTCTAGATGAATGGCTTGCTCTTGGAGCGCTCGATAGGCAACAAAACAAAGTTCAAACATATTTACATCCAAACGCAAATATCTGAATGTGCTCCGGTATGTTTTCTAAAAAGCGGTTCACAATAGCGGTTTAAGTACGAAACGGTGAGTAAGAGGAAGACAGAGATGTGCACTTACCCCGAAAATAGAAGAGCGCGAATGGGTATTTAGGGGATAAATGAAGGAGGGAGGCAGCATGTCCTTGGGACTGCGGTCTCTCTCTCTCTCTCTCTCTCTCTCTCTCTTCCTGCCATTCTATTTGCAGTGCCAGTAGCCACCACCGGAGGGCGGCGTCAAAGTCAATGTTATCTTTAATACCAACTGCACTGTTGATTTTCTGCCCTTTTGTCTGCGTCCCTTTGTCCAGTGACGTCACAGTGTTACGTACAATGAACTACAATGCGTTATTTTGCAGATTTTTGGAATTTTTGCAGCAGAGTGGAAAATATACCATCTTCTTCTTCTTCTTCTTCTTCTTCTTCTTCTTCCTTCGGCTTTTCCCTTCAGGAGTCGCCACAGCGAATCATCTCTCTCCACCTATCCCTATCTTCTGCATCCTCAACACTTGAGTGGAAAATATACCATATGCTCCTGAAATCTCATAGTGGACTGCTTATTACTAGTGAGTGTATACTCATCCATTCATTCACAAAGTACATTGAATGACATCTATGCCCAATTCAGCATAGCTAGTGCACCCACCAGCATGTTTCTGGGACGAGAGGAAGCCCTAAATAACAACATTTTAAAGTCAATTTACTGTTAGATTATGTGGAGTGTCCTTCGTGAATAATTGTTACCATAAACACGATGATGTATTACAATAAGTGCATGAATAAAAACCTGCCATGCAGCCAGCACTACTTTCAGAGAGAAAATTTACTGAATATCTTCCAACCGATCAAATTGGAGAATTCAAAAGCGATATAAGAATAAATGTAGAATGCTAAAAAGTTATTGACGCTGATCGACTTCCAAATGAAATGTTGAGCAATGTCTTGTTGGGATAGAAGGGGATGGCTCATAGCATATAACAGACAAACACATGTAGCTACCAAAAATGACTGCACTATACTTTCTATACTGACTGTACTTTCAAGTGTTATATAAGGGTTATATTTTTCAAGTGTCATAGCATAGTATGTTATATAAAACAATACATGTGCAGTATGTGATGTGCACCATAACATTTAGGCACAGAGATACCAGAAAAAAAGAATACATGGCTTTTTGATTGCCTGAAAAATAAAGAAATTTATTGGCCCAATCATATCTATATTATCTATCCATTAAATAAATAAATCCAATATAAACAATATAATCTGTTTAGTTTTAGATAGAATGAATGTGCAAGCAAAAGGGAAACAAGTAACCACTGTGCAGAAAGTCAGATTTATAGAACATTCACATGTAGGTCAGTCTGTTGTCTCCGGATTTGATGTCAGATTATTGGGTTACAGCTATGTGAATTACCTGCACCATCAGTCTGTATGATCACACATTCCTTTCTGTCAACTGAAAGCACTCTTTCATGTCCCTCTGGTCTCTTCAGGATCCTCTCATCCACTAAATGTCCATTTGGTTTGATGTTGTGGCATTCCTCTAGTTCAGCAGATACAGTCTCCAGCTGTTTCCCCCTCAGGTCCATCAAAGTATGGACTTGCTCTCAACTGGACCCAGGCTGTTATGGTCCAGAATCATCTTTGTGTAGTGGCTTGCATTTGAAAAGTCCTTTTGGAACAGTATAGGAACAAAAGATCAAGCTTTCCTAAATTATGTACTCATATATGTACATATATATCATTCAATACCTATAAATTACTGCTGAGATAAGAAAATCTGTACAAAAGCATTTAGTGTGTACAATCATGGGTATAATCGGGTTTTATCAGCACCAAGAGACTATTGTAGTCTGTAATTATGTGAATCTTTTGATTTACAGCCAAAGGCAGGCTACAATAACTAAATGGTTTATTATGAGAGTCTTAACAAAATACTACAGTACCCTAGTACTATATTCTTTCATCCCGAAATCATTTAAATTCTGTGACCTAAATATTACGAGGGCTTAGAAATCCGAGTACATAACTCTGAGAGTTATGTACCCAAAATTAATGGTTCTGTAAATTCTTTTTCAAAGCCCCACCCACCCACTACGGACTGGACCTTATTAACATTATTATTGTTATTAGCACTTAATAACATTTTTGCTACTCATCTTACATCTTATAAGTACAATACAATAAAATATTTTTTATTATTACTTGAAAAATCGTGCTTGGGCCCCAAGAATTGCCACTTGCCACATATAATGTAGATAAATATGTATATCATGTATATCTAACAATTATGTATATCTAACAAATTCAAACAGTTTCATTTTAATGCCTCGCTTACAGAGTTGTTGGAGAAATTTAAGACATGCAGGCACTTTAGGGCTCATATTTCATTAGGGATGGCAGACAGATGAATCATATTGACTCACACGCATTGTGAAGATAATCTGAGTTCAGACTGAGGTGAGGCTGCTCCAGGGTTCCTAAAACCCTTGTGTGAATAGGGATGTATTTGATGTTGCATGTAAGCTTTAATAAATAAAAAAAAAAAAGCCTTGGAAAGTGCTGGAAACTGATGGTTTCTTCAATTGCTTTGAGTCTGTTCCATTTGAGGTCTATTTCCTTCAGGATTGTCATGATGAAAATTGAACTTATTCTTATCCATATGTTATCATGAGTTCATCACTAATCACTAATATATTTTGTACATTGCACTTGAGAAGCTGCAAGTAGGTCACATGAGGGAATCTACTGGGTAACAGTGTGTTTAGTTAATTCAGTTTACACAAAAATCTTTCTGAAGGGACTGTTGTGAACTTTGTAGTCATTGTTTGGGTATGTGGAGGATATGTATTTAATAAACAAAAACCCTCAGCAACCCTTGCTTAGGCTTGGTCATTGATAAAAGCCTGAATCTCTCATACAAGTACAGCTCACTTAACTTCCTCAATATGAAGATTTACCGTGGGGCATTGTGGAGGTCTGTGAATTTTAATTGACATTACAAAGATGGGTTAATTTTCTTGGTACCTTGGCACCAACTGTAGCATTAAAACAGACAGCTCTCTTATCTCAAAACATCTGGAACATCACTAAGCAGAAAGAAGTGGAGCTCAATCTGCTTCTGAGCATTCTCTCACCACTTTAGATGCTATTATTCCAGAAGAAAATTGTTAATTAGGTCCAACTGCAATAAATTGTCAAGTGATTTTTGATCATCACAAGGAATAAAAACTACTAACAAACAAAGTCCTGTCATGCAAACATGCAAATCTACATTGCATTCAAAAGTGAATAACTTCCATGTGGACTCCAAAGGCATGTAACAGAGCACAAAAAACTATAAAGATAAGACTCATATTAACAAGGATCCAATTCACCCGAATGCATCTTTAGTATTTTTGACCTCCTCAGATATTGCTTGCCCTCTGTGTTTCTTTTCCAGAATAATACAGCGTCAACATACATATATTGCTGCAGGTCAAGCTTGTAGTTGTGATGCTTCTGTTTACAAATATGCTACATGGGTGACATATGATCTTGAGTCACATCTGCGCATCTGTCCAAGCCTGGAAATAATGAACATTGAAGAGATAATTGTAAATGACATCCCACCATGTATGAAGAACTGAAAACCATCTGCAAATAATCTTATGAAGGCACTGCAACTGCGTGAACAAGAACAACCACAATGTCCAGTTAATGGAAACCAACAGGAAACTTTTACAATCCAAATAGTTTAAAAAAAAAAAAAAAATTTAAAAATTAAAAAAAAAAAAAAAAATGTAGCCTGCCAAATGCATTCAGCAAATGCTCATCTCAACAGAGAGCAATTTTCACAATTCAGTGCTGACTGGAAGTCAATTAAAAATTAAGTACCACAGAGAAAATGAAAATCTGAGGCATTAGGAATTCCTTTTAATTTTGATAAATAGACCCTAAAGGCCAGCAGAGCTGGGATAATCCATTAGATCTCACCCTTCAGGATTTATGTGTATTTAATCCATAAATAAATCAGCAGTGAAATGAATCCTGCATTAAATAAGAAGTAGGCAATTCAACTGTGGGGGTACACATTATGAATTTGGGAAGAGGAGTAAATGATAAAGTAAATAAATGCAAAGATTTGCATACTGAAAATGTAAATGAACTCAAATGTAAGAGATAACGGTGCTGTTGGCACCTAAAATCAAAAGAGCAAGCACTTTCTTTTGCATTCAGCAATTTTCAGCAAGCACAATGGTGTTAATGGTGATATTAGCATGAAAACAAAGTCTGTGGAAGTACTCTGCAATCTAAATGTCTGAGAGCACTAGTGAAAATGCTTCTAGTTTAAATTCTTTTCTAATTTAATACAATTTTCATTTCAGTTATGTGGAGCTGAGCAGACTGTACAGATGAGGTGACATAGCTGAACAAATAAAAAAACTAAAACCCTGCTGTATTGTTAAATCCCACTACCCATCACTATCAGCTTGTAGATAAATGGCATTGTGGGTAACAGTGGAAACTGTTAACCGAAGTAAAAATTAATATCACAGGTTAATTATAATGCCGTTCAGGATAGATTTTTTGTTAATAATAACAGACAATAGAGGTTGCTTTCGGCTGCTCCCTGTTCGAGGTCGCCACAGTGGACCAACTGGTCCGCACAACAACTTGGCAAATGTTTCACACTGGATGCTCTTCCTGACACAACCCTCCCATTTTTCCGGGCTTGGGACCGGCACTGCATCCAGTGGCTGGGAATCAAACCCCGGCCTTCCGCATGATAGGTGAGAAACCTACCACTGAGCCACCAATGCCCCTTAATAATAACAGACAATATAGTTTATAAAAAAATTAAGCTGGGGGGGCACGGTGGCTTGGTGGTTAGCATGTTTGCCTCACACCTCCAGGGTTGGGGGTTCGATTCCTGCCTCTGCCGTGTGTGTGGAGTTTGCATGTTCTCCCTGTGCCTTGGGGGTTTCCTTCGGGTACTCCGGTTACCTCCCCCGGTCCTAAGTCATGCATTGTAGGTTGATTGGCATCTCTAAATTGTCCGTGGACTGTGTGTGTGCCCTGAGATGGGTTGGCATGCTGTCTAGGGTGTATCCTGCCTTGATGCCCGATGACGCCTGAGGCCCGTGACCCGAGAATAGATTGGATAAGTGGTACAGACAATGGAAAAAAAAAATTAAGCATTCTGGCTGTGGTATACATTCTGACTGTGAAGAAAGGAACCCAATTTAAATTTAATATCATAAAAGAAATAAGAACCTTTAGAGGATTTGTGTATCTTACTGGAGATATTTTATAAAGGGGCATTGGTGGCTCAGTGGTAGGTTTCTCGCCTATCATGCAGAAGGCCCGGTTTGAAACCCAGCCACTGGATGCAGCGCCGGTCCTAAGCCCGGAAAAATGGGAGGGTTGTGTCAGGAAGGGCATCCGGTGTAAAACATTTGCCAAGTTGTTGTGTGGACCAGTTGGTCTGCTGTGGCGACCCCAAACAGGGAGCAACCTAAAGCATTGCAGACTGGGGGTATTTTATGGCAGGTTTCCTTTTCACCACTGTGATCTGCCTACCTGAAAGTGGGCTGCTGTGAATCAGACATCTGTTTCCGTGTTTTCGTGTTTGTGTGTGCATTTGTAAAAGTGTAATTACTCACAAGGGAAGGGGGAGTCCTCCACAGCAATTTAATGTTCTTTCTGCCTAATGTCTAATTCAGCATGTCAGCCAGTTGTTAGGCTCAACAAGAACTAAAACAAATGTAGAAAACAAAACAGAGTACTGTTTGTAATTTTCAGGGGGACTTTAGTTAAATGGTTAAACTGTTAAATAGTTGTTAACAGTTGAAATGTCTAGAATATTCCGCAACTTGGCTAGATACAATAGCTACCTACACTATATCGGCAAAGTGTAAACATGCACATAAATATAATATGGAGTTGACCCACCCTTTGCAGCTACAACAGCTTCAACTCTTCTGGGAATGCTTTCCATAAGGTTTAGGAGTGTGCTTATGGGAATTTTTGACCACTCCTCTATAAGCACACTTGTGAGGTCAGGCACTGATGTTGGACGAGAAGGCCTGGCTCTCAGTCTCCGCTGTAATTCATCCCAAAGGTGTTCTATCGGGTTGAGGTCAAGACTCTGTGAAGTTCCTCCATACCAGACTCGCTCATCCATGTCTTTATGGACCTTGCTTTGTGCACTGGTGTGCAATCATGTTGGAACAGGAAGGGGTCATCCCCAAACTGTTCCCTCAAAGTTGGGAGCATGAAATTGTCCAAAACATCTTGGTATGCTGAAGCATTAAGAGTTCCTTTCACAGGAAGTAAGTGGCCAAGCCCAACCCCTGAAAAACAACACCTGAATTCAATGATTTGGAGGGGTGTCCTAAAACTTTTGGCAATATAGTGTAGCTTTCCCACTAGTTCCCACAGTTATTTAAACTTTTAAATATATGAAATCAACATATTTAAGCAGTGCTGTTGTCAGAATGTAAGGAACTATTATAAGCTGATATTAATTAGAATTTCAGTAATTAATACCACTGATTTACTAGCCTATTTATCACACAGTAGTATAAAGTTATTCAAGACTCTGTACCTATGTAGGTACATTATACACTTCTTTTGGTTTGAGTAGACATATCTGTTATAAAGCATAGATAAAGTCACATAAATCGATATGTATAAATTTACCAATACACTGATAGCCATAACTTTAACACTGAATAAGTGAGTTGAATAACTTTGATTATAGGCAGTATTCTACTGGGACATCTTGGCTCCTGCCATTCATGTGGATGTTAACTGGACACATACCACTTAGCTAGATGTGGTTGTAAACCCAGTACACCCCTTCTCACCCCATTTACATATAGCCAGATCAAATATCTGAAAGATTGAGGTCTGAAAGTCAATATAAAAAAGATGTAAATTAAAACAAAACTAAAACAATTTTTGTTGTTTTCATTTAATCTTGGAGAGACTTTCTCAGGCTTCTGAATACTGAGGCTGAGGTTACTCTTCATAAAACTTCCAGAGCAATAATAGTCTGCTTTTTATTCTACTGTGGAAAAGCATTTAACTGCTTTGGCCTTTGCAAGTTGGAATGCTGGGTTTGTATTTTGGCAAGCCTTTTTATGAGATCAGTTAATTATGTCTCAGCCTCAGTGAAGAATGGAAGGTTTTTCTCCCAGCAGTATGACACATGGAATGTTTTTGGCTTTTAACAAAAATATTAGGAAAGGAATTTCTCTTTTTTTATTTCTACAATTTTCTTTTTTATGATTAATATGACAACAAATATAATAAGTAAGTGCACAGAAGTCTAGACCTGGGCAAAGCAGAAATTTCATGAACAGACTTGAGGCAAAGGTGGTCTAGGACAGTGCCGTGTTTAAAGTCACTGAGCTCTTCAGTATGACTCGTTCTACTGTCATTATTTGGCCATGATTGCACAGCTTTATTTTATGCGCTTTTAGGAATTAGTATGGTTTCAACACCTGAACTCAATCATTAAGGAGTGGCATCCACATACACCGATCAGGCATAACATTATGAGCACTGAGAGGTGAAGTGAATAACACTGATTATCTCCTGATCATAGCACCTGTTACTGGGTGGGATATATTAAAGTCCTCAAAGTTGATGTGTTAGAAGTAGGAAAAATGGGCAAGCGTAAGGATTTGACAAGGGCCAAATTGTGATGGCTAGACGACTGGATCAGAGCATCTCCAAAACCGCAGCTCTTGTGGGGTGTTCCCAGTCTGCAGTGGTCAGTATCTATCAAAAGTGGTCCAAGGAAGGAATAGTGGTGAATCGGTGACAGGGTCATGGGCAGCCAAGGCTCCTTGATGCACATGGGGAGTGAAGGCTGGCTCTTGTGATCTGATCCAACAGACGAGCTACTGTTGCTCAAATTACTGAAGAAATTAATGCTGGTTTTTATAGAAAGGTGACAGAATACACAGTGCATGAAGGGTCAGGGCTGTTTTGGCAGCAAAAGAAGGACCAACACAATATTAAGCAGGTGGTCATAATGTTATGCTTGATTAGTGTACTTTTGGTCGATTGTGTAAAGAAGTAGGCTAATAAATACGGTGGGCTATTCATTCATTGTCTGCCGCTTATCCGATCTATTCTCGGGTCACAGGGAGCCTGTGCCTATCTCAGGCGTCATTGGGCATCAAGGCAGGATACACCCTGGACGGAGTGCCAACCCATCACAGGGTACACACACACACACACACCCCTCATTACGGACAATTTAGAGATGCCAATCAACCTACAATGCATATCTTTGGACCGGTGGAGGAAACCCCCGAGGCACGGGGAGAACATGCAAACTCCACACACACACACACACACACACACACACGGCAGAGGTGGGAATCGAACCCCCAACCCTGGAGGTGTGAGGAAAACGTGCTAACCACTAAGCCACCGTGCTACGGTGGGCTAATTTATTATTATTTTTTAAAGCTCATGTTGGGTCCATTGCACAGGCCTTAAGTCTGACACATGCAACTGTGTACATGATGATGGGAAAAAGTCTTTAAAATGTCTTGAGGTGCGCCTTAATGCCAAACCCACCACTTCCTTATATTTGAGTCTGAGTGTAAATGTAGTAATTTTTAAGTTGTAAACTTAAACTGCAAGTGCACAGATCTGCACCATGTAATATACTCAGTTTTGCCTACAGCTGCGTCATCGAGGAATAGCCTGGACAAACCAGAAACTGTAGATGATCAATCCATGAAATTTGGATTTTGACCTGCTGCACAACGCGCATGGATTAATCTGTGTAAGGATATTTGTGCATACATATTTGAATATTTAAGGCTGAAATAATATATATTATATATAAGGAACAATATAAGGCTGAATTTTTTGGCAGTTTATTTAGTCTATTTTTGTGTGAGCCTAGAATAGAAAGCACACTGTCTCATCCGAAAATGCAGACCGAGTGCACTTTAACTAATTATTAATTTACTCACTGAAGATTTAATTTCGTTATTAAAGAAATTATTTTTTTTTATTACTACTACTCTGGTCAACATATCTGCTGTAGAGACTGCTACCACAGTAGTAGCACATTTTTTCATTACTTTAATAACTAAATAAAAATATTCACTGAGTATATTCATTACTCAGTGAAGATTAGCAACATGCTAGCTTAGCTTGACAGGTGACATGTCGTTGCGTAGTTTTTCAAGTTAATGGTAAAATAATGTTTAAAAACAACATGTGGGTGCAGTGTATAATCTTGTAGTCTACGACATTTACTCAACAATTGATTACAATGTTGACCAGAGTAGCAGTAAAAAAAAAAAAAAAAGTTACTTTAATAACTAAATAAAATCTTCATTGAGTAAATTCATTACTCAGTGAAGATTCGCAACATAGTAGCTTAGCTGGACAGCAGGTGACGTGTAGTTTTTCACGTTAAAATAATGTGGGTGCAGTGTATATTCCTGCAGTCTACGACGGAGACATTGCTTAAAAACACACAAGCCTGAAAGAAAATTTACTTCCGGTATCAAATTGACGTCATCGTTGTGCTGTTTAGACTTTTGTTTAGACTGCTAAACAAAATACCTCGATATTTAATCCATTGTTTAATGGGATTTATTATTTTTGATTGGAGTGCATGGTAAAAATTGTATTGTATTAAACCGACTGGGGATTTTCAGACGGATAAAATTTACATTACGTCACGTGGAATCTTGTGCTTGCGAAACGTAAGATAGGGTTTTCATCAGGAAGGTGCTGGGTAAGTTGACTGCAGTAAGTCAATGCAGAATTAATAAGCGGTTGAGTTTTGTTTAATAAACCCGTGAGTTGTTTGAGTTTCGCGAATGAAAAGACAAACGTTAGATGGTTGTTGTTATTAGTAGTGCTGTCCGATACATTAATAAAGTCCTATACTTTAATAAAGTCGCTCGAGTAGCAATAGGAAGTGCTGTGAAAGTGAAACTGCTCAATAACCATGCACCTTTCTTCACTAATTGGATACAGAATGATTAATTACGAATGTGGTGATCAAAGTCTTCTTATTTCCTAAAAAACTAAAAGCATAGGAATATTTACTCCTGCTATTGTACAGTACTGGACACAGTACACAGTGATGTTTCTTGAGCACACTAGATACACTACATTGGCAAAAGTTTTGAGACACCGCTCCAAATCATTGAAATCAGGGGTTGGGCTTGGCCCCTTCGTTCCAGTGAAAGGAACTCTTAATGCTTCAGCGTACCAAGAAATTTTGGACCCAACTTTGTGGGAACAGTTTGGGGATGGCCCCTTCCTGATCCAACATGACTGTGCACCAGTGCACAAAGCAAGGTCCATAAAGACATGGATGAGTGAGTTTGGTGTGGAGGAACTTAACTGGCCTGCACAGAGTCCTGACCTCAACCCGATAGAACACCTTTGGGATGAATTAGAGCGGAGACTGCGAGCCATTCCAAAACTGGGACATCTTCCTTTACATGCACATGAATGTAATATAGAGTTGGCCTGCCCTTTGCAGCTATAACAGCTTCAGCTCTTCTGGGAAGGCTTTCCACAAGGTTTCGGAGTGTGCTTCTGGGAATTTTTGACCATTCCTCTACAAGCGCTTTTGTGAGGTCAGGCACTGATGTTGGACGAGAAGGCCTTGCTCGCAGTCTCCGCTCTAATTCATCCCAAAGGTGTTCTATTGGGTTGAGGTCAGGACTCTGTGCAGGCCAGTCAAGTTCCTCCACACCAAAGTCACTCATCCATGTCTTTATGGATCTTGCTTTGTGCACTGGTGTGCAGTCATGATGGATCAGGAAGGGGCCATCCCCAAACTGTTCCCACAAAGTTGGGAGCATGAAATTGTCCAAAATGTCTTTGCTGAAGCATTAAGTTCCTTTCAGAGTTCCTTTCACTGGAATGGGCCAAGCCCAACCCCTGAAAAACAACACCTGAATTCAATGATTTTGAGGGGTGTCCCAAAACGTTTGGCAATATAGTGTATTAATCCTTTATATTTTCGGACATTCATTCATTTATCTTCAGTAATCGTTTTATTCTGATCTGGATTGTTATGGAAACAGAGCTTAATCATGGAACACTGGGTTTGAGGTGGAAATATACACTGCATTGGTATATCTCAACTCTGGATCACATTACACACTCGTTCACTCTAAAGATTATTTTGGCATAGCCAATCCACCTAAAAGCAAGAGCGAGTCAGCAGCGCTACCTGCTGTACATAATGTGCCACCCATAATTTCAGACATGGCACTATATACAGAAACATGCTACACTTGTGCACTATATACAGATACAAGTTGCACATTTAGATGTACACAGTGTTAGCGAATGGCACAGAGAACCTGTGTATCAGATTATTTAAGCCCTCCACATCCCCTAAATATGAGTTATTGTAAGTGATAAACAGTGAGCATTAACAGTAAGCCTGTAAAACACATCTTTCTTTGCTTCAGTATCGTTACTTAACTCATTTGCAGATAACATTCCAGAATGGCTGAAATGACAATTTTTGAAAACAGTCATCTTTTTATTTTTGTTTGTTTGTTTGTTTGTTTATTTATTTATCGGAATCCTGAGGGTTAAACATAATGAAACTGTGCCCAGATATCAAATCAAATTGAACTTTAACACTGTCTGTACTGATATTTAACATAATTGATATGTACTGACAGATTTCTGCTACTGTTTTTTCAGACATGTATATCAGGTCCATACAACGTAGCCTCAGATCTGTTTATTGTGCACTAGAGGCCAAACCATCAAGGAAGTTCTCCTCCACACAAGTAAACATAAGCTAATTTTATTTAGTATTATTTAGTATTTCATGAACATTCTGATGAATTTATGTTTTCTTTCAGTACAGTATGGCGTCTATTAAACACAAGAATGCAAAAAGGATAGAAGGACTAGACAAAAACATATGGTGAGATTAACGGACAAATTTGAACACATTAAATATACAGTGTACAGTGGATTGGGAAAATACTCAGACCTCTGCGGTGATTGAATAGAATGAATTCGTGCTGAAAACATGATAATGCCTTTGTCACATTAGTCGATTCTGACAAGTCTCTCCGTCCCTGCAGCTCAGAAGCACCTGCATAGAATGATGCTGCCACCATCATGCTTCACTGCAGGGGAAATATTAGCCAGTTCATGAGCAGTACCTGGGATCGCCAGATATAGTGCTTTGAGTTCAGACCAGAGAGTTAAAATTTCTTTGCTCAGACCAATGAAACTTTTTTTCTCAAGTGCCAGTCAGTATCTGCCCTATGTCTTTTACTTAGGAGTGGCTTGCATCTAGCAACTCCAACACAAAGTCCTGGTTGATGGGATGTTTCTGAGATGCTTGTCCTTCTCACATCTCTGCAGTGGATTTCTGTTAGAGCGGTGGACATTGGGTTTTTGGTCAACACTCTGACTAAAACCCTTCTAGCCTGGTTAATGAGTTTGGCTGGATGCCCAGTTCAAGGAAGAGTCCTAGTGATTCCAAACTTCTTCCATATTACAAAGATGGCACCTGTGCTCCTGAGAATATTCAAAGCTTTAGAAATGGTTTTATAACTTTACCAAGATCTGTGTCTCAGTTTCACAATTTGATTGCTGACTGCTTTATCATTGTGGGTTATTTTATGCATCTTAATAGCTGAAAAGTACATTTAATCCATATTTAATCTATAAAAACTGAAGGGGTGTGAATACTTTCTGAATCCACTGTATATGTTATGTTTCCTGAATTAGTGTGATCACTGCTGCTTTCACAGCTTCTATTCCTGTGGCATTACAGGGTTGCCTTGACATCTGTAGCAGCAGATCCCTCCATTGTAAATCTTGGTCAAGGTTACCCAGACATCCCCCCTCCATCTTACGTGAAAGATGGTCTTGCACAGGCTGCAATGGTGGACCGGCTTAACCAGTACACACGAGGCTTTGTATGACACTCTTGATCAGACTTTTCCAGCTCATGTCATGTTATTTCAGGATATTCCTACACTTTGAATTCTCTCAATTGTTTTACAAGATCAACTGAGCACCGAAATATATACTTTATATACTTTAAAAACTGTGATTATATTTGTTTCTGGTAATTTACCAGCATTACCAAAAAGGCATGATGGTGGTTCTCTGACAGACTTTGGGATTTGAAATCACATCCTTCTGGTTCTGGTGCAGTCGCAACCTCTTTATCCTTCAAGACATTTATACAAACTATCTGCAGCTCTGCTTAGGCCCAGTTTATGCTTGAAGTATTAGTATACATGTGCATGTAGGAACTGCAATTTCCACATACTAACCTATGGACCTAATGTACATTTGGAGGTTTACAAATAGCATTCACTAGATGGCACACCAGAGCTGAAACCGCTGACTGTCCAGGTCAACCTGTAAAATGTTTAGTGAGCTTCTATATTTGGCTCAGACTTGAGATTTATGAGGTTTTAAACACGGGGACCACTGTCGTTGTGATTGTTGTCATGAGAACTATGACATTTAAGATCTTTTATTAATCTAAGACTCTTACATATTGCTTAAAGGCTGCAGTATTAAAGTATTAAAGCTCAGAAACAGTCTAGAATAGTGTATATGAAACACAGCCCTAGCTTGTTTAATCTTGATGTGCTGAATAGAGCAGGGAGATGTGATCATATAATATCAATATCATAATGATCATATAATATCAGTACTATGATAAATATCACATTATGCTTTTCTAAGATATTGTGCATATTGTGATTTTATTTTAACATTTTTCTAATCACAAACTGACTGGAAGCAGCTGTTAAACTGTATTTTTAAAAACTGTAAAATGTTAACTTTTTTAATAGTTTAGTTATTTTTGTAAACAAGCATGTTATTTCTGTAGACAATAAATAAGTTATCAGCATTTAACGTCCGAATGTTTTTAAATGCAAAACTATTGTTGTATTTTTGTAAGCTACTATATTTCATGATGCATGTTGTGTATCGTTGAAACGTCTTTGAGAATCATGATTTACTTTGGTCTTATTGCTCACCCCTGAGGCTGACTGAACATAGGATAGGTGTGAAAAGCTTGGGGGTTGTATCATGAAATCTGTTCTACAATACAGTTATATCATGTATAAACCTGGCCTTATTCTCAAACCAGAGAGATTTTCATTTTTAGCAGTGAACATTGCTCATTGTGGTCAGTGGCACATTCAAATCCCTTGCCTGTCAGAAAATTCTACATCAAATGCTGAAAGCAGGAAATTGAATTGTTAAGATCATCCAATACTCTGATACTACTCAGAATTAAACAATCTGTTTTGGATCATGATCTGTGAAAATAACGCCATGGTGTGTGTATGTATGCTTTCTGAACAAGATGAATAATGAGATTTTTAACAGGGTCACCCAACTCTGGTGAAAGCCCTGTCTCAGGTGTATAGTAAGGTGTACAAGCGTGAGATCGACCCTTTCAAAGAGATCCTGGTGACAGTGGGAGGCTACGGTTCTTTATTCAGCATTTTTCAGGGACTTGTAGAAGAGGGAGATGAGGTAAAAGCTCAACACTTTTGCAATTCATTAAAAGCTCAACTGCGCCCTCTTGTGGTGAAACTGTGCTCTTTCTTCTCAACCCGGTCCAGGTTATAATAATCGAACCCTTCTTTGACTGCTATGTTCCTATGGTTAAGATGGCAGGAGCCAAACCGGTTTTAATACCCCTGCGCCTTGTGAGTTTCCTTCTTAAGACGTTTTGTAAGACATTTGCATTCTAAAAAGTTTAAAACAAATAAAATGGTTTGATCCATTAGAAATCCAGTAAGAAGGCAGACGTCAGCAGTGCAGACTGGGTTCTGGATCAGGACGAACTTGCCAGTAAATTTAATTCCAAAACGAAAGCCATCATTATTAACACTCCTAACAACCCCATTGGGAAGGTGAGGCTAATTCATCATTGTGAAGTTCATTTTAAACACTGTAACGCGTTGTTCATGTTGTTGCTCCTGGCTGTTTTTTGTTGATTAACAGGTGTTCAGCAGGAGTGAGCTGCAGGCTATTGCAGATCTCTGCATGAAGCACGACACACTGTGCTTCAGCGATGAGGTGTACGAATGGCTCATATACAAGGGGCACGATCATGTGAAGATAGGTACGGCAGTGTTTCTGTAAAGCTTTCCATCCATCCATTTTCTGTACCACTTATCCTACACAGGGTCATGGGAAAACTGGCAGGGGACAACCTGGAGAGGTTGACAACCTATTACAGGGCATAATCGCACATAAACACATACACTATAGATAATTTAGAGATGCCAGTCATCCTGCATGTGTTTGGATTAGGGGAGGAGGATCAGGAGACCGTTAAATAGTAATAATACACTTTATATCTGATATGATGTGATAGTATTGTTCTGGATTGTTCAAGCCAGTTCAAATCTAAGGAAGGAGAGCTCACATCTCATTCACTAGGATGGAATAATGCTGAATTTTATTCATGTTATAGAAAAATAATCAACATTGTGATGTTGCCACAACAGCAATGATAATGTTCCTATTACGACATGCCCTATAATCTTAGATACCGAAACACTTAGAAAAACTATTTGGATAAAACTATGTGCAGACTGAATGAATGAATGTGATGTGAATTGGGAGTTGTAAACATTATGCCATGTTTCTCTGTGTATAGCAACACTTCCTGGCATGTGGGACAGAACCATTACTATTGGCAGCGCAGGAAAAACATTCAGTGTGACGGGTTGGAAGGTAATTAGCAGAGATGAATGCCTTTTCTTATTTATCCCTTCTTTTACGATTGTATTTTATGTAAAGTAAGTAATACAAAAAAGCCTGATCTTTTACACTCCTTGTTTTGTTTTGTTTTTTGTTTCCAGCTAGGTTGGTCAATAGGGCCAGAGCACTTGGTCAAACACCTTCAAACTGTCATGCAGAACACACTGTACACCTGTCCAACACCACTACAGGCACGTATTACACAGCATACACAATGCAATATTTTTCCTTACAGTAAATGGATGTCTATATTTGTATATGCCCCATGGTTTAGGGTTTTGTAGTAAGTGCACTACTGCAGCGGTAATAGGAATATTTTGGCTTGGATCTATAGAACCTCTTAGATATGCTGGCAGAAATGAGCATGAACATAGAGGACCTGCTCAGACAAACAATAGTGAGATATAGAAGTGTATTATAAAGTTTCAACTTTAAACAGTGATGTGTGGTTACATCTGAGTAAGGAGCGCAGGCCTGAAAAAAGTAGTTCCTAACTGTCTGACTTATGAGAAACTCTTTATGCTAGTTATTATTATTATTAGTAGTAGTAGTAGTAATTTATTATTATTATTATTATTATTATTATTATTATTATTATTATTATTATTATTTTTCTCTGACCAAACATGCTGGTGACCAAAGACTGATTTTGGTATTGACTGACAATAGCACACCAGCTGTACTTGAAGTTTAGCTTTAGCTCAAGTTTACTGTATTTCTTTAAAAAAGTGTACTTTTATTTTTTTGGGAAAATGTTCATGTTCTTATTCATCATGAAACCATTATTGCAAATGGGGATTGGGAATCGAGCCATTAGGATCATACATGGAAAAGAAAGCACTACAAATTTACTCTCTCTCTCTCTTTTGGAAACTAATACCAGCCATGTCTTTGGTGTTGAAAGTTCTATTTAAACTAATATTTGCATCCCAAGGAAACCGGACATGGCTAAAGTCAACAACTTTCTGAGGTCTGAGAGCAGAAGACACTAATTCTTGTGAATACAGCACCAGTATTGTAGCTTAGACTTAGCAAAAAATGCAGAACTGAACTAATGTGACAGGCAAAAAAATAAACTACACCTACATCAGTGTTCTTTAGAGGCAGTGCAAAAAAATCTGCTACAGGAATCTGTTTTATAATTTATTTCCAAAGTAGACAAAATGTAATAAGGTGTGACTTCTTGTCTGGAAAATACAGCACGCTTCCTCACAGTAATTGAGCAATACATTGAGCTTTACTGAACATGACTGGACTGAACTGTTCTTTCTTCTGTCGGCCAATAGGAGGCAGTTGCGCGTGGACTCCTGCTTGACTGTGAGCGAATGGGACAGCCTGACTGCTATTTTACCTCCCTAGCTGAAGAGTTGGAGGGAAAGAGAGACCGCATGGCGGCCATTTTGAAGCAGGCCAGGATGTGTCCTATAGTTCCTGAAGGAGGCTACTTCATGCTCGCCGATGTCACAGCTCTCAGTGAGCAAAAATTTTGTTGTAATGATGAGTCGAATATGAGAAGCAGCTTTTTTAAAAATTTACATGACAAACTTTCTTTAATCGTGTTGTACTTCACTTCCTGCGTAGATCAGGATCTTTCAGGTGTGGAAGGTGACGAGCCGTATGACTACAAGTTTGTCAAGTGGATGATGAAGGAGAAGGTCCGACAAGCAGCGCTTTGTTTTTAGCACAACTCTTCACGCTTAAAGTACATTATGCTGATTCAGATTTATTCTTAAATGTGTTCTCTTTTAGAAATTGGCGGCCATTCCTGTAACAGCATTCTGCGGGGATGAGTCCCAAAAGCAGTTTGAGAAATACATCCGCCTGTGTTTCATTAAGGTAGGGAAGAATATATTAAAGAAATACACTTGCCAAAAATGTGTAACATTTCACGCTTACCCTAAATATCATGATCTTTAGTGTCTGAAGTTTACTTCTTTTACACTGGAGAGTAGTAGTAGTAGTAGACGTTTATAGCCATCAGTTTAGCGTTGTGCAAACTGACTCTAAATCACCTCAAAGATTATTACAATTCTGACCTATAAGAATAATTTTCTAGCAGTAGTTTAAAGCGATGCCCTGATGAACAATACATAATGTAATTGGTTTATATGTCTGAAAATGGTTTCTAATGAGGAGGTGTTTTTTTTTTTTTCTTTCATTTACAGCAAGACAGCACGCTGGACGCTGCTGAGGTCATTCTGAAGGACTGGAACAAAGCCTGATCCTGGATGTTCAACAATACTGCATTAACCTTAATCACTACATGCTATAGGGAAGATCTACATTTCTTATGATGTATAGTGTGTGTCTTAGATAGTGTGTGTGATTTAGACCCAGGGCTGGGTACAGCAGTGTATATAGACCTTAAGCAATGACAGAGAGGCAGCATTCCCACTGAATTCAATTACAAATAACTACAACCGACCTTGTGTTATAGCGACAGTACCACATCCTCTCAGGTAGAAGATGTGTTACTGTTGCTGTATGATTAACCTCTTTACCTACTGAAGCATATTCAGTACCATCTGCCCTTCAGGAATGTATTTTTAAGATGGAGATTATTGGCTGTGGCCTCTTAGCTCCTGCTTAGGGTCAGAAACTGAGTTGTATGAGGGCTCTCGGGCCCCTGAGGCTCCTGTACTTAAATACTATTGCAGTGGGTTCTGTAAGCTCCTATATTTTCAGAGTGTACTGTACCATTTACTGTCAGTTTAAAGGTTTGGTTTGAGAACTGAATGCAGTTTGATCTGATTAAAGGGCTCCTCATTGGACTGTTTCTGGAATGTCATTCCTTGGATTAACTGAGATATCGTGTATAATAGATTCACTAGTAGAGTTTCACACTGCAGCTGTAATGTTCTGAGGCTTAGACGGGGCAAATTAAAAGCAGGACATTTAAGTCACACATTTTGTTGGTTTAAGACAGGTTGAGTCAAATCAAAACCTTTATGTTGTTTTGTGGCTTCTGCTAATGCCGTTGGTGTTGAGTTCTAATGGTTTATCTTGCATTGCACATAGTTGTCACAGGTGTCTCCAGTGTTTTACCTCTTGACAAGTGTTCAGATTCCTCAATTGTCTTTTATGTCATGCTTTTAAGGTTTGTCTCATTTGACACACCCTTCATAAGTTTATGCACAGCTATTCATACATCACACCACAGGTCACTAATATACGATGGATTGGAAAAGAATGCTAAACACTGCTCACAAGCCGTTACTGTCTCTTGTCACTCAGAATGGCACTGAAAAAAAACTGGGCATCTGTGAGCTCATGCAGTTAGCACTTTGATCTGTGTGTGTAACACTGCTGCTGCCCTGTGATGGATCATGAGCAGCAGTTGACTGCAGGAAGCATATGTTAGAGCAGTCACCCTCCCTGGTCAGTAACTGTTGTGACAGAAGAGCTTGCCAGTGTGTGGGAACTGGCAATTAACCAAACTGGGAGAAAACTGGAAGTTTAAAATAGATTTGAATCTGAGACTCGGAACTCAAAACTACATGACTAGGACGAGGTTGACAGAAGGAAGTCCTGTTGTCATAGAGGTATCAAAGCCACTGTCGTGTTCAAATACAAGTATATTGTTGGTTCTGTTTACCTACCTGCTGCAAAGCTGCCCCCATTATTCCTTCCATGGGTGATGTCAGGATGTGCAAAAATATATACATAGCAATACAGCAACTAATGTTCACTGTCAGACTCTGACCATTGCTGTTAGTGTGCTTTCAGTGGTCCTGGTAATGATGCAAACACAACCTAAGGGGAAAAAATGACATTTACAGAAAAATGCAGCATCAAAACCACTGCCAATTAAGCCACCAAAAACAAGGACTATGCCATGGTCTCTGTCTGTTTATTTTGTGCATGCATTCCTCTACAGCCCTTACACATGAGGAAGAGACAGAGAGCAGAGCCACTGTGGGTACAGAGTGTATTTGAAAAAGGTTTGGTGATACACAGAGTGAAATCATTGGCACGAGTCCATAAGAGCTCCTTCTGACAGAGGGGACGGGTCTGCTGCGTGTTAGCAGTCCATGAACTGGACACTTGGATCCAGGGGTTTCATCCATGAGGAATGCTGGGCAATGCCCAAATGTCCACTTCTTGATTTTCAAAAGATGATTATTGCTTGGCACACAATCACAAACTGTGTGAAAACACCTCCGATCGAATGTCAGGAAAGATCAGGAATAGTCACTCTATGATCATTTTAAAAACAGACTATTAAAAATACAGGCTACTTTGGCATATCCATTTGCCAAAAATATACACTTTTGTGTTCTTTTTGATGAATATACATTTTTACATTCCATTTGTCAGGTTTATGATTGCTCTGTTATTTGAGCTGCCCTCGCCTTAATGATACCCATAAAATTCATATATTTAAAAATAAAATAAAAAAAAAAAAACACGCACATATGCATACCATACAGCAGATCCAAGATGCTAATTTCCTAAAAATATAATATAAAACTATGTTACACTTTTTTTCAGTTATGATATGAATACATGTTTAAGTGGAAATTAAATCTGAAAACCACCAAAGATGAAAAAATGGACTTCTTAAGTCCGGAATGAAGTTGGTCTGTTGGATGGTCTTGGCCAAGGACTCCACAGATTGCATAAAGAGTCGGTTTGGCGGTTTGTTTTGGAGGTTTTCAGTACCTGATGCTGACTTTCTGGAAGCCCCTCTATCTGTAATAAGTTTAAGGCACAGTGGGGAGGAAGACACTAAATAAATATGCGAATCAAAAGATAAGTGTTGTAAAAGTGGGGATTGTCTATGAGCTTCAAAAAACAAGTCTTTGTAGCGTTTCACTTGGTTAGACTGTGTTTCGCAGAAAAAATGAGCACATTATTAGCTTGGAACAGAAGTTCTGTAGTGTTTTCTCTGAACAGCCAACAAAAGAGGACTTCAGTTAAGAGGAGAACTTGTGGAGACCACTCATGAGAAATCCCAGTGCTCTTGACAAAAATAAAAGCCATGTTGAACTACTGTTACTTTTTCGGCTGAATGATAGACTTGGTAAAATATTTTCTGTTAAAAGGGGAAAAAACAGTGCCAGCTGGCACGGCTAAGAGCGGAGAGAGGAAAGGGGTCCCTTACACGGACGTCCTCTGGCTCTGACAGTGAGCCTCGTTTGTCCGTCTGGTTCACAGTATTGAGTGTGTGTGGCTTGTTGATGGTCAGCTGGAAGAGCTTAACACCAGTCAGCGATGTAGTCGAAGTCTGTGAAGAGCTCCTGTTCTGAGGCGGTCAGGATTCTGGGCTCACGTGGTGGGGTCAGGATCGGAGCCTCTGAAGTGAACTCATCATCAAAGTTACTAACATCCTCCCTTCCTTTAATGGTGGGGATGAATGGAGGCCGGATCTTTTTAGCCAACAGAGCGGCCCAGTCCGTGTTCTGATGGGGAAAGGAAAGGAGAAGTTAAAGAGAAAATAAACAGAGAAGGAAAAAAAACCTTAAAAGAACAAGAGAATGGGTGGGGGGTGGGGGGAGACTCAAGCAAAGAAGAGACGATTGAAAGAAGACAGAAGAGGAGGACATAAACAGGAAAAAGAAAGAAAAAAACACATGAGAACAAAGAGCAGAACTAGACTGATGGAGTGAGATGGAAGCCAGAGCTTGGACACAATAAAGGGAACACCAGAGAATAATAAAAGATGAGGAGGAGATCAATAGCACAGATATAGAGTGCAGACACATAAATGGAAACATTAGAAATTCAGGGAGACATATAAATGTGCAATATATTAAAACCATTAGCAAGAATTTGGGCTTTCATCTTCAGAGGAGCTAAAAAGAAACAGACAGGTGCTTTGCCAAGTTTTCTCTCAGGAAAACTGAAAATTAGGTTACTAATCAGTCAGATTATATTAAGTTGTTCAAATTCCTGTACAGAATGGCATAGAAACGAGCTTTTAACTGCTCCATAAATCTGTCACCAACCATCAAAGTGAACAGTGATTTATATGCAACTGAAGCAACAGCTAGTACTCCAGACCAAATTACACTAAGACGCATCCAATTTTCAGTCACACCCTAAAGCAGGGGTGACGATAATGAATTCAATTAAAATGGAAAGAGGGAAACAAAAGAAATGCAGATGGGAAAATAATGAGTGTTTGTTATAGCAGCTTCTGCTAATAAAGCACTTTTTGGTAACCTCAAGATTAACAGTTTTCCAACCTCACCTGCAGGTAGCAGAGCTCACACAAAGTAGGACAAAGATCCTGAGTCACATTTACAAATGACACTAAAATCATTCATTCATTCTGCGTACTGCTTATCCTACACAGGGTTACCGGGAGTCTATCCCAGGGTCTTGGTGCACAAACCAGGGGACACCCTGGACAAGGTACCAACCCATCGGAGGGCACAATCACACACTCAGATTCACACTACAGACAATATAGAGATGCCAATTAGGCCATGAGGCACAGGTGGGAATTGAACTAGCAACCCTGGAGAATGTGTGCGCACAGAATAAAATCACTCCCATTTTAAACCAGTTTTACTGTGTGTGCAATTGTGATAAACATTATTTGAGTTTTATTGTTATTCCTTATACTGCTCTACTTATACTACATCAGCATACACTGTACTATGCATGATACTGATAAAGTACCTAAACAATAATGAACTAATTAATCCTTTTTCAGGTTCTGTAAAGTGGTTGTTTTTGGTAGCATTCATTCCTTGTCTACCGCTTATCCGATCTATTCTCGGGTCACGGGGAGCCTGTGCCTATCTCAGGCGTCATTGGGCATCAAGGCAGGATACACCCTGGACGGAGTGCCAACCCATCGCAGGGCACACACACACTCTCTCATTCACTCACGCAAATCACACACTACGGACAATTTAGAGATGCCAATCAACCTACAATGCATGTCTTTGGACCGGGGGAGGAAACCGGAGTACCCGGAGGAAACCCCCGAGGCACGGGGAGAACATGCAAACTCCACACACACATGGCGGAGGCAGGAATCCCTGGAGGTGTGAGGCAAACGTGCTAACCACTAAGCCACCATGCCCCCCTGTTTTTAGTAGCAATAAAATATAAATAACTAAATATTAATATAAATGCAAAATAAATATAAATACAATATAAATATAAAACTGTGCGCAGTTAGTAGATAACAATCTGTTTTCATTCTGCTGTGTCTAATGTTCACATGTGTTTTATATCAGATGAAGGAACTGAAATTCAAACTGAGCGTACTCTGAAAAACGGATGCTTCTTCACTTCTTCAGCATCTCGCTCTCCTGCACCAAGGCGGCGCTCAGGATTTCTCCTCAGCAGCTGTGGACAGATGAGCAGGACATTTATCCAGACATTAAAAAAATAAATCAAAATCCACACAACATTTTCGAAATGCAGTTTTTTTTTTTTTAAAGAACTCTATTTGGGCTGAGGTTATATGAGAACGTACTCGTCTCATTATGGAGATCGCCTCTGTAGAGAGGAATCGTGGGTAACGGACTTCATCGTTGACAATACTGTCAAACACCTCCTCTTCATCATCACCTGGAAATGGAGACTAAAGACAAAGAAGAGAACAAAACCAAGTATTAGGAAGATTAGTCTGCTGTCATTTGTGATGAAAATGAATATACATTTATTCACATACTACAAAGACCTACAATGTTTAGTCTATTATTTACTATTATGTCAAGGCTGTGAAATTACTTATTTTTGATTGGCTAGAATGAGTGGTTCATTTCTTCCATAACCTTTAATGCAGAGCTGGTTAGAAACGTTATTCAAGGTCAGAACCAATGCTCCAGATATTATATACCTTCTCTAGACTGTAACCGTAACATGGTCAATAGTGCAGAAGGGAATGAAGTTGTTTATGGGGGCAATACATGAATTGTTTTTAAATATATTTTAAAACTAAAACTAATAAGAACAGAGAGACACAACACCATCATGGATGTAACTGTGACCCAAATGATGGAACAATAGCCTATTGATAGTTAAATGATGTTGGCAAGTTTGATGTTTTCAAAGTCAAAGTCAACTTGTCATTGACTGTCAAGTATTGTCATTCCTTCTCATCAGAGGTGTGTTAAGAGGGCGAATAACACAGGGGTTTCTCCAGGTTGCGCTGAATTTGTTACATTCATTTACGGGTAAGCGACACTGCCTTCACTTTTAAATGCTGATAAAGCATGACGTATCCCAAAAATACACGTTAGAATGAGCGTTGGTGGTCCACCTCATTCCCCTTATAGCATCTGAGTTATCTTCTAAGCACGTTTTTGTATAGCTGCCAAGATGTGATAAGTACATTGCCAATTATTAATAAAGGTGATCTGACTTCTCCAGTAAGCCTCTTAAAAAGCTCTGGTAAATGCTTCCTGATAAATATTTTAGTGAAATCCTCACCTCTCCGACCAACATCTCAAAGATGAGCACACCCAAACCCCACCAGTCCACAGCCCGTGTGTATGATGTTTCTGTCAGGACCTCAGGAGCCAGGAACTCGGGAGTGCCACAGAATGTACTCGTGCGATCTCTAAAGCCCATTCCTAAACACGGTAAGAGAAAAACAGTTAAATATACTATCACACACAACTAGTCCACACTTTTAAACAGCACTGTGGTATAACCCACACTTGTACAACAGTTAGCCCCAGTTCTTTCCTGTATCTGCAATGGGACATTGTTTCACAAAGTGTCTCGTTCTCAGTCTCTGTTCACTACATAAAAATTCACCTTCCTAATTTAAAATGGTTGCTATAGTAAAGCCAGTGAGATCGGCAGCAGACATGGCAAGCGATACTCTACAGGAATATAGCTTTTGGCTTTAAATATGAACACTCAACAGATAAAGATAAAAAGGAAGAAGGGATGCCAATTTTCCAGGAAGCACCTTTAATGGTAATGTACAAATCAATGTGAGCTGGCTAGCCAGCTAGCTGTCATGCTACAAAGTGAGTTTTTTTGAAAATCTATTTCTGCAATAAACAGAATGTTCAGCCAGATTATGTCTGAAATGCCACTTACTTTATATGAATTTCATTTTTATTTATCTGTTGTAAAAAAGCAATAATTGCACTCGCTTATTGTATGGTTACACTGAATATCGGTATGGCTGTGATTAGCTACAATGCACGACCCTGTGGCTTCATGCTGATTGACGAATCACAGTCGTACACATGATGTTCAGTATAACTATACTCTTCCGTGTGTGATATTGCTTAAACGAATCACCAAGCATCTTAAACTTATTAGTAGTCTGATTAATGCCTCCATGAGAACAGATATGATCCATACTAAGAAGCAGAAAGGGCTAGAGCTGGATGGAGGCATCCAGCTCTAATGGAGGCATTATAGTTAGTTATGGGCTTTATTTAACAATATATGTAATGCTTGCATGAAGGTCATGAATACTTTTTAAAGTATTCCAGGTGCCAATATAAACCAGAGGGCACAGAGCAGCACACTTACCTTCTTTACAAAGCCCAAAGTCAGCAATCTTTACATATCCTTCAGTATCCAGCAACAAGTTATCCAGCTTTAAGTCCCTGAAGGATTAAAATCATAGTAAGATGAATTTCAGAGTTCAGAGGAAAAGTGCTCAGTTTGTGTTTGAGTGAATAAACATTACCTGTATACTATTTTATGCTCATGTAGAAACTGTAGTCCCAAGACCACACAGGCAGCATAGAAACTACAGCAGGAAAAACAAGAGAGAAAAAGCATATTAGTAGATAACATTTCTTTACTATTATGAGTAATGAGCTGATACACTGTCCAGTTTTTGGATGCAACACCGCCAGAGACTGCGGCCAAACGTTAACTTATGGAAAATCACTTATCTGAGAAAATGAATCCATTAGACATTTTTGTATTTGGGGAAAAACAAAAAGTTCAGCTAAAAGAAATAGATAATGTTGTTTTAACTCGTAACTCTTTTTGAAACATTCATTACATGCCTGGAGAAGACTTGTTTTGTGTCTAATGTTTGCTTCTCAGTTTTGCATTGGAGCGAACACAGCTAGAAAAAAAGTACTGAAAACCTCTCCCACTCAAAACCCAAACTACTTTGCAAAACTGCAAGGATAGTCCACATGAAGAAATGTGAATTGGAAAGTGGAATTACAGATGGGTGACAAATGAAAGGAAAAATACAGTAACTACTATGCTCTGTGAGACTTTTTTATCGGTCACTTTTGTGTCCACTTGACCTCATGGGGGAAATGGTCACAGCAAATCAATAAAGTTCTCTGACTGATGCACCTTTAATATTTTTATCCTGATAGCAGTGTTCTCTTCGAGGATGACCCCATAGTTTATGAGTATGAAAATGATATGAATCATAGGCTATGGCTGTCACAGACACCAGATCCCAACGGGACTGATTTTTGACCAGCGTGTTAGGCAGCACTCTCTACCACCACAATCAAAACCAGTTATCGGAATATCTTTTAAAAGAATGGTCTCCATCCATCCAGTAAAGTTCCAGAGACTTCCTTTAAAGACTTTACAGAGACCGTTCTGGTGAATTCCAGGGAAAAAAGATGGAAACTGTGATCTAAAACATATTTTCAAGTCTGTGTGAAATGCAGTTTGAGGCATATAATCACTATGTTGGTGATGTGAGTTGAAATCTGTCTCACCCAAAATAATTTCAGTAATTCGTTAGCTTGCAAAACAAAAGACGCAAACTACATTTAAAATAAAGAGAAAACTGGGTAAATAAAATATTGTTCTCTCTATTCTTGTGTCTTGAGTCTCTGTTAGATGTTCATACTTTCTTCCTCCAAAACATTCCTGTACATTTCTGGGTCTAAAAATGGATGGTTTTAGATGCTGTACTTTCTTTCATTCAGTAGTGAATGTGGTCACTCACACTGCACGTGGCTCTGAGAACACGTCGGCATGGATGTGCATCATCAGGTCCCCTCCTGCTGCATACTCCATTACAAAACACACATGATCCTTGGTCTGGAAGCAGGCGAAGAGATTGACCAGGAACGGGTGCCGGACGCTGTTCACTGTCTCGAAGATCCTCTTCTCACACATCAGACTGTGGAACAAAATGCAGCGTCTCATTGTCATGGTGGAAAACTGGCACACATGAAGCATTTAATCAGACTTTCCAGAATGCAAGAACTACATAAGCAACCCTCAGAGTCCCCAATCACTGTAACTGCTGGACTCAGCCATAGGTGGCACTTTGTTTTTAAAACCCATTAATGAAAATATGCTGGATTTAGATTAGTTTGCTGGTGAGGAAAAAGAGCTGAATCATGCCACCTTGGCCAAGTAGTGGTTTTTATCCTAGGTGCTACTTATTGGCATTAAAGAAAAAGCCCACACTCTGAAATACAAAGTCTCTCTTTCATATTGAAATATTTGTGATGTGCTTATTGATTCTGGTGCTAATTTGTTGGTTGATGCCATGTGTTTACTGAGATCTGAGAATTCTGCAGATCTGTGTTGCTTTGAGTTCACATGGGGACAATGCTAGGAAATAACTTCACTCATCTCACACATAAGCAATAATGGTCAGGTTTTGCAGTAAGCTCCTAAAAACTCAAAAGTTTGCATTATTTTAACTTATTCAGTGTTGTATTAATGAGAAACCCAATGTAGTAGTAGATGAGACCGCAAATATTGGACTCAAAGTTCACCGCTGCTGCAAACTAATGTAGCTATATATTGCAGAGAATTGGCTTTGCTTGATGTTAGCTTCTTGGAGCAGTCTGGGCAGAATGTACAGATGCAGAAAGGAAGTAAGAATGATTGACAGACTAAAGTGCTGCTGAATTCCCACTTGCACACTAGCATTGGGCCGCTGCATGGTATTGTGGGTAATGCAGGAAACCATTAGCCAAAAGATTAGTGAAGAGTGTACAAATTGCTGATGAAATGAATTATAAACAAAAGTCAGCAAGATGGATTTAAAACTGGGTTTTATGCAAAACCATTTTCTCTTACCTGTCCACTTCATCACGAGCAACAATATCCCCTTTCTTCAGAGCTTTGATGGCAAACATTTCCCCAGTGATCTTGTATTCTGCCAGTAAGACCTGATGAATAATTAAAAAGACCTGATTGAGGCAATGAACTCAAACGCACACACAAAACTAACATTAATAATTCTTCTACTGTTCAGGCTGAATACACTCAGTAAGGTAATGTACTATCCATTAAATGGCTTTTACTTTTCCAAAGTGTCCACGGCCCAGAACAGCCACACAAGAAAAGTCTTTGAGACTGAATTGGACGTCTGTCTCTTCCCTGAAAAAGATAAGATAAATATGATTAGACTTCATAGACATAAAATCTCAAATCAATTCAACTCTTGATAAAAATTAAGCTGGAATCTGTTAATATAGCTGTGTATATAACTGTATATTGCACCTTGGTTCAGTATTCTGTTGCTCTCTAAGATCCAGCTCAGGCTGCTGAATTTCATTTTCCACCTGATTATCATACTCCTGCTTGGACACCGTACTGTTCCGGCTGTCATTCAGGAAATCAAATGTGGCTAATGCATCCTGAGGGTAAAAACAAAGCCTAAAGTTTACACATCCCATCACAATCTTCAACAAAAACAATACCACTGAATAACGGAAAAGTGTTATCTATTAAAACAAGCACAAGGGGCTCAATATCTAATTGAATCAATTTCCTGTTGTGCTTGATTGTGTGTATTAAGGCTACATTTACAAAACTTATTTCAAACACTTCATTACCTGTACCTCCTTCCCATCAGGGAGTTTGTCTTGTGTTGGTGTTTCTTCTTCCTCTTCTTCGAGCTCAGCAGCAGGGGTAGGGTGGCGTTTTGGAGGAGGAGTGGCGCCTTTGTCAAAGTCTAATTTGGTCACGGTCGGATCACTGAGAGAAAAGGTCAGAATACAACACTGCTGACAATGTGCCAATTTCCGTTTTAGTCCTGGCCACTGGCCATGTTTGGGCCTGGAGTGTTTCTAGCCAAACCAGATGCCTCACTGAAGGACACATCATTAGAGCATTCAAGTACAGATAAAAAAAAGGGAATTAAATCACATGGACATCTAAACAGAATGGGGTTACTATATTTTACATACAGCAATTGAGAAGCCATCAGCCTGTTTAGCCTCTTTCTTTACTTGAGTATAGTTAATATGATTCATTCAGAAAATATGAGGTTTGTTTTATGTGATCACATTTAAATTTTTGCATTTGGCCATGGACCAAAAAAAATGGCAAAGAATGTGTCTGAGAGTCTATAGTGCTGATTCACAGATAATAAGGGATCACATCATCATCATCATCATCATCATAATAAAAACCTTATTTATGAGCTCACTTTACACCACAAATAAGGGCACATGTCACCTTGTTAATAGTCAATATGGTCATGTTTATTTTGAAGCACTGTACTACACAGCAGCAATTTATATAAACCCATCAATTTGTGATGAAGGATGGAAACAATCCACAAAACATTACTGCCAACCAAACAAGGGCAAAGCGGTTTGTTTGAACAGGTCGTGCGATTTTGGTGAGCAGCCATCTGAGCTTGGTCTGTACTTGTGTGATTGAATGAGAACTGAAGATGGTGTGATTAACCATAGTGGTTAGAGTTCTGTGTCAGTGTCCAGAAGGCTGAAAGTTCAAATCCCAGGACTGCAATAAAAACCAAAGTTCAGCCCCTTAATCTAGTCTCATAACCCTCGACTGCATGCTTGTATTGCAACCCATTTCACTTTGCATTTTCACAAACATTTTCCTAGGATAAACATAACATAGCATGACTATATCTGGAAGTCTTGCAAGCTAAACAAAATTTAACAAATTATGGAGTTTACTGGGACAGCTGACCTGTAAATATACTGTAAACATATGGCTAGCTAATTTAAAATACCTTTTAAAGAAACATATAAACAATCTGTTGTTGTGAATTCACTAAAGCAGACCAGGGGACTCAAAAGTAGTGTTCAGTAGGAATGTTTTATTGCAGTTCAGAACACACTGTGGTGGTACTGTAGTCATCGAGTCCAGTGAAAAGGAACATACATTGCAGTTTTAAAGGCTTTGATTGGGCAGGCCTTGAAGGTGTGACAATACAAAAGCCTAGAGGTGATACTCAAACAAGAACCACCAAGGTGAGGTAGACCTCACAGGTGTCAACTACCTAGTATGACAATGCAAAAGCCTAGAGGTGATGCTCTTAAAGCATTGAATGGGAGAAAGATCCCCAGTGTTGGTCCCCCTACTGTCAGCTAGTTCACAGTTCCTGATCACCGTCTGATTTGATCACCATTTGGTGGTGAGAGCTGGGATATGTAAATGATTATTCAAAGAGAAATGTGTTACAGTAGATTCCAGAGTGACCTCAAAATATGTTTTCCTACAGTGTCTATAGGACTTTAAATAATTATAAAAAAATATAGTATGCACGGTAACAATTTGGCCATTTTATTTTTTGCAAACTGCACATGAACAAGCAGCTACACCAGTGGTAAGGACCTGATAACACCTGAGAAATTGGGTACACCACCAGTGAGAACCTCTCATATGAACACAGGGTTATATGTTGTGTGTGTGTGTACCTGGAAAGAGACGGTGAGTCCGGATGGCCGAGTATTCCTGTTTCAGGGCTCAGCGCTGATCCGAGCTCAGTCACCTGAGGACTGAAGGAATTGTTGACAGATGGGATTGCTCGTCTCATCAAACGCCCCCATGTGGCAATGTTAATGTTCATCTGAGGTGCACGCAGGAATGTTTTACCTGCAGAGAAAAACCCAGAAACACATCAAACTAGAAAACAATATAGATTACATTAGTTATGAGGAACAACTGTAATGAAGGTCAGTGAGAGCTTAGCATTTAGGGTTCTGTACTAGTCCCTGCATTGGTGTGATACTATATCTCACTGCTATAAATAGATACAAGACAAATCTGTTGAATAAAAGACCACTTTTGAAGGAACATGAGCCTACCTTGCTGTTTTGAGAAGATTTTCTTTTGTCTTTGTAGTTTTGGTCGCCGCTCGATGACTGGATTGAAAAATGTAACCTGGGTGGAAAACGAAAAAATTAATAAATACAAAAAGGACATATTTTTCAATGTCTGTCATGCTTTATTAAGGTGAGAGAGGGAGAGTGAGCATGAGTAAGAGAGTGTGTGTGTGTGTAAAGAAACATGACTGCACCTCAGCAAACAGAGTTCCTTGTGGCTCCAGGTAGAGACACATGCCATGACGCTGGTTGTCCAGGAAGTCCTCCAGCCTCAGAAACTTGACGGCACACAGAGAGCGCCAGTCTCTCCAGTACACAGAGATCTCCAGCTCACGAGACTGCAAAATAAATAAAGAAAGAAAGAAATTAATTAATTAATTACAAAAACACTAGCAAATATTTCTATTTGGGTTTGAAAAACAGAAGAGGAGGAGGGGAAAATTTAAAATCATTAATTATAATTAATTGTGATTATGAATAATTATTAATTATAAAAATTAATTATTATTCATTCATTGTCTGCCGCTTATCCGAACTACACTCGGGTCACGGGGAGCCTGTGCCTATCTCAGGCGTCATTGGGCATCAAGGCAGGATACACCCTGGACGGAGTGCCAACCCATCACAGGGCACACACACACACACTCTCATTCACTCACGCAATCACACACTACGGACAATTTAGAGATGCCAATCAACCTACAATGCATGTCTTTGGACTGGGGGAGGAAACCGGAGTACCCGGAGGAAACCCCCGAGGCACGGGGAGAACATGCATACTCCACACACACGGCGGAGGCGGGAATCGAACCCCCAACCCTGGAGGTGTGAGGCAAACGTGCTAACCACTAAGCCACCGTGCCCCAAATTAATTATTAAATAAATAATAAAAGATCACTTAAATATATGGTAAGGACTTATACTAAGAAAATACCTTTGTTGCTTTAAAGTGCACTGGGAACAATCACACTACAGAGCTCGAAAGAGATGAACCAAGTCAAAACTGTGGTACACTGTATAGCCAAAAGTATGTGGACACCTGAGCATCACCCCATATGTGCCCGTGAAACATGGAGTTGGTCCCAACTTCCACTATTCTGGGAAGGCTTTTTGCTAACGTGGCTGTGTGACCTACTGAACCAGCGTTGATGTATTCATTGCTAGAGACTTCAAAGCACTTTTGTACGTCGCTCTGGGTAAGGGTGTCTGCCAAATGGCATAAATTTAAATGGGGATTCGTAGTCATTCAGTCATAAGAACATTAGTGAAGTCAGGTACAGATGTCAAGTAAGAAGGCCTCCAGACAGTCAATGTTCCAGTTTATCCCAAAAGTGTTCAGAGGGGTTGAGGTCATGGCACAGGTCATGTGAGTTCTACATCAACCATGGGCCTTGTTTTGTGCAGAGGGACACTGTAGTGCTGGAACAGGGTCAGGCTCTTTAGTTCCAGTGTAGGGAAACTGTAATGTTACAGCATATAAAGACATTCCAAAAACTACTGCGTGCTTACAACTTTGTGGCAGCAGTCTGGGGAAAAACCACATATGGGTGTGATATTCAGGTGTCCTCCTACTTTTGGGAATACAGTGTATTTCTGAAGTGGCAAGGGGTGTGGCTGCAGTGTGTGTATGAGAACATGAGCATTCTAATGTGTGTTTGAGAATTATGGGTGAAAAAAAGGAAAACTGGACTGATATTGCATCAACCAGAGTGCCTCCAGAGGGTGTCTGACGCACACTGATCAGATCTCAGTTTGTAATGTATTAAAAATAAATAAATAAATCAGGCTAGTATTAGGCTGAAACATGATATGGTGGCATCAAGAGAAAAACAAAGCAATAAAGCAAAATCCTTTGAATTCATGATGCAATTCTATTAGAACCTTTCTTTCAGGATTGCACAAAAGATTTCTTAAGCTGGATATTTCGGGTATTATTTTATTATTCAGTGTGCGTGAGGTTGCATAAGGAGTTCATTCATACAGTTAATAGACTAAAAAAAATTTCAACTTGTGTCAAATATTAACGCTCTTAAAAATTAAAGATCTGTAGTTCAAACACTTTATAAACTCAGCAAAAGAATCTTTCGTGTTTCCCGAAACTTACTAAATTTCAAAAACAGAAGTTTATGTAGAGCAACATGGTAAGGTGATGTAATGGTGCAGTGAGTAGTGTTGGTGTCGTACAGCTCTAGGGTCTTGGTTCGGGTTACTGCTTGTTCGGAGTTTGCCAGATTCTCCCCATGCATACACAGATTCCACACAAACATTGATAGGAGAATCGAAATGACCCCTAGGTGTGAAATAGTACACGATCGCATATGTGAATGGGTGTGTGTCTGTCATCCACCCACGGTGTATTCCTTCTGTGTGCCTGGTGTTTTCAGGATAGGAGCCTGTATAAAGTACTTACTCGAGGTAAAAGAATAAATGCCTAAATTTAGACGCTCATTTTGTGAACCCTGAACCCAACCAATGATGGACATCAGCTGCTATCGCAACTGCTGCAAACACAACAGCTGCTTGTCATTTATAACAGATAGCTGTGAATGACAAGCTTGTCTTTAGCAGGAAAGAAAAATGAATACAGGCTGCACAGTAAAACTGCTGGTCAGTTCGACACCTGCCATGTTGTCAGCTGGCCAACTTGCCACATTCTACTTAGCAGGCTTATTTGAATGCTGTATGTAAGAAATCTGATCATAAAGCACATTAGGTATAAGGTATATAAATACAGAGTGATTAGATCAGCTAATTTTATATCCAAATAAAATCCGGATACAGCATCGTATGTTAAGGTGTACTGTACATGGAGTATTTGATTACCCGATCAAGCTCCAGTGTGAATTTCTGGTCCCAAGACTGGTTGCTGATTGGTCTCCAGCTTGTCTGCCCCACAACTGTATTGTCCAGTTTGAGAACAGCGCTGATCTCATCTGAAGATACACATACAAATACTGGATCTTATATTGCGGGATATAAACCCATACAAAATGCTTTAATAGGTTATCAAATTATTTTAAATAGATTTTGTTTCCAATAAAACACTTCAAAACTGCTCTACTACTGTATATAAATCATCCAGAACAGTCTGAGCTAGTTATCTATTAAGATAGATAACTAGCTAAGCTGGCAGTTCAGTCAAGTGCTGAAGTTTTATTTGGAATATTCAGACACTTGGGACTTTCTGCCTTTCCTGTGAGGAGCATTTAGTCACCAAGTGCCAAGATGTACAATGTTTTCCAAATGTACTGGAGTTAGAAACCCTTTCCATATCTCCATCAATCATTTCATTGCGAAAAGAAAAACTGCTGAAGGCACTCAACTGGACAGCTCGTCCGCTTTGGAGAGGTTTCTGCTGCTGCCTGATTTGTTCTTGTTTGTTCGGCTCATGAAGGAGGAGCGTGTTTCACTCGGGCTCCAGCCAGGCAGGGACACAGACGCTGCTTTAGACCGTCCTGGAACATTCTCCAGCAGATCCTGACAGCCCATGAGCCTCACCTCCAATGTTCCTGTACACAGCACACACACAAAATGTTTTGCTAAAAAGTCACAGTGTATTCTGTTGAATATACAGCAGCTGATTATTTAATATAAACTGTTGATTATAATCAAGTGACGCCTATAAAAGAAAGTGTAAGGATCTCACATTTTCTTTCAGCAGTTTTAGTGTACTGCCAGTGGGTCAGCAATGATTCACAAATCAGCCAGACAGCTCATCCTTATCTATTATCCTTATTTCTGCAGTATGCATGTGTTCTATTCCAGCACAAAAATAGCTCCAATAGTTACTGCTCAGTGTTGACGCTGATGGCTACCGAGACATTCTGCTCCAAATGAAAGATTTCCAAATGCATCATTTATTATGGAATATATGATGGAACCTATTGCCTGCCAAGTCACATTATAATGGGTCTACTGAAGAAAATCAAAAAATTATTCAGCTCCCCAAACCAAAACCACTGGCCAAACTTCACTTTAGTTTGTGTTCTCTGCTGAAATATCTGTAGATCTGATGTCATTTCTGTAGTGAATTCAGAACCATACAGTTTACTCTAGTGCCTGGTAGACAAAAATGACAAAAAATAAAACAGTACTGTTGATAGACCAATATAAATCATTTTTTTGACTGGGACAGCATGACTGAATTCCTTATCATAGTATACTTTTACCCTTTAGTGTACAGCTAGAGCACGAATTTCCATCTGATTGTTGATGGTCAAGAGTGTGTGTGTGTGTGTGTGTGATTACCTGTGAGAGCTGCTGGTTTAGCCACAGTGCTGTACTGGTTGTGGGAGGATATGATGCTCTGGCGTGGGCTCTGAGGAGTCGCCACCATGAAGAGCTCGTCTGAGATCAGGCTGGCCTTTGGGTGGTTCTGTGGCAGCTCGCTCAGCCTCTGCTCCAGAGAATACCGCAGCAGGTCCAGCTTCTGACTCGACTCGTTAAAGCGTGCTTGGGCCTGTAGTGAGATTTAGATCTGTTATCTCGCTGGCTGTGCATCAAATGTGCACATTATACAGTACATGCGCTTAGAGACTGGTGAATTCATCTTTTCATTCTTTCATACACTGTCAAGAACAAATATGAAATTCATCATTCTTTACTAAAACAAGTCTAGAAGTGTATTATGACCTAATCTGTGAACAGAATATTCATGTACAGCAAATAATAATTTTTGATACGCTATAAAACAACAGGAAACAGTATTAAAGTATTTCTAATGATACATTTATGCAAGACTGTGTAATATAGTCCTATGAGCATGCTTGAAGGTCACAGAGACATCAGGCTTCACTATAATCTATCAACAGTTCATGAGCCAGAGACTCTTTAATGTCTGACTCACATTTCACACAGTGTCGTTAGAGAATCAGTGAGAATTCACACTGCAATGTGAACAACGCTGTCTATTCCATTATGCCAAAACTAAAGGACAGAGAAGCCCTGCATTTTTCTCAGCCATGATTAATTTAATATCCAAAGTGTGCTTTAAGAAACTCAGTAAAAGCAATCTCTGGTCTTAGCTGATTAACTGCAGTTAGTCAAAATAAAATACAAAAAAAATGGTCCGGTGATGAACTGAACGCACCTCTGAGTGGGCTTTTTTCTCAGTGACTTTCCCTGAGCCGAGCAGTTTCATGACGTTTTTGGCTCCCTCGGCCACGGCGGACTCGATCCGGAAGTGATGTCGCAGCTCCTCCAGCCGCAGATCCAGAGGACTGACTATAGACTTGTTTGTAGGCACTGCAGGGTGAAAGGTCATCAAGAGAAGCTTCAGCACAAAGCCTTCTAATAAAAGCATGCAATTAAAAGTTGAGGAAGAACACTAACATTTCAATGAAAGTAATGGTGAGGTACACGGCTTTCTGATTTAGAGGTTGTAATAGTTAATATCACAGATTTATTAATTTTTTTGCTTTGGTATAACATTTTTGAATCAAACTGATTACACCTCACGTCTTTACCTTGACCTCAATTAATTTTTCTTCCATCTCTGAGATTTAAAGGATCCACCTCCTGTGAGGTGTTGTCTCCCATGTGGACAACACAAATGCATTTGTAGCCATCCCATGAGGACAACACTATCGTATTTATAGCTGTGCAAAGACCATTCTCATATTGTATCCAGCAAGAATAAATTGTATGCTAATATATATTAGCCACTGCCTATCCAGTACTATATAATGAACAGAACTAGAGGGGTAAGAGTTTGTTAACCTTCACCTTCATTATTCTCATAATTGGTCTCATTGGTCTGACTCGCTTTGAGGATCTGCATGCGGATGAACTCAATCTTGGTCTTGCTGTCCTGGAGCATTTGCTGGGCCATGGCAAGCAGCTTACGATCCTGTAAAGGAAAGGAAAAGAAAATATCAAAAAGCGTTCCTTTAAACTAGTTGTGCTTACAGTAATCCTTGAAATAATGTTTTAAATAAAAGAATGCTTAAAGCCTCATCCTGTTACAACAGGCACACTATCAGTTTATTTTTGAAGCCACGTGTCATGTTTTGCTCCTCATCATACAGAGCTCAACAAGCATAATGATCTTTACATCTTACACTACTATTAGTTACACACAAGTTTTGTGCAAACTGTTCAGCTGGTTAGGAGTCATTAGCATGCCAAATGTTTTCAAAATATTTACATACTCGTAGAGAGACAGCTGCCAATACTTTATTTTCATATCAAAATCACTGCCTAAGAGTTTATCATGCTTTAGATATTATCCTCATGTTTAGATTCACTTAAGCTTCCTTACACCGTGGCAGTGTTAGTGTGTTTTATATAAGAAACTGCTCAGTGGCTTCTCAGCTTAAATGAACCGTATTGAAATGAATCGTATTAAGGAGACAGATGAAACCTGTCCTAAAAATAATAAACTAAAATACACAAGGGCCACTAACTGGTTTTCCAGGAGCTACAGCAACGATAATATTCCTAAACACAAGCTTACATACAGGGGCCACTTTGTCAAAATGTTCCAAGTGCCATTCATTAGAGGGACACACACAACTCATTCACATCACTCAGGAAAGGGAATATAAAGCGCTCAGTACATGACAGAAAGCCCTGGTTGTCCTTTATGCCAAGTGGATAACAACATGAGTTTTAAAATCTGACATTGCTATACTGCACACACAACATGAGTTTTATCGCTTGTTAACTGTTGATTTTGGAGGTAGCAGTGTGCATACTACATGAGTGATCACAGACGAGGCTCACACGTTATATGGTCCTTTCACCTGGAAGCTCACATGATCCCCAAATCCCACTTTTAAGACCTGTCCATCAGGTGACTGTCAAGAGCTTGTGTGTGTGTATATGTATGTATATATATACACACACACACATACTGGTTGTGTCTCTACAACCAATCCTTCCTCTACATATTTCCATATTTCTCTTATTTTTCATTGTTCTTGTACCTTTTCTTATATAATCAAATGATGCGCTATTTTGGGATGACATGCCGAAATCATTTCTTGCCTGGAGGTCATTTTATAGGGCTCTGGCAGTGCTCATCCCGTTCCTCCTTGCACAAAGGAGCAGATACCGGTCCTGCTGATGGGTCAAAGACCTTCTACGGCCCTGTCCAACTCTCCTAACTGTAACTGCCTGTCTCCTGGAATCTCCTCCATGCTCCTGAGACTGTGCTGGGAGACACAGCAAACTGGCAATGGCACATATTGATGTACCATCCTGGAGGAGTTGGACTACCTGTGCAACCTCTGAAGGGTCCATGTATCGCCTCATGCTAATGACACTGACCCTAGCCAAATGCAAAACTAGTGAAAAACAGTCAGAAAAGAGGAGTAGGGGGGAAAAAAAGTCAGTGGCCTCCACCTGTAAAACCATTCCTGTTTTGGGGGTCATCTCATTCTTGCCCATCTAGTGCACCTGTTGTTCATTTCATTAACACCAAAACAGCTGAAACTGCCCCTCTGCTACTTAACTGACCAGATCACGATCCCAGGAGTTTAATTGACTTGATGCTATACTCTGATTAATAAGTACTTATTAAAACACTAGTACTTTAGTATTGTTTCAGACATTTTTTTTGGTCACTGTCTGAACTCTGGGTTTAGGAGACCACCCTGAGATTCTGAGTAGGCATGCAGTGTTTCTTCCTAGTCCGAATGCAGTAATTCACTTTCTGAGATTTAGTTGAATACAGTATTGGTGTGCAACAGGGAAACCGAGCAGCATGCATTCAGAAATAAACTGACTTGCTTTCATACTTATTTACCGTGAAGGAACTGGGAATGCTGGGAAACTGACACAAACTTCCTTCTCTTAACGATAACAACTGATGCACTTGATTCACTTGTACTTTCAGTCTTTAAACAAATAAAGCAAATAAAGCTGCTGGTAAATATGTGCAGTTTGCAGCTACCACTGCTGGGCCCTTGAGCAAAGCCCTTATTCTTCAGGTTCTCAGATGTATAAATGAGATAAATGTAAGTCGCTCTGGATAAGAGCATCTACCAAAAGTCATAAAAGTAAAGCTTAAATCATGTATAAGAACTTACATTCAAAGCAACTCAGTGGACACTTACCTTGTACTAACACTCAGTAGCTAATTTATCAAATACACAAACACTGTAAATAACTGTAGCATCACAATAGGACACTGTTATAAATATATAAGACCATCATGACCCACTTTTCAATGTATTGCCATATTCATCAGGTACCAGTGCTTCTAGAAATCTGTTGTAACTTGCTGCAATTTGTGAAATTTTTTTTACATTTTCCAAATTAGGTATGATCCTATACTGGCACATTGATAGCAGAATTAAATAAGGAAAATGCCTTGAAATATTATTTAAACCTTTTATTAATGAGAGCAGAAGTACTGAGATAACAATTAAGACATTTTCTCGCTGGTTCAGAACAGTGGTCCTAAACTTCTTGTATCGTTGTTTAAAAAAAAAAAAAAAGTAAAATGTACCATTTTGTTTGTTCTTATCAGTAAGAGATGTAAACATTCTGTACCAGATTATCATATAAAACACAACCAGTTATGTACACAAATGCTAGATACAGAAATAAGGAATTAAGCTATGAGGAAACAGAAAGTGCACTCAAACTGAAGTACAAGTTAACCACGAACCCTAAGACATGTTACTAAGCTTTATAACTCTTCCACTACACAGCTCATTTGGCCCATGAGCTACTTTTGTCAGTTTCCAATTATTTCATGGATTTAAAAGTAAATCAACCTCACGTTACTGGCTCAAGTGTGTTTTCTTTTCATTTTATTACATAAATCCTGTCTTAGACTTCAAAGAGACAGTCATGAAGGAAGATGGATTTGTACCAATTCAACTGAACTATTTTGGAACAAAAACATCAGTCTGTTTGTTCTAAAACGGCAGCTACATGCCACTTCACATCATCCAGGAGCTTTGAAATCCTCCACTTCATCGCTAAGTCTTATGCACTTCATCTCCCCAACACTCAGACAGTACAGAGCAGTACAGGAGCACGCTACCTTGTAGGAACCATTGGAGTACATCTGTATCATGTTCTCAGCGCCCTGCTTCACTTTAAGCTCGATGTCGTTCTGCTTCTTAAGTGCAGCCAGGCGACTGCTGTTGGTGCTGCATGGAGTGTCTGGAGTCAGTGGGCAGTCTGAAACTAAAAAACAAAAACAAAAAACACACAACACTGTTAAAATAGATGGTAACAGGTCTCTTAATTTGTAGTTAATGCTTCATGTAGCAAAAAATATATATACATCCTTGGCTGTGGGAAATAAACTACACTATACAGTAAGGCTGTTTTTCCTCAACCACTAGTGCACACTTTTCCATAATCCTATGTGAAGCAGCTGCAAGGTGTATTTGATCACAGAGTTGTTCAACTTTTTAGAAAAGAGCCAAGAGACAACTGTTTATTTTACCTTCTGACCAATCCGGTTGCATGTTTTCGGTGGAAAAATGAAAGGGGGAAAAGCATCAGGTAAAATGATTTCAATATTCCATCAAATAACAACTTTCTATATTTTTAGACCCCAACTTTATTTTATCTTTATTATGACTTTATATTAATTATAACTTTATTAGAACTAATAATTCTAATCTAGATAGCAAACATAGTCAGTCAGTGGATAATAGGTAGCACTGAAAAGAGAGCTGTGTTACGGTTACCCTGTGGGTGTCACGCGAGATACTTCTTTTTTCATATCACATATGGTGCTTACTGACAGCACAAAGTAAAAAAAAAAAAAAAAAAAGCAGCCTGAAGCAACACACATTGACAGTGACATGCTATATGAGTTGTAAAGGTTGTTCAGTATTAGACAGGGTTGCCACAATTATTCGTAACATTTAGGCTAATAATTTGTAATACACAGGTGATATCTGATAAGTGACTGAATAATGCACAAAAAGCTTGAAATTGGTGTGTTGGAGGTGGTTTATTTTAAATGTCTGTATGTCACTGAAGAGCTGCTATGAAAAGGCTTTCATACACTGAGGTACGCTTCATAGAATTCATGTACATTTTGTTTCATGTGGTTTTTACCCTGGATATGTTGTGCTGTGGTCTGAATCTGAGTGTGATTGGTCCTGGTGCCTCTGCAGCATTCATCTTGATTCAGACTCAAACCCCAGTGCATCTTGCTTCATCACAAATGCACACTGAGAACACAACTACTCACCATATACACCGATCAGTCATAACATTATGACCTCATGCCTAATATTGTTTGCGTCCTCCTTTTGCTGCCAAAACAGCCCTGACCCATGATGCACTGTGTATTCTGACACCTTTCTATCAGAACCAGCATTAACTTCTTCAGCAATTTGAGCAACAGTAGCTCGTCTGTTGGATCGGACCACATGGGACAGCCTTTACTCTCCACGTGCATCAGTGAGCCTTGGCCACCCATGACCCTGTCGCCGGTTCACCACTGTTCCTTCTTTGGACCACTTTTGATAGATACTGACCACTGCAGACCGGGAACACCCCACAAGAGCTGCGGTTCTGGAGATGCTCTGATCCAGTCGTCTAGCCATCACAATTTGGCCCTTGTCAAACTCGATCAAATCCTTACGCTTGCCCATTTTTCCTGCTTCTAACACATCAACTTTGAGGACAAAATGTTCACTTGCTGCCTAATATATCCCACCCACTAACAGGTGCCATGATGAGGAGATAATCAGTGTTATTCACTTCACCTGTCACTGCTCATAATGTTATACCTGATCGATGTATATAATAATGTGGTGTTGTTTTTTTTGACATCATTATGATATCATTGGTTAAAACACATGCGTAGGTTACTTTACTTCCTAACCAAGTACAAGCTGTGTTCACATTCACAGGAATCACAGCACAGATGCAGTACAACCGAACTCATACCTTCCCCATACATATAAGGGTAGTCTCGGGTTTGGACAAACTTTCATATGACATGACATGACATCAAAGCAGGCTTCATACACCATTTATTCTGTACATTAGACAGACAACCATGTTTGTGCTATGATGATTATTACTCTGTGCTTGGCCCCCCAGTTCAGGCCTAAGGGCTGGGTTTCCAGACAGAGCTTAAGCTCAGCATTAGACTAGAGAGCATTTATAAATGAACAACCTCCATGGTGGTGTAATTTAGTCTAAGACGTGGATTAACCTGCGTCTGGAAGACTGACTGAAATGACACTATAAAGCTCAGGACAGTATATAAAAACAACACGAAAGACATCAAGCAATGTGACAAGTGCGTGAATATCAAGGCAAAAAAAGAGAGACTAAACTAAAGAGTTTATTTTTAATCCAGGGTTACAGTGCTCTAGTGTTCACTTCAAAAGAATAATGTACAACAAGAGCTTTCTACTTTTCTGACCATCAAAACACACAAGATGTTCCTCATATTACCTTCTTTAAAGTAAACTCTTTGGTAAAATTGCTAAAAAAAAAAAAAAAAAAAAAAGAACAAAAAATTTGTGAACTTTTTTTATTTTTACTTTTTTTTTATTTATTTACTTTTTTTATTTTTAACTTCATCTCAGTGTCTGTCCTCTGCTCTGAAAAGTGCCTCTGGTAAACATGAATTCATTATTATACTCGAGGTTTCTCATTAAATTATTACTTGACAAGTTAATTAATAATAAAAATGTTATTTAACCCTGACTGTGACCCTAACATCTCTAATATTAAATACAATTTTATGTGAACACAGAAATCCCTGGATTCCTAGCTCAGTCTTTGCTGTGTGAAATCTGTTAGCTTTCTTGCTTTGCTAATTTATTATTTTAATACTAATAACGACAATGCCAGCACTGAAAATTGGAGTTCGGTACAACACAGTACAGAAATGTGTTTAAGTTTAGCTGATTAATCAAATTCCCACATTAATGCTCATGTGCAAAAAAAAAACAAAAAAACACCCATTCATCTGTGAGAAAGTGTGGATGTGTTTAGATGCATGTGCAAGCTTGAAAAACTTGGCAAACAGAACACATCATAAACATGCCAACCAAAATACTTTCAACAATTTGGTGTCATTAATGAGTTTGTTCTGTTGATTTGTGAATTCTGACTAAGACAGACTGCTACATTGAAGTCCTGAAGTGACGACACTGAAAACAGAGGGGACTTGTGTAGGCAGACAGGTGATCCTGGGTAAAAAGTGTGCACATGAGACAGAGACAGAGACAGAGACAGAGACAGAGACAGAGAGAGAGACAGAGAGAGACAGAGAGAGAGAGAGACAGTGAGAGAGAAAGAGAAAAAGAGAGAGCACAGCTTGCCTTCAGCTGTGCACCACTCAATAAATAATACACAGACACAACACTTCAGGGGAGAAAACAAACTGAAAGAGGAGGCAAAGGAAAACACGAGGAGAAGCTTTTCCAGACAACACTTCGACCTTTCAGGACAGCATGGACTGGAAAGCATTAGTTTAATGTTTAAGACTGCATGTAACCTGCTGGGAGCACTGTGTCACCGGCGGCATGTGCTTGACCGTCGAACTCACTGAAATGCTGTAAATTATGGGCTGCAAACAAAGATTAGATAATTTTTACACACCTACTTCTTGGCTTTTCCTACACCATCAACCAAAGCATCCACCCACACACACACACACACACACACACACACACACACACACACACGTAACAGAACTTCTCGGAAATCCTTAGTGATGAGATCACGCTCTCGTGTCAGGACAAGCACGCACAAACGCACATTCAGAGGTAACAGGAAGGTTTCTCCTTTTCACAGGCCTACCTGTGATATACAGCAAGACAAATATGGAGTATTAAACAAACTAATTAGTTTCTCAATTCAGTATATTGGGTGATAGTGATATCAACACTGATTAGGCTTGTGAGATTAGGCATGTGCAATAAGCCATTGTCCTTCAATGACACTGACCATCATTAAATGACTACAGCACTGCCCATGGCTCTGAGGAAGAGTAAAGAATAGGGTGTGGCCAGACATACAGTATTGTACATAAAGTATAATGGCACAAAAAAAATCCATAAGCTGATTAAGAGTGGGTTGTAGCTGCTAGGCCCTAGCATTTAGACAGGATGTAGCCAATCTGTTCACAAGAACACAAAGATAAGCGCATTATAAAACTGAAATGAAATGAGAAACTAAAATGTACATATGTGTGCTGATCAGCAGTGGAGAATTCCTGTATAGAGAAATAGCCCAGATTAATGACCAGCTATTTCACAGTCTTAATTCAAGCTCCTGTTTTTGTTTTGCAGGTGAAACCATTCACTGCTTTATCTGGTTTACAAGCACAGACAAGGAAGTCTAAAACGCATCAAAAAAAAGATGTTTCGGTGCCTTGCTCTGAACACGTATACGAGATACAAAAGCTGCAGATGCCATCAAACATTTAAATCGTCCAAATTGACAGAACGTTTTCATTGTCAGGTACAGCAAAGGGATCGCAAAGAGCACTTTACAGTACTAGGAATTTGTCTTGGTGTCAGGTGCAAACATATACACAGATAAGAAATTTTTTACACGATTTTAGAATAAACTAGAATTTAAAAAAATAAAACTTTATACAGAAAGTGACTTTGCATGTGAAGTAGTGCAATTCAGAATGTAAAAGTGTAAGTGAAAGAGACTGTCCAAACATATATACAGATATAAAGTATGTACACAATCGAGAATGAAATAAATATTGTACACAGAAGTTTGAATTTGCATGAAAAATAGTGCAATTTAGAATGTGAAAGTGAAGCAGCTGTAGGTAGGTTTTTGGAGGGGGGGGGTCATCTGGGGGGTAAGTGGGGCACTGTTCAGCAGGCTGACTGCAGTGGGGAAGAAACTGTTCTTCTGGCGTGAGGTCCTGGTCCTGATGGACTGGAGCCTTTTGCCAGAGTGGAGGGACCGAAAGAGTTCATTTCTGGGATGAGAGGGGTCGGTCCCGATCTTGACTGCACGTCTCCGGGACCTGGAGATGTACGGCTCTTGGAGAGATGGGAGACTGCAGCCAATCACCTTCTCAGCTGAGTGGATGACGCTGCAGTTTGGCTTTGTCCCTGGCTGTAGCTGCAGCGAACTAGACCGTGATGGAGGATGTGAGGATAGATTTGATGATGCCAGTGTAGAAGTTAACCAATGTCTTCACAAGGAGGAGAAACTTCTTCAGTTGCTGCAGGAAATACATCCTCTGCTGAGCCTTCTTGGTGAGGGAGCTGATGTTCTGCTCCCACTTGAGCTCCTGGGTGATGGTGGTGCCTAGGAAGCGGAAGGACTCGACAGATGTCACCGGAGAGTCACAGAGGATGACAGAGGGAGAGGGGCTGGGTCCTTCCTGAAATCCACCATCATCTCCACTGTCTTTAGGGAGTTGAGCTCCAGCTTGTATCATGCACCATGATACCAGACGGTCCATCTCACTCCTGTAGGCCGACTCATTCCTATCAGAGATGAGGCCGATGAGGGTGGTGTCATCAGCAAACTTCAGGAGTTTGACAGACTGGTGACCAGATCTACTCGTACTCATCAAAAATGCATCAAAATCTGATACCATGCAACACTTTTCACACAAAGCATGTTTGCTGCTTTTCGAATCCAAATGTGATTGTTCCCAGTGCCCCAGAAGCACTAGTCATATTTCAAACTCACTTGATTCTATCAAACCCCAGTGCATTTGCGTTCCACTTACATGACTACTCAGTATTTTTTTTTGCTTTATTATCTTATCTACTTCTTCTCAACGTTCCCCTAAAACTCACGCTACACGTGTTGTGGAAATAAATGATGTCATCTACTAAAACACGTGCACAGGTTACTTTATATCTTGAATCTCTGAGAGAAAGTCTAAGAGGCATAATTATGTAGGTTACACACCTCTTAGGCTTAGAAAGTTTTTTCACAAACTATTTGTTTGGTGTATGAAATTGCAGCCAGCAAATCACCAACATTCAGCAGTACAGGAGATCACAGGCTACTTTCTGAACTAGCCTTTTATTTGTCGACAGCGTTTCAGACGTTAAATGAATGACAGACGAGTATGAAGAAACAGAAACCAACCGAGACGAGGCACTGAGTCATGCATGCATTACAACTTGTTCTCTTGGTAAATATTATGCTAGTAACAACACTACTACAGCTGAGAAACAAAGAGAGCTTTCAGGAACTGGTCAAACTAAAACCAGGACAGGAAACTGCAAAAACTAAAGAGATCGTTCTTGCTTCTTAACAAGTCCAATCCAGTTAGAATGCTGGAACATAATTAGCTTACCAGCATGAACTTACCACTAATACTGACTTTAACCACAAAAATAAATTCTCATGTTAAAAATCAACCTAGCTATCCTACTGTATTATACTATACTATATCCTACAAAAAAACAGTACACCAAAGGAGTAGTATGTCCTGATTATTAGTATTCTTAAAACAGTAGGTGACAATAACACAGATTATCCGCTGCTTTCACTATGATTCTGCAGTATGGAAACAGTGCACACTGTGCTAACACATAATGCAATCAGACTGCCACTGAAGAGCTGAGTGTAAGAGCTAGGTATTAAGGTATTAAAATTTGATCCTTGTTGCCGAATCGTATTTTCTTAAAAACCCCTTAGTAAAAAGTTTAAACAAGGATAGACATTTGTGGGGGGTTTTTTTTGTTTGTTTTTTTGGGGGGGCGGGGTGCTTTTGCAGTCAGAATAACATTGTAGGTCACATGACAATACCATGATGAATGTAGTATGTCCGGATTGTATTCACAACACAAACATATACTGATAGGTACATAATGTATAAGTAGCTGAGCAGAAGGTACTGAATTAAATGCAGTAAACGCAACCCCAGTAGGTACAGAGTCAAATGCAGTGGGCAATGAATCAAATGCAGTAGGTACAGAGATGATTGAAGGATGCACAGTTGCATGCAAGATGTACAGAATCAAATGCAGGATGCACGGCATCAAACGCAGGACGTATGGAGTCGAATGCAAGACGTACGGATGCAGGACATACTAATGCAAGACATACAGGGTCCAATGCACGATGTGCGGGGTCCAATGCAGTAGACACTAAATCGAATGCAGTAGGTACTCTCGCGATATGTGATCTCGAATACAAGCCACGTTACTTTGGGGTACGAAAAACTTGACCTACATTGAGCTAGACGTTCCGTGAACATTATAAACCTACGTTATACAGAGTTACTGCCAGAAGAATATTTAAGAATACTTAGCAAACAGGTCTGGATGCAGTGCATATTCAACTAATATCATGATTTCTTTGTAAACTTGTAGCTGATATGGATTGCTAATTCTGGTCTAATTTGGCTTTTTTTGGGGTTTTTTTTTTTTTAAGAGTTGGGCTGGTGTGCTGTTTTAGTAACATGCAGGCAGTAGCATTTTAGTAACGTCCCAAATGTCATGAATGTTTGCAGTTTATCTTTGCAGTGGATGACGATTACATCTGATAGTGTCTGTTTATCAGTTCATACTTCAGTGATAATATCTGCAACGCTGTAAGAGTTTTTATGATTTTTGTAAACAATTTTATTTACTCTTAATACACACTCAGACAGAAAGATACCAAACTGTATTTTGCTCGTCACTGGGGTGATTTTATATCAGAGCTTTAAAAACTACATCGGTGATAACTGAAAGTACAATCATGCAACTTGAATACTCTAATTTAAATGTATAAAGATACATAAATACCAGAGGTACTAAAGATGTACTTGTGATGGAATCCAGCCCAGCAAAACAAAAGTATAGACTGATACCTTTATTTCTGATAGTGTCCATTAAATACTTTTTATCCAAGATGAGGTTCACTGACAAGAACTTTATCTCCATCAACATGGATCTGAAGCATCTTCAGTTGGAAACAGGTTAAAATGAAATAATATATGGTTAATAACACTATTTACATGTGTTAGCCTGCTCTGCTTATATGAAGCCTGGGATATAAATAAAAGTAAAAACACTGTGCTTAGAAATATGTGGACTCTTGGAATTTAACATGCATTTGGATCTGTATACGTTGCTGTGGTTTTTCTTTGTTGCTTATGGATTTGCAGGAAAAATACACAGATTTTCAAACCTGGTTACAGCAGATTTGTTTAGGCCTACTGAAAAAATCTTTAGGCAATATTTTCTTCAATCACACTGGAAGCAAAAATGACTTTTATAATGAAAAACCATTTGTAATTAAAAACCTGTTTAAAAGAACTTTTTATTTAACATGGAACATTCATTCATTCATTCATTCATTCATCTACTGCTTATCCGATCTATTCTCAGGTCACGGGGAGCCTGTGCCTATCTCAGGCGTCATTGGGCATCAAGGCAGGATACACCCTGGACGGAGTGCCAACCCATCGCAGGGCACACACACACTCTCATTCACTGACGCAATCACACACCACGGACAATTTAGAGATGCCAATCAACCTACAATGCATGTCTTTGGACTGGGGGAGGAAACCGGAGTACCCAGAGAAAACCCCCAAGGCACGGGGAGAACATGCAAACTCCACACACACATGGCGGAGGCAGCAATCGAACCCTCAACCCTGGAGGTGTGAGGCAAACATGCTAACCACCAAGCCACTGTGCCCCCCACTAACATGGAAAAATTGATAGTAACTTTGTTCATGTTTTTAATCACATTCAATTAGATTTTTCATCTGCTTTCATTCCCGAAAAACATTTCCATCTAACCTAGTCTGGTTCCTCTCAAGGTTTCATCTCACAAAGGATTTTTTTTTCTTCAACACTGCTGCCTCTGGCTTGCTCATTAAGGATTTAAATCTAATACGGATTTCTATGAAGCTGCTTTATGACAATGTCCATTGTTAAAAGAGAGGACATATACACACAGAGGTCATGACCCTGGCTGTGAATCCCACAGGTCTCCTCCTGCTCAACTTCATTAAACGAAGCAGAGGAGGAAGGATTCCTAACAAAGCGTGAAAAATTGTGCAATCACTGGCTTGTTATGCACTGCTAGAGATTTTTCCCACCATTCTACTCAAACATACACACACACACAAAGAGAGAGAGAGAGAGAGAGAGAGAGAGAGAGAGAGAGAGAGAGAGAGAGAGAGAGAGAGACAGACAGGGGTACAGATAGAGTGTGACAGAGTGAGTGAAAAAACAGTAAGGGACAGAGGGAGGGAGGAATAAAAGGATAAAGAGAGTGAGTGAGTGAGTAAAAAACCAGTAAGTGAGGGAGGGGGTGAGGGAGGAAAAAAGGAGTGAGTGAGTAAGTAGGTGACTGAGCATGTAAAAAGAATGAGTGAGAAAAGAGAGAGAGAGAGAGACAGACACACAGAGACAGTCAGGGGTACAAATACCATATGACAGAGTGAGTGAAAAAACAGTTAAGGGAGTGAGGGAGGGAAAAATGGATAAATAGAGTGAGTGAGTGAGTGAGTGAGTGAGAAACAGTAATGGAGGGAGGGAGGAAAAAAGGAGTGAGTGCATGAGTGAGTGTGAGAGAGAGAGAGAGAGAGAGAGAGAGAGGCAGACAGACAGTCAGGGGTACAGATACAGTGAGTGAGTGAGAAAACAGTAAGGGATGGAGAGAGGGAGGGAGAAAAAAAGGATAAAGAGAGTGGGTGAGTGAGTGAGTGAGTGAGTGAGGGGGGAGAGAGAGAGAGAGAGAGAGAGAGAGAGAGAGAGAGAGAGACAGAGAGGCAGACAGACAGTCAGGGGTACAGATATAGTGTGACAGTAAGTGAGTGAGTGAGGGGGGAGAGAGAGAGAGAGAAAACAGACAGGCAGACAGACAGTCAGGGGTACAGATATAGTGTGACAGAGGGTGAGTGAGTGAGAGAGTGAGCAAGTAAAAAAAATAGTGAGGAAGGGAGGGAGGAAGGGAGGGAAGAAAAAAGGATAAAGAGAGTGAGTGAGTGAGTAAAAGGAGTGAGTGAGTGAGGGGAGAGAGAGAGAGAGAGAGAGAGAGAGAGAGAGAGAGACAGACAGACAGGCAGACAGACAGTCAGGGGTACAGATAAAGTGTGACAGAGAGTGAGTGAGTGAGTGAGAGAGTGAGCAAGTAAAACAAATAGTGAGGGAGGAAGGGAGGGAGGAAGGGAGGGAGGAAGGGAGGGAGGAAGGGGAGGATAAAGAGAGTGAGTGAGTGTGTTTTACTCCCATACTGAGAGTCTGGGCAAAGTTCATAGGATTTATCAGCAAAGTTAAAAATCTTTCTTTAAAGTCAAGGATTTGCGATATCTATATATGTATATAAATCCTAATCGATTAGATATCATCCAAAACATATCAGATTCTGCAACAAATGGGAAAAAACTTGAGAGTCCCGCAAAGAACCCTGACCTCAACCCCACCACACCGACTGTGCCCTAGCCTACATCAGTGTCTGTTATCACTAATGCTCTTGAGGCTGAATGAGCAAATCCCCACAGCCACGCCCTAGCGGAAAATCTAGTGGAAAAGCCTTCCCAAAAGATTGGATTTACGATAACAAAACAGGACAAAACCTGGAATGGGATGTTTAAAAGTTACATAAGATGTGGTGGTCAGGTTTCTACATTCTTTCACCATATTGTGTAGTTGATGGTTTTTTTTTGAAGGAGTTCCCTTTTTATACAGCACTGTTATCACATTACAACACAGAGCCATATATCTGGACTTTGAACAATGCACTTCTTGTGTTTTACCATTCCTTGTTGGTTGTTTTTTTTTTTTGGTAAATGGCTTATTATATTCACTTTAATCTATGTCGCTTTGCACCAAAAGTAAAAGTTTACCTCGTAGCTCATCAAGGTCTTTGACCACGATATGAGCATTGAGTTCCTGCAGTTCCTGGTGCAGCTCCTCCACCTTCTTATTACTCTTCTTTAGCATGTTGTCTACGTAAGCCAGGCTCTTCTTGTCTGTGGTAGCTTTGCGCAGGTTCTCTGCTCCTTCCTTGATCTTGAGCTCTTTGCGGAGCTCGCGCTTGATCTGGTCCTTGATTTCGTCCAGCTTCTGCTGCACCATGGTGTCGGACAGGTCCATACTGAGACCCATCATGCCTAGACGATTCGAAACCACGTGACCACGAGCATCCTGAGAGATGGGTGGTGGGGTGGTGGTGGTGGATAGAAACAGAAAGAGACAATCCGGTTAATCAGGCCTGTTTGGTATTTAAACATTCTGCCGCTTGAGATTATGTTACATTTTAAGTACACACAAGTGACAAATTAACGGAAAAACTGTGGCCAACAGAAAAAACCATTTTGCTGACACAAACTTCAATCAATACAGTTCACCCATCCCCTTTATCCTAACCCATCTGTCTGGTATGTTGGATCGTGTCATCTTAGTGTGAGGACTCCTAAATTCGGAATGTGCTGTGCCTTTAAAATACTACATTGTCCATATACCAACAAAGTGCCACATTTGTCTCAAGTCTTTAATGTTCTGCATAATGCTTTAATGCAAATCTGTTCCATTTTTTAAAGCACAGAGACCTCTTTATAAGACACACACATATCATCAGGATTCAGGTGTCAGGATTCCACAACCTGCACAAATACATTAATACACTGAGAGCGTCAGAATACGAGAGTGAGATGCAACTGTGCTGAAAGAAATTTCTTGTCTGGAACAGAGAATGTTCTTTGATGAAAGACATGCAACACTGGCTGCAAAGTGTGAATTCACCATGGATAGGGCATCACAGGGCACCACACACACACACCATGGGATGTAGCCAATTCATATACTGGCATGTTTAAAGGGGAAGGGGGCGGGAGGGATAAACCCACACAGACAGGAGAACATGCAAAACTCCATGCACACAGTGAACCAAGCTGAGGATCAAACCCATGGGCTGTGAGGTGGCATCACTGCCCACTGTGCCACCATGTTGCCACAGATTTTATCACTTGGCAAAATGTGGCCTCCTGCTGCGTGGAGAATACAGGGCATGATGGGATTTTGAAGTGTCCACAATAACAGGAGTGCGAGTTGAATTTCACATCGCTAATACTGTCAAAAAAACAAAAAACACACACAACTATTACAGGGGACTGCATAACAGAAACACTGTACAGCCTGCTAACACACTGGTTACAGACTTGAAGAAACTACACAAAATGATTCCAGGTGATAAGACTGAAGGTTAACAACAACCTTCAAAAAATATTTTCAATGCAGATGTACAATGTAGCCAAGTGTGGCTGAGCAGTACTCTCCCAGGACACACTCCCCGGGACATTTCCAGAAAGTGCTACATTTCGGTAATATAATAATTTGGTCAAAATTCAGTTGTCATAATGAATGTAGTCATTCTCGCTTTACCCAGAGATGTCGTCAAAGCAGCCTAGAAGTATTTAGCATTCTGCAATAGAGCTAAAATGTAGCTAACCACCTTCATGCAAACTCCACCGCAACCTCATACACTCACCTTACACCATGTTACATCACTCTCAGTCAGATGTCTTGTGTGGTTTGACACATTATTTTTTACAATAGAAACAGCAGTAGCACCTTGAACCTGAATCATTTGCTGCTTTATATACAGACAAGGCTTAGTGGTTAGCACATTTGCATTACACCTCAAGGGTTGGGGGTTCGATTCTTCTCTCTGCTCTGCGTGCATGTTCTCCCGTGCTTGGGGTGGTACTCGGGTTTTTTTTGTGTGTTGGGTTTGTTGTGTGTGTGTGTGTGGGGGTTGCCCAGGGGGGGTGGGGTGGGGTGTGCTTTTGGGGTGGGGGGGATTGTGTCTGTTGATGTGTTAGATATACTGCACCGTGGCACACATGGCAACTCGTGGATCCAGAGTTTGATCCAGAGCTCAAGTTACTGTCTGTGTGGAGTTCTCTGATTCTCTCCTACCTCCTAAAATCAAGCAGGTAGACAGACTGACTACTCTAAACTGTCCTGTCACAGTCCACAGCATCACATTGTTTTTGGGATCGGCTCTAGATGCACTGTGACCTTGACCAGAATAAAGCAGTTACTGACTGAATGAACTTATAAACTATTATCCCTAACCGCCAAAACTTCTTTTTCTGCTAGACTAGTTATTTGTGCGAAGAGAAAGTTGTGTAGGCTAAAACCTCACTAGTTAGTTGACGTTTTGTAACATCAGGCATAAACTAACATTTACTTTACTTTTTCCAGCCCTGGGGATTAGTAAGAAATTTCACTGACAGAACGTCTGAATAGTTACTTGGTAAATCATGTGAATTGCCTACTGTCTATTTTGTGTCTTCAACTTGGAGCACATCAACATGGTAATTTAGAGAGAAACATGGGATTTATAGGCTGAAGGAGCTTCTAATTGCTGTAGACGGATTTGTACGGCATTGTAAAGCATGCCATTTAAATGTTAGTGTACAAGGAAGATTACAGTAACCGCAGTGAAGAATAGACCACAGCATTGTGGGAAATGTTCGAGTCGAACAACCAAGTCAAGACAAGAGTTGTGCCTTCCTCAAAGTTCATTCTCGTTATCATTTTTTTTTTGTTAAGACAGTTACACACCTTGAACTAACCCTACTGTAACAGGCTTGGTAGTGATTTATAGACACTCGTGTTATCAGAAAAGAATGCTACACATATACACACCCACACAGCTGCAAATCAGCTATACGTTGTTACACAAAAGTCCTGGGCCAAGCTACACAATTGAAACCATGGCAAGGCTGTGATTCAAAATGCCTCCATTTTTCTTTTAAATCTATAAGATCAGAGATACTTAAAGTGCAGTCAATGTGAAAGAGCATAAGCAATGTGGGAGATAAATCAGGGACTATAGAACTGTCATAAAATCAGCTGTACATGTCGAGTCATTGAGAGCAATAATATACACTTCCGGCTAAATATTCTCTTTTAAACAGCAAAAACTTTACGGAAGTCCAGGATGAAACCTTCATATGTCGGAGCCACTTTGTGGATGAACATAAAAAGATAACGGGAAAAGGAAACAATTGCAAAGCAGTGTAACAGTGAAACATGTGTGTGTATACATGAAATAATATAAAAGTATAAAAAAAAAAAGAGCGACTATGGCCATGTGGTCCCCTCTGTGGAAAAGTACACACGTGTGTGTTTATATAATACAATTATTTGTGTATATAATACACTCAACTATCTCACCAACCCTTATAATATAGATTATCCGCCTGTTTTAAATCGAGTCAATTAGGATTCTGGAGCAGTAACTCGTTTATTTGGGCTAGCTGATGAATTTCAAATTTGTCCACGCCTTGCAGAGACATTTTAGAAGTTACATTTCCCAGATTTATTTGTTGCAATCAGTGCTGGTACCAGGCTGTGGCCAGTGCACACTGAACAATCCTCAACAAGCTACTCTCAAGCTATTCTCAGGACTTGGCTGCTTTGCTGAGATACTGTTGAGTTTCTGTAGCTTAGACATGGGCGTGGTATATCACAGTAACTACTGGCTCTTGTGCAAATCAGTCAAGTTATTCAAGTCGCTCCCTTGCTTCCTGTTTCTGAAAAAAACCATACAAAGAAGCCAAATCATGAGTCAAGGCACTTCGTGTGCATGTCTTACCAAGATCTCAGCCCTTCCTTCGGCAGATGAGGACCCCGCCATTTTCAAACACTCATCTGTCACGCAAGCTTATCGGACGAGAAGCAGAGACACTGAAATGTGACATTTCCACTACAGGTTTGGCTTTAATCTCTGAAACTGGCCCATGCAAATCAGTGTCTACACTGTCTAATAGTGTCCTGATAAGCCTGGAGGATAAGCTTGTGTTTATCCGGTTGATTCTTAAAATAAAATAACCGTCTGCGAGACATACACTTCCATGAAGTCTTTTAATCTGAAAAGCAGGTTCTCCTAGCAGCTGAAAGCCATTGTTATAAAAGCCACAAAGGATCTACTTTCTGTCTTACTACACACACTTCAAATGGACTGTTTGCATGTAAACACTATTTTTTATTCAAGGGATTGCTCAGCCCTGCCTCATTTCTCTTTGTAAAAAAAGGAAATAAATGGTGTGTCAGGTTTAAGAAAAAGGTATTATGTATAGTTTACAGATAAATAATATGTTTCTCAACAAAACGTGATTTCAACATTTATACTAAACTTAATTTAAACAAGCTTCTTAAATACTTGATTGAACGGTGTACATTAAGCAAGATCAATTCAAATAGTATTCAGGTAAACCAATTACACTGTGAAATCTCATGAGGATGTTGGCGATGATAGTTACTATAACTATAGTACTAAATTTAGGCACTTAAAGCATTCGTGGTAGAATAGTTCAGTGGTAATGTGGCTGTTGCAAAACACCAGAATCACAGATTCGACTCTAAGCTCAGATGCTTGCTCAGTGTTCGACTTTATTTAAAAATACACACCAACACATGTTAGATGTATGAAAAGCTATTGTGCTAATGTTGCTCAATTCAACCACATGGAAAAGAAGTACTTAACAGCTTGTTAAGTAAATTCAACAAGCTCTTTTCCCCTCCCCAGTGTGTCCAAAGTGCCTTTTTCAAGGTTATATGGTTTGTGTTGCACATACTAGAACTTAATCCTGTGCAAATACATAAAACTCTGTGTGAGTGTGTGTATACATCTGTATCCACACATGCGGGTTTTAAATCCTAGTGCTAAAAGTAACTGTAGTCAGTAAGTGCGAACTATTCTCACTAGCACATGTATTTCATATTAAGCTCCACTCTCCCCAGTGCATTACTACAGACTCTCTCAGCTCTGCACACTATTTTCATTCATGCTACAAGACTTGTCTAGCACCATGCTTGCCTGCTCAAAAACAAACCCATGTAGACCTTTTTGATCTAGTTGGAGAACAACCAATAGTTTCTATTCATAATCTGACTATAAATATATGACCTGGGTGCCATCTGTGACCAGCCTTTGAGCTGCAGCCACGAACTATGACCCTGAACTGGCCCTCCACATGATACAAGTCACAGTAGCAAATGTGTGAGAAAAAAAAAGAAAAATGTGAGATTTGGTTCAAAATCACAGCACTTGGCTGACTGTAAGATCCATTATGTTACACTTCATCAGTGCTTGTAAAAGGTCCTTGTTCTGAGCATGTGCATTAGCAATAAAAATGCGCTCTGTAGTGCTGCTGTTGCAGTTTGTAGAGTGGACATGAAACTACACAGCTCTGTTCAAACTGTAGGTTTGTAGGTGAAGACACGACAAATCATGTCAGACATGTCAACCTTACTGTGATGGCAATCGGCAAAAATCACATGAAAAACAAACTGAATCGCTTTAGGGGGAAAAAAGATAAAGAAAAAGATAACCTGGCTACATAAGTGTACACAGATCTATCAGATTGTGAGATCTCCTGTGCACAGTCCTCTTCAAGTCACTCCACATACTTTCAGAAAAATTTGATTTAAGCTCTGCTGAACCATTCCAAAACAATGATCGTCTTCTTCTGAAGCCTCGGATTTCACTTGGATTTGGGCTTTGGGTTCTTACTGTGCTGGAACATTACATTTTTTCTTAATTTTCAAATGTCTGACAAAAGGCATGCAGGTTCTGCACCAAAAACAGAGTGGTATTTGGAGCTGGTTATGATTCTCTCATTGTGAATAGAGCCTCAGTCCCAGATGAAGAGAAGCATCCCCATAGCATGATGCTGCCACCACCGTGCTTCACCAAGAGTAAGGTGTTTTCTGAGTAAATAAATGTCGTTTCTGCACCATATGTTTTAGAATTATATCCAAAAAGTTCCACCGTAGTTTTATTAGACCAGCACACACTTTGTGCTTGAATGCAGAGAGGCATTAGTACATATGTCTCTTGTTAGACTTCCTAACTTTTCATCTTGTCCTTTTATCAATTGTCGAGGAATGTCCTGTTAATGGTAAGGTCAATTTGGTGCCCCAGTTTCTCCACTTTGTTCATTATGGCCTTCACAGTGTTTCACTCTACATCTAATGTTTTGGAAATTCTATTGTATCCCTCAGCTAATCTTTATTTGACAGTAAGAGTCCAAACATGCTATGTAAACTGTTTGTAGCCCAGTCTTCAGCAGTCACACGAAACCAAGATGATGTCAAGAAAATCCCACAGAAACAAGTGATCTTTATCTGGAGTTAATGAAAAACACTTAATTGAAGACTAATATGTATGAAATGTGAAAAGTTGTAATGTGATAGTCCTGAACATGATCATGCACAATTATGCATCCAGATGACTGCAAATTTCAAAATGTTTCTATTCATTTAAGATGATTTATCGTTGACATCTATTGTATAACTTGCATAGCTCTAATTTTTGTCAAACATTTTGTCAAGAAAAGAACAGAGAGAGAGAGAGGGAGAGAGAGAGAGGGAGAGAGAGAGGGAGAGAGAGAGGGAGAGAGAAAGGGAGAGAGAGAGGGAGAGAGAGAGGGAGAGAGAGGCAGGGGTACATAAAGAAAAACAGACACAGGGATAGAGGGACAGAGTCTGACAAAGACAGAATGCAATGGATGTGACACTTTTTTAATTAAAGTTGAATCTTTGAATTTGCATGTTACAGTGAAACCTCAGCATATGAATGCCCTCCCTTACGAATTTTCGCCTTAAGAATTGAAAGTTTGCAAGAAATTTGCATCGGCATAAGAAGCATTTTCGGCATAAAAACGAACTGAACCGAAGACCAGGTAAGTTGCACGTACGTCTGGGAGCCACTCAAATCTTGTTTGGAAAGCCAAGCAAAGCCAACGTAAGTGAGTTTATGAATATCACAATTTATTTTTCAGTCAGAGAAAGCGGTTTCGAAAGAGTCAACCCACGATACCAACGCTGCCTTCGGCATGCATGCGAAATCTATGTGATTTTTCGCCCATTTTTTTTGTTGACAGATTGGTGGTGTGGGTGGTCTGTTCTATTTTTATCCCAAGCTTGGTGACACGACTTCCTGTGAGGACCCTTGACATGGAATGCTTGGCTTGGGCCAGTTTTTTGTAAGCAGCCATACAGTTTACATATGCATTGTATTGCAATAAAGATTTTCGCCTTAAGAACTCGCATCCAGAACAAATTAAATTTGTATGCCGAGGTTCCATTGTATTTATTTTGAGCATAGAAAAATCCCAAAAATCATTATGAATATTCCTCATTTACTGCAAAAATACAGACAAATCCACACACTGATTGGTGGCACGGCCACATTGTGTAGCTAATTTCCACATGCTGATAGCAGTGATAGCAGGTGCTCTATAAAACACACTGGCACATAGATGTTTACTCTCTACACTGCTTCATGCTAACAAAAGCATACAACAGTGAAAAGGTCATCCAGGTCATTTTGTTGCACCAGTCATTATATAAAACAGTTTTTATATAATGGCACCAGTCTAGTGGACTAGAGGTTCTGCTACAAGATAAAGGACAAGAGGAAATGAGGGTGGAAGTGGGTCAGACGCCACCTATTTTCTTTTTACAGAGCCAGAGTGAGAGGGAGACTAGATGTACAAGAAGAGTTTAAAGGCAGCGGATTTATAGTGTGGCTTCTTGTTCTAACTCATGCAGTAAGAAAACATGAATGAGCCAGTTGCCATCTTTCCACTGACATGGTGCTGGCGTGAGGTTGGGGAACAGTAAAACTTTTTCTTTTTAGGAACTTGCCTGGTGCCTCGATACCATTATATAATCAGACTGCTAAACTTTCCGAATGAGTGGGATAAAAATAACCTGTAACTTTTTCCTTGGAGAACGTCTTTTATCACCCAAAGTCAAGTCCTTCAGAAACTATAGCACACACCTAGCTAATCATTATGGCACAGATAAGAATTGTGCGATTCTGTGAGTGTGGAGCTGCTCAGAGGAAGGTACACTTGTACAGCTACAATTTGTACAATTTGTAAACTCTCTGTTGTGTGCATGTGTGTGTATTTACTGTGAAGGAAAAACAAAAGCAGTTTGAGATTAGACACCAGAACTGAGAAAGGGTTGAATGTGGATTAGGATCTCTAAAATTACACACACACACACACACACACACACACACCCCACACACACACACACACACACACACACTCTCTCTCTCACACTCACTCACACACACAAACTCTCTCACACTCACTCACTCTCTCTCTCACACACACACACACACACACACACACACACACCCATCAATGAACTGGAGGGTGTGAAAGATACTGCTGTAACCAGAGAGCTTGTGTGGACTTGCTATAGATTCATGACACGTGTCAATATTAGGTTTTAATAGCACAATTAGAGCTGGGTAATACTGCAAAAAAAGCCCCATCTACAGCAAGTAGTGCAAATAATATTTCTTCCAAATAAAGATTTTTTTTAATTGTCTTTGCACTATTTACTATATTTTGTATTTTCCAAAGTCCATTCTAATAATTATAGAACCGTTTACACAATTTGTTTATAATTGTACCAAATTATAAAGTGTATATAAACTGACCACTGAAAATCTGATGGTGTAAATAAAAACTCCTGTGGAAATGCATGTGGTACCTTGAAATGGGTAGAGATGTGAAAAACTTGTGAGTTTAGTCTAAATGTAAACCTCTAGCCTCAATGGTACAGATACTTGCACTGATAATGAAGTGTCCATGATAAAGTTGTGGTTGATTACCCTCCCTACAGTCCAGTCCTGGGTGCACGAGTTATCAGAGAATACTGGTGAGTTTACACACATTCACAAGGTCTCCAGCAAGCAGGAAGATTCTTATACCCATGTTAAAATTTAGATAGAAGGAAATACAGTGAAACTTCCTGTAGAGCTCTTATACCAGAACTAGAGAGCTGTAGAGAACTGTGGAGCTGTGCTCAGCTGCTTTTATACATTACAGCAGATTAAACATTAGTAATACAACTATTATATTTCACTGCTCCAGGTTTGACTAGGATATGCATTTACTGTATACAACTGCCCCAAAACAGCACAAATATGCCATGAAGAACAGCACTGTAAAAAGAAAAATTACTGGAGAAATGGACTATAACACAAAGTTTTCTGCAAACAGGAGTAGGATCTTGCAACACAGGCAAATATGTCAGTTTTGATTGTTATAACATCATCTGAGTAATTCTATAATAGACAATAATGCTCAAGCACATGTTATGGAAGTTTATAGCACCAACCTTAACAGGTGTGTAGCTTATGAGTTCTGAACAAAGTTGAACATTAACTTATACTTTATTTGTGAAAGCAGTCAACTGTCAAATATTACTCTTCTGAAAAACACTGAGGCTATACACTGCTATATACATATATCTTTTTTTTTCTTCTTTTTTTCCATTTTCTTATAACAACCTCTAATTACAACTTAGCACCACTTGAGCATTAAGAAACACACAAATCACCTGCTGGAGAAACATTAAATAATTCATTTTCTTGTCCTCCATCAGTCTCTGTCTCACTCAACCATAAGGACAATACACTTCTGTCCTAAGGCTCAAACCTGTCGTTCCCCTCTCCTGCTCTCTCAAGCAAGCTTCAGATAAACCTCATACCTGTCCCTAACTGTGTCTGCAGCTGTGTCTTTAAGAGTCACACAGTTTTTTGTTGGGTTTTTTTTCAATTGTGGTGCATTTTGACGCTGTTAAAGGCAGGATATTGCTTGAGTTTAAGTATGTGTATGCAAGATGGCTGCCGCTAAACATGTGCCGGTATTTGCATTACATCAGGGTAGTGAATATGCACGATATTGTTATCTTGCACACTTCAATTTACACCGTGAAAACTTCTAGATCCGAAATTAGATTTTTAGAACGTACATTAACTTATTTTCCATCAGCCAGTTAAAATGACACTGGGGGTATGACACTTAAAAGAGGTGTGTGCAATCTGATGTAAACTATCCCCACATGGAGGAGAAGCATGGTGGAAAGAGGAATGCTGAAGACTTTATCACCTTCCTAAAATAGGCAAGGCCAGAGGTTCGGAAATATTTTGAGTTCCAAAATATTCCCTACAATTTGTGTAAGACATGTGGATGGAAAGTGGGAGCAAAACACGGGAAAACTCCAAACATCAGTCAGTGCAGAAAACGTTGACACTGTACTTCTCACTTTTCCATGTTTCTGAATACCACATAGAAAAAACTAGCTGAATGATGATTAAAGATGTCAAAATAACATGAACGGTTCTTTCCATTTGCACACGTAGCTTGCTTCCTCGTAGTTGAAGAGATTGCTAGAACTACACGAGCTACACTTAAGTTTACGTCTCACTTTTTAACAACAATTTCAGAGACATGAAGTAATATTTTTCTTTCCTATTTTACAGTAGCCATGGATCTTGAGATGCTTGTTCATCTCCAGCTGAAGCCAACCTTCTGTCAGTGGTGAAAGAGGCATCCCAACGTCGAGCTGCATTTGGACCATTATCTCATTGGGGCAAAGAAATCAATCAGGCCAAAGCACATGATACTCATACACACAGCAGCAAAACCAGGATTTCACAAACTGCTGAAGACTACAGTTCCACTTTACAAAGCTCCCTCACAAAAGATTTTTTTAAGAAAGAAATACTAAATACCAAAATGTACAACAGTGTAAAAGCAGAAGTTGTTAAACGTATAGCTCAGGGACAATGGGAGGCAGCAACCCCTGACCCCAGCAGTGGAGGACGTGGTCATACATCAGCTTCAACATCCCCTACATCACGGATAGAAAACTTGAGTAAAATCGCCTGGAAACACAATTCTTTCCAAAAGACCACATAGCAGACAATATCCAAGTTGGTGCAATACCAATGTGAATAGCGGGAGCAGTGTGGCAACGTTACACCGTGTCCGACTTGCGTTTCAAACCTCATACTTGCATCCTGTTCTAAACAGCTCGAGTATTAACACTAACGAGCTTTGCTATTATGATTAGTCTCTATGCATGAAATCGCTAAACATTAGAGTTCGGTGTGAAAACAGGACAGACAGGGATATTGGGTGTCACATGCTGTCTAGTAAATGCCGTTTTTAATCCTCCAGATAAGCATAAAGTACACAATCAAGTATGTGAACAATGTCGCTCTCATTGTTGTGTCAGGTATAACCCCGTCTTTTAGACTGAGATCTCTCTTTTTTGTCATTCGGGTTCACATGTACATTCCTACAGGACCACTGCAAGATGAACAAAACAATGAGCAGCAAATAAATCTAGATCAAGTGAACCTACAGCATCAAAGTGTAAAACTCTAATGAAGTGATAAGTGGCGAAGTCTGAACACGACACAAAGTGTCTGCGGTCTGGTATCAGCCGGTCTAAGTTAAGAATTTGCAGTCTTTATACCACCAAAAAGACTAAATCTGATGGCAATCGACAAACAACATCAAAAATAATTGTCCTTCAAGGGATGTTTTCTTCTTACTGAAGTCTCAAAAAATTATTAGCATTTAACCCCGATTAATCCCCAATTTATTATGGTTTATTCATCTTAAACCTTCTTATTCAATAGCTAATACAAATAATACCATTTGTTTAGTAATTACTTGAAACTATAAAGAAAACTGAGAATTTTGTCATTATAGTAAGGAATGCAAGTCACATCAATGAGTCTTGAATCCTGAACGCTACCAGTGTGAATATTACACAGCAATATGAATGAAAATATTGGACTATACTGAACTATACTTGAAGACAATTACAAAATATATGATATTTAACATGGGGGGTATAAATACTACAACACTTAAGTTTTTGCCTGAAATGCCTGATCAATCTGGTCCACTGATTTTTGCTGCTTTTGATTATTTTTGTATTGTACAGGGCTGCAGATGATATTCAGGAGATCTAAATGTCTGTAAAATGGGATTATTCATCACAAACCACTTTTTCTTAAACAAAAACTATTTTATAAACTATGTAACAGTTCAACAAATCCTAAAAGTAATATGAAAACTGTGCTTTCTACTAATAAACCTAAACCTTCCACAGACCTTAGCTGCATCCCAAATCACATTATGCACTAATCTATGCCAATTTGTAGTATAAATAGTGTGAGTAGTGGGTTCACGCTACAAGACCTTCCAGCACCCAGATGATGCACTTATTCAACGAGGGGAAGATGCTGGACTCAACACTCGTGACTTATATAGTGGAAGAGCAACGAGGCTACCAGCTGCTGAAGCGACAGCGCAGGTGGACATGACATCTTAAGTGTCTTTAGCCCAGTTTGTTGAATGTAATTAGACTTTATTTGTATAGCACTTTCAATAATGGACACTGTCTCAAAGCAGCTTTATAGAATATAAGAAATATAGAACAAAATCTTCAAGGTTAATAATAGACAAAAGGTTTTTTTTCCATTGTGTGTACCGCTTATCCGATCTATTCTCGGGTCACGGGAAGCCTGTGCCTATCTCAGGCGTCATCGGACATCAAGGCAGGATACACCCTGGACGGAGTGCCAACCCATCGCAGGGCACACACACACACACACACACACACACACTCATTCACTCATGCAGTCACACATTACGGACAATTTAGAGATGCCAATCAACCTACAATGCACGTCTTTGGACCAGGGGAGGAAACCGGAGTACCCGGAGGAAAACGTGCTAACCATCAAGCCACTGTGCCCCCCTAGACAAAAGTTCAAGATTGACATTAGACTTATATTAAAATTTACTTGTATTTACCCTAATCAGCAATCCTGAGGCGACTGTAGCAAGGAAAAACTTCTTGAAGAAACCTTGCGAGCAACCAGACTCAAAATTTATCACACTCTTGTGTGATATATTTTTCAGCATTTAAAAAAAACAAACAAAAAAAAAAAAAAAAACGCTTTCCATTGACTGGGAAACTGCTTATACATCCAAGTAGTAAAAGAAATTTAGTTTTCCATTGGAGACGACTGTTCTGAACTTCATACACTGCATGGTAGAGTACATAATGCAAGTGTGTAGTGTGTCATTTGGGACACAGCCTGTGTTCCACCCTTACCATTTTTTTCCCACGAGTAAAACAAAATCAAAATGCTGCATAAACCACATGAGGGTTGGAGACAGGGTAATATCCAGTGTAGTCTATGCAAACATAATCAAGCCTGACACAACAGCATACCTTATATGAGTGAGCACCTGAAGAGGAAATGTTCTAGTGTGCATGTCTGCGAGAGCTCTGTAACAGTGTTAGCAATCAGTGAAAAGTTCAACGATACTGTAAAAGGTAAAACTGCTGACAGCAGCTCCCATTAATTAAATTTGTTACCATTTCTGAGTTATGTTTCCTCTACCGCTCCGGTTCGCTAGCTAGCATTGCTCACAGGCTGAACTCGAGGGCAAAATTAAAGGAGTGGAGAAAACCTGGTGGTGTGACAAGGGGTGATAATACTGAGACCAAGTTTGGCGTATGCAGTGGTACAAACAGGAATTTCAGTTATTAACACGTTCTGCAGAAGCACACAAAACTCCCATTCTATAATACAATCAGCACTGAATTAAATCTCAGGTGGACAGGTGGTCATTTTATTATCAGAATTTACCTTGTATTACCTTCTATGATACAAGCAATGGTAAATTCTTTATTCATATAGCCTGCTGTAAACAATTTGATGTGTTATAATGTGCTTAATATGCTGATTATTAATAAAGGAGTAGTGTCTCCCAGAAAAGCCTTTCATATGCTTACCTTGTTTTCTTTTACTACATCTTGAGCTTTTCATGTCCTAAATGAATATGAGGCATTGTTTGCTAGAACAAATAGTTAAAAACCATTCCTCCAGGATTTTTGGGAATGTTTTTGTGATTGTTGGGGCCAAAAAGACTTGATATCGTTGCATTTCTCAAAATATGTGGAGCAACTTGAGTTTTTGTGCTTTTTTTTGCGCAAACCTACATAAATGGGTGAAATTGCAAGCGCAAGATCCTTCCTTCAAACTGCTAACAGTAAAGACACGTATAAAATCACTTTCTATGATACTGTGCTGTACTCATGTCCGACACACATGACTCAAAGAGGGCTTTTGATATGATGTCACACGACATCATTTGGCCCAAATCTGTGGAAAATCTGCATTACTTTTGAAAAAGCTCCTCCGAATATCACAAAGTTTTCTTGTTTTCACGTTAATTTCTGCAATATCACGAAATCTTGGGAGTGACTGGAAAACTAACTAACTAACTAACTAAATAAACAAACAAACAAACAAACAAACAAACCACGGCCATGGTTACAAATGAAAGAACTAATTAACAGAAACTTTAGCAACCTTGCAGTCAATCATTACAATGAATAACAGTAAAGATTATAACAAATGCAGACAAATACCTACAGCAAGGTGTATTATGGTATAATTTATCGCTCAACATTTAATAAGACTTCATAATATTAAAATGACACGATACAATCTTAAACTGATACAAGGTTAGAAAGTGAATATCAACTTGCCTTATTTGAGCACAATGCATGCTTAGAGTTTGAGAGCTGAGAGAGTTCATGCTTATTGACAAGTATTAACTTCATCTACACTAATAGTGCATATATTTACACATGATCATTTTGTTTAAGTTCCTATCAAATCAGTAAAGGCCTGATTAAACTGAATCAGCAGCATCTGTTTCAGCTTTGACTGTATAACGTTACAGTGGGGTGCAAAACTGTGAGGCTACAAGTGAAAACGTTTTTATTACAATTATCCTTTCAGTAAAATATTGAGGCATTGGTGGCTCAGTGGTAGGTTACTCGCCTATCATGCGGAAGGCCCGGGTTCGATTCCAGCCAATGCCTCAACCCCAGCCACTGGATGCAGTGCCGGTCCCAAGCCCGGAAAAATGGGAGGGTTGCGTCAGGAAGGGCATCCGGCGTAAAACATTTGCCAAGTTGTTGTGCGGACTAGTTGGTCCGCTGTGGCGACCCCGAACAGGGAGCAGCCGAAAGCAACTTCTTCTATCCTTTCAGTAAAATCTGGGTGAAATGTAGAATCCCAGAAATATTTGCATGAATGACAAACAAGCAGTTGAGCTGGCAAAGACTCCACAAGCTATGATCCATATAAGATCAAAACCGCCAGAGTGTCATCTGAACCTGTGCTTCATTGCAAGCATCAACACTCAAAGGAGTTAACATGGTCAATAATTGTATGTTTTATTTTCATTTTTGAAAATCCAGTGTTTTTATATATGGTCTCAGATTTTTTGACTTGCCATACCCGTACTAATAAAGCGTATGTAGTATCAAACTACACATAGCATTGAGTTGCCCAATAGCCTACAACCTGAATCAGTGCAGCTGTATCACATCTATTCAGATCAGCATGGGAAACAATGTATTTTAAAGAAACACCAATGACTCATACAGCTGAGCTTTACTTGTATTCCATCATTGTTCGGTAGCTTAGATGGGAGCTAGCCGCATGATGTTCTACAGGATATGCTGCTAATAATAGATCTGGACATGAGCTCCCCCACCTCACCACTAACATACTGCTTACTACGTGTTCCTCTACTTACTACGGCACAAACTGGCAAAATCCTGACACAAACAAGTCTCACATTACACTGACCCTTAAATCCCAGATGGTCCCCTGGGCGGATTTTAGGTGGTTATTTTAATATGGTGTTTCCCCTGGCTATCCTAATATTGATGATAAACTTAGTGATATACATGGAGATCTCAGTCAGATTGTGGAACAGTAATATGCAGGTGAATTCTCAGGCTTTAGTCATAAACACTGAATTTCACTTCCTGAACACCGGTGTGTTCTCATAATTGCTTTTAACTTTTTCTGTTGAATGACTGTTTTCTGAAATTTATGTTTTAGTGCTTACTTATCCTAAAGCACTACAAAATGATAAGTAAACACAGTAAAGTACTGTGTTTTACAGCATGCTTAAAAAACAGTGAAGTCAAAGCTGCTAAGCCTAATCATTTGGCAGATGTTATTAATTGTTATGGGTTAGAAATCAATCCAAAATAATTTGTAGAGGTGTGATTGAGGCACAAAAACCGCGTGTGTGTGTGTGTGTGTGTGTGTGTTATGTATCCAGGGCTTTGGAGCATTAACATTACCTCAGTCATAAAGAATCAGCCAGTACAGCTCATGGGTGGGACAGCGTGGAGCTCTGCTGTCAAAAAACCCCATTTAACTAACATATTCCTAACATTATTTATACTATCTCCCAAAAATACACTATTCAGTTTAAGGAAAACCCATACTAAAAAACAGAAAAATAAAATCAATGTTTTGTGTTAGGCTGTGTCTGCTTCTCATCCCACATTTAGGCTACAACTGGATTTTTTTCCTTCCTTTTTTAAACACAATTCCTTTGTAGTTTTTGAATGAAGACTTATTAATAAAATACATAGCTCAGGTATATATATATTTTTTATTCTTGACAAATACACTGTGGACAGAACAAAAAAGTAAATTCTCTCTTTAGCCCGAATCAACAGTTGGATTTCTAGTTCATTGGTTAAATCCCAAGTGGCTCCCTACTAGACAAATAGCGTGCTCTATAGGCTGTACCGCGCCGTTAAGTCATACACTATGTAGAAGCCTTATGTAGGGAACATTGATCCATTTGGGATTCGGCAGTTATTTCCTATAGGCCCTAAGCTCCAGTGGGAAAACTCCAATGTATCTGAAATCGATACAAAACTAACTCTTATCAAAGCTTCGACGTAGAGCAAAGGCTTTGAAAATGTACATATGCGCTGTTAATAAGAAACTCCGTGGTTTGGGCGACAGAAATGGTAAGTTTTCTTACCTGCACGGAATCGGCCGCCATTTTGCCCCCTCAACTTTGAATCAAAAACTCGGGACAGCAAACAGGAGGCAGAATGTCCCAAGAAGTCGTCAAAATCCACCACGTCTGGCCCCGAGATCTTTTATTTTCCGCGTTAGAGAATTGAGTAAGCTCTCCGTTGTGTGGCTTTTCCGCCGCTCTGTCCCAGCTTCCCAATTTCCATGTCGGCCGCTTATTAAACTTCGTGCGCCAAAATTCTTCCAGTATAACGAAAATGTATCCTGTTAAAAAAAAAAAAAAAAAGAACTCTGCAATCAGCCCGAAAGGAAATGTCATTAAAAGTTCGAGTAAAATTGGATTTTGGGAAATGTAGGCTGATATTTTTTTTGGAACGCTCTCCCTCTGCGCTAGCCCAAATCGTCCACTTTCGGTCATGTGATCAGAAACTCCATGTAGAGGAGGAGGTACGAGCTGAGGGCTAATCCGTGGACTTGTGTTGTAAACCAAAGCATTTAGCTCATATGGAGAATCCTGGCGCCATTGTTTTCTAAACCATTAGTATTTATATCGAATGCAAATTAAGCAACCCTCAACACTATAGCTGTATACACTGCAGCAGCGAACACCTGACCCAGCTCTAAATTCCCACAAGTAACAGTTCAACTGTAACTAGTGAGATTAAAAACACAAAGTTATCATTGTATTCACATAAATATCCAATAGTCCAACCAATAATCGAACAGCATTACAGGAGTGCTTATATTTAGTAGAATCTCAGTGGGACGCTTCATTATGTGTCACTCCACTTGACTGCGTTCTGCATGTAAAATTCCGCTTGTAGCAGCAGTCCCACTTTAGCGGTTACCACAGTAGTGTTGGTGGCATCACCAGTGAACATGGCAAACTATACGCTTTTCTTCAATATCATATCATATTAAAGTTTATCTATGAAAATAAAAAGAAGGGGAAGGTGTACAGGACAGTGGTGAGACCGGCCATGCTGTATGGTTTAGAGACAGTGTCACTGAGGAAGAGACAGGAGTCAGAGCTAGAGGTAGCAGAGCTGAAGATGTTGAGGTTCTCTTTGGGAGTGACAAGATTGGACAGGATTAGGAACGAGTACATCAGAGGGACAGCTCATGTTGGACGTTTGGGGGACAAAGTTAGGGAGGCCAGATTAAGATGGTTTGGACATGTTCAGAGGAGGGAGAGTGAGTATATTGGTAGGAGAATGTTGGACATGGAGCTGCCAGGCAGGAGGCAAAGAGGAAGGCCAAAGAGGAGGTATATGGATGGAATTAATGAGGATATGAAGCTAGTGGGTGCAAGTGTTGAGGATGCAGAAGATAGGGATAGGTGGAGAGAGATGATTCGCTGTGGCGACCCCTGAAGGGAAAAGCCGAAAGAAGAAGAAGAAGAAGAAGATATGAAAATAAAAAGGAAGCCATTTTCACCTTTGCACCTTTTGTGGGAATGTATAAATCACTGTTGGCTAGCTAGTTAGGCCTTGTTCGTGGAGCAAAATTAATTATTTCAGAATATTGTGTCTGAAATGTCGGTTATTTAACAGTAATTGTAAGTATTTCACTGCTTGTGTGATATTGCTTAAATGTGTGTGCTTTTGAAAACCCTTCACAAATTTCACTCGTATTCCACTACAAGACGTCTAATTCACCTCTACATTATAACCTAACCTCTTTTTGAAAATTTCTTATTGGAATTTATTTAGGCAAATTCTAAAGAAATAGGTTTACACTAGATTATGCTAACAGCCAACAAGATCACTAAGTGAATCAGGCAGGCAAAAAACAACCTCAGCACTAAAAAGGATTTTAAGTGCAAATTATTTCACCTAATTCTGGGTTCATCTATGTGAATGTTTACCCTGCTAATTCATTTTGAACATTAAAAATGTGAGCTCATTTAAAAACTTGAACAGACTTTAGTCTACTTTTTACTTTTTCTACTCCTTTTTAATAATTGGTACTGCGAATGATTGAGTAGCTGTCACACCATATGTTTGCTTTGGTCATATTTCCTTAATGTCATATGTTGCTCACGAGTGTGAAATACCTCCGAACTACAAAATTGCTCCTTGGTGTGAATTTGCCCTGTCATGGAATGGTGTGCAGTCCAGTGTATATTCCCACCACATGTCTAGTATTCCCAGGATAGGTTCTAGATCCAACATGTGCCTGAGAAGGATAAAGCAGTAATCAAAGATGAATGAGTGAATGAACCACTATGATGAATGAGTTTCCTGTAAAATTAGATCATGCTTTTCTGGTCACAACCTTCAGAATATTCACAACGTCCATGTACATGCATTTCTGTATGGTTTCCAGTGGGATCACTGAAACACAATTATCTTTTTTGTTTATTTTTTTTTTTTTAGAGTTTAATGTAAAGCAGTGAGGAAATGAACCTTATGACTTTACTGAGAGACTGTGGGGAAAGATCTGTGCCCTGATATCTTCACATCATTTCAAAGTAGGTGGTTCTTTGGCACAGTGTTTGTTGAACAATACTAGATTGTCTCACAAAGCTAGGTCTAGCTTGCACTACAACACAAATCCAAACATGCCCTGAAGTTACATCCCAAATGTGACACTACTGTATTACAGCCAAAACATTAGAACATTAGCACCTATGCTAATCTCTGGTAACATTAACCGAAGCATGGCAGGTATGTGGGTTCAGCCACTACTTTCTTTATTTCTGCCTCATGCATTCTTACTTCACATGAATATAAAATGCCCTTGTCATGCTGTAAAACAACTGCAATGTTATAATATGTTATAACTTTTTTGGGGGCTTCATTACTCAACAAAAAGCCACCATACCACAAGTTGTTGTTGTAGATGCTCCCAGTTCAGGGTCACCACAGCAGACCAACTGGTCCACACAACCATTTGGCACAGGTTTTGCGCCAGATGCCCTTCCTGACGCAACCCTCCCATTTTTCCAGGCATCAGAAACCCAAGCCTTCCGCATTGGTAGGTGAGAAACCTACCACTGAGCCACCAATGCCCCCATACCACAAAAAACAGTATTGATAGTAAATCATTGATCATCTTATAAAAATCACTGTTTAGTTGAATGAATTTTAATTTGTTTACTTTATTACTCCAAAGACCAACAACGACATTAACTTATCAACTCAATATGATAAAATAATTAAACACAGCAGGTACAGTACAACACAAAGTATGAAGTTCTATGTATGAAGTCTGTGGCCTGAGTCTCTGTAGACCACCATGTCAACTATTCTGTGCCCTTCCTCACTCAACAACACCTCCTCCTTATTTGATAACATCTGTCAATTAATCATTCTGACCACTGTACACGATTGCACACAAAGCGAGATGGAAGTGAGCTGGAAGTGATTTTGGACCTATTACATTTTCCCATCTGATTGTAATATATAAACACAATTATAAATGAGGATAATACCACATTAAGTGTGCAAAGGTAAATGGTATTATATTATTCATGTTTAGCCAACGTAACAGATCAAAGAAACAATCTGTGATTAAAGTAATGTGTCTAGGTGTTAACCAAAACAATGGGCCTTAATGTGGGTGGAAACAATAAGAACTTCATTTGCAGCAAGAAACACAAATGCAGGGTGTGCTTGTGCGTGTGTGTTAAGCATATTTGCATATTCTGTGTCAGCACTAACGTCAGCTACAACTGTACAGTAGATATCGGGTGGCAATGCTCTCCATAGCTGATGTGAAAAATGGAAGCAAAATTGTGAAAATCCAGCACTACTATAAATAAAATAGGCTTTATCCTGTAACAGATTTAATTTGGTTTTGACTTTCACCTAGTAACATAACCTAATTCAGGCTGTTGAAGCTACAGAGGACAGGTTTCATCTCATATCTCAAACTTCAAATTCTACCAAGATTGACTTTTGACTTTTTAGGGAACCTAGAAAAATGTCTATTTGAATATTTGGTTCAATATCCTTGTTGTAACATCATTAATAGCATTTAATTCAAATTGTGACAAGGTTATACTTACTCACAAAGCTAATTGTTTTCTCATAACATTGTGTTATGCATTGCTATCCCCACTGCTTTCAGGTCGTAAAATATTTCTGTATAGTGAACTCTAACGAATAAAAAAATCTTTTACTAACTTTTTACATGTTTTTTGTTGTTTTTTCATTTTTATCTGTGGCTTTACTGCTCCAGACATTGATTTTACTTTTGAAACCACTCTTGCCACTGTTGTGTCTTCTGCTCATGAGCTCTTAAGGAAACTAAAGGCCAGAAACCTCCTGTGGTAACAATTGGGCTTCCTGTTTTAGACCGTGTGGCGCTCTATCAGACATGATAATCTTTTGTGGCTTTCATCTAATAGGTTATAAAAATCCACACAGCAGTATTGTCTGCATATTATTCAGAGGTTTGAAATGGTAATGGTCTCCCTGTGTTAACGGTAAATAGAAATCAGAACAAAGTGGGCTTGCTCTTGAAAGGTTACCAAGGGGAGGTGTGAACACAATAATTATTAGACTCCAGGTCAGCACCAAAACAACTGGATAGAGATCACCATCTGGTGAGAAAGGCTTTCTCATTAGGGCTTTCACACTGGCAGTTTAGTCTGAAACAGAACAGGGTTTCCATAAAAAATTGGTAATGTGAAAGCTGTCATGTGAACTTGAGCACCACAGTGCAGAAGCCCAGTTATTTCTGTGAGTGTGAACATAACTTGTACTCGGATCTGCACTTGTTCAGGAAGTAAAGTAACCTGCACGCCTTTTTGCATACAATAGCACAAAAATTATAATAGAGAAAAGTTGGTGAGTCATGTTCACCATGTACGTTTGTGATGACCGCAATTGCACCAGAGTTTAATAGAATCAAGTGAGTCTAAATCCAAACCAACAGGCACCACTGGGAACAATCACACTCAGATTCAGACAGCAGAAAACGTGCCTAGTGTGAGAACCAGTTTAATCCACAACCAAGTGGCTCTTAGTTTGCATGCTGATTGAAGTTGCCACAGCCCTCAGCTAAGTTTTTTCAGGTCTACTTAAATTTGCTCAATGTGAAACTAAATCCCCAAGCAGGGAAAGAACCATACACTTCACTTCCACTGAACTGGAGCAGGGTAAAAAAAATAAAAAAATTCCTAATGAAAATTGGCCTAATTCCATTTGGTTTTAATTTGGAACACCAGTATAGGAAAGTTGATCAGTGTACTCGCAATCCTGATGTGTTCAGATTTCACATCCCAAACAATGTTGTTTAAAATAATGTTCTTGAAAATTATAAAATGTGTTTTAGCAAAACATAATTACACTGGCTTGCTGTTTACAGAATCACACTGGGCTACTAAATAGGTGACTAACTAGGTGGTTTGCTAAGTGGCTATGTGGCTAGTTAGGCAATTTGCTGTCTGGTTAGCAGAAAAATGCAATAAAAAAATGTTAAATACAAATATCATGTTGATTCTCAGCTCTAACTTACATTTATGCCTTTTTTATTTAAAGAATATCACTTTAGATCACAATGACTTCTGGGTAACTTCTGCTTCTGAGGTCTGCAGTTATATTGATTCAGTCTCTAGCCTTCTAAGGGTCTATCGAACAAACTTCACTTGAGCAAAGAAAACAGTTTAACAGCTCTTAAGAAGGCAAGATCTAAAACATGGGAAAATTGTGAGAAACATCAGAAACAGCATGTTGCTGACCAACTAGAGCTGGACTGCGTCTTTAGTATTTTAGCTTATGTTTCCCAGCCTGAATGCTTAAGCAAGCTAATTTCATTATTAATCAAATAAAATTTCATAATAAAAAGTTAATGTGTACAATACATAAAATGGATTTTTATCCTTAAAAGTCTAAGCATTAAAGTCAAGTGTGCTGGGAAGATGAGTGTACCTTTTGCACCTGTGTCACACTAAGAGCAGGTTTGTGTTGGGAGTTACGCTTCTGACATAAGTGTGTGCATGACACAACATGCAGCGTACAGATGAAACCGTCAGCTACCTGTTCCACCTGAGTGGTGAGAAAACACCCGGCCTGTGTGTCACCACTCTCTCTCTCTCTCTCTCTCTCTCTCTCTCTCTCTCTCTCTCTCTCTCTCTCTCTCTCTCTGTCTGTTATGCACACACAAAATAAAAGTACACTTATTGCAGTGTCTGCAGTATCAGTTCTTCTAGCTAGCTGAATTTCTATGAATCTTATTAGCTGACAAAGGATTAACTTGTTGATGAATGCTACCACATTCATGGTTTATAACCTCACAGATTTCTCTCATGTGACCCTTCCACTGGCTTCCTGTTCACATAAAACGCTTGTCTTTGAATTCCAGGGACTCCACACTATAAAGCACACACATTTTCTGGTTTAAAAACACACACCTGCACACTGACTCACGTCTTAACTGTATGCTTATAACACAATATCTTACTGCCTCGCTCCTCAGTGACACAAACTGTTAAAGAATCTTCAGTCAGAGCAATCCTGTGTATCATTTGTAGCATGGATAATGCTTTAGCTTTCACTACACTCATTTTACATTACTCATCTTTAGTACACATCTTTGGTTTTTAAGTTACTTATTATTTATGCACTTAGGTTTAAAGGTTGACCCAAACAAACAGCCTATTGTTACATAGGATTGCTGTGGATGGTAGCACTTAGAAACCATGATGATATGATGGCTGTTACGAAAGGTTTTGCACTCAAATCTCCATCATTGAACACTTCATAACTTCAACAAGACAGACCCCATGGTATTACTAGAAGGAATTTCCTGGTCACACAACTGCACTTTTTGACCATATAATACACAGTTACAGAAGGGAAATCTAGGATGGGGGTCACATTTGTTTCTGGTTCCTCCTATAAGGTTTCTTCCTCATATTGTCTCAGGAGAATTTCATCACCACTGTCGCTCCTTAAGGATGCTCATTAATTTGTCATTTCTATCCTGATTTTATGTATTTATGGGAAGCTGCTTTGTGATAATATCCATTGTTAAAATTGCTATACAAATAAAATTGAACTGAATTGAAATGAGTTGTAGGAACATCTAGATCTCACTTGGACTTATATGAACTGACTTTTTACTTTTTCCTTTCAGGTTATGAATTCCTGCATGTGTGCTAAGTGCTTTGTATCTTCTTCAAACAGAAATGAATGATTTCATGACCCTAACTCTTTAGGGTTCATACAGTGAAAACATTTTCCCCTCACCTTTGCCCAGTTTGGATAAATACAATCAACCATAACCAGATTTGTGGTTTCTAATAACTGCTTTTATACTTCATTATACTTCAGTAATAATTGTCTTTATTAACATCAAGTGTATGTATAGTCTTGCTAATTTTCCCTGTCTTATAAGTGTCATTTTTGTGTTAATTACCCTAAATTATATTACTACTGGTTTATATAAAAGACCCTTTATTTAATTCACTTACACCTGTAGATACACTCAGTTTCTTTGAGTAGTTAAGGGTTCATTGCTTCCTGTTGGGGTTCTACTTGCTTCCTTTAATCTTCTAAAAAGCTTAACTGTTTATTTCAACCCTGCTACCTATTTATTAAAAACAATGCAGCCAATGTCTTCATCAGAACCTGGTTTAGCACCTGATATAACATGCTTTCTTATATGCAATGAAAATTAATAGAAAATAATGTTTACTTTTTAAGCGTTCCAAAAGCAAAATTGTGCCACAATACACACCAGATACACATACAATATGTGACACATACATAAACACAAAATATAGAAACAGAGACTAATTAGACATGTTTGATAAGAAGTTAGGGCTAATTAACTGTTATGGCAACATGAAACAAGAATAGGAAGCAATGACCACATAAGAAAAATGGCTATAGTAATAATGCACAACAATACTACTAATAATAGAGTAATAAAAGTAAATGAGCAATGATCATGACTTCACACTGAAATGATTATAGTTCTGACTGCAGAGAGGGAAGTGACGTACAGCAATATGTTTTAACATATTGGCTTGCTATTCCCAAACTGTATATTGACTGCACTCCAGTGGCTCAATGTTGATATTACAATCCACAGATCTTGGTCTTGGTCTTGGCTTTTTCACTGGTATACTGGTCCACTTTATTCTTAGAATTAGCCATGGATTTATCTAATTTCTGTCTATATTCCCTGGACAAATGGGAAGAAAAGACTCTCCAAGAAAGCAAAAGGCATTACATACGCTGTTAAAAAACACAAAAGAGGAAAATAATAACAAAACTATTAAACAGGCAAAAAGAAGAGTTAACTAATAAGCAAATCATAATCCAATTCAATAATATGCTAATTTTAAATATTACTTTCTTCAAGGGACAGGGAGTAAATGTTTCTATTTAGACTTTTCAATAAGTCATTGTGATAGCATGGGTTGAAGGACAGGCGGTCAGGATTAACAAAGGCAAATTCACAGTTCAAGGCCAGAGCACAGGCACATTTGGAGAATGCATGCAAACATAATACAAAGACTGAACCATCTGAAAGGAGAGATAGCATAGTTTAGTGATACAATTTTTAACAATTGCAGGACTTCTTAAAGACTTGGCAAACAAAAGGAGAAACGATCGAGTCAATGAGTGGGGTACAAAAGACATGCATGGGAGAACATGGGAAACATGGGTGGGAGAAACTAGACTGAGTGAGAACAATTATCCGGGGCCATGACCAGGGGAGAGCCAGTGGCAAAACTGGTTCTCAGACTGGTTCTCAGGCAGGTTATTCAGGTTTACTGGTGACTTTGAAAAGTAGCTATGCAGGAATGAAATGAATTATTAATAAAGTTGTGTTTGTGGCCTTTTACAATACTGAATTGTTCAAATTTTGATTTGTTTACTCTTTCTTTAACTTACCTACCTAATTTCATCGTGCATTAAGTATAATCATTAAAAAAACTTTTTACAGACCCATATGTAGACTTGCCATGAACTGTTGCCAAGAAGTTGGAAACTGTTGTTTAGGATGCCTTTGTATGCTGTAACATTACAATTTCCACTGAAACTAAGAGGCCCAAACATTTTCCAACATGGCAATGCCCCTGTGCACAAAGTGAGCTCCATGAAAATATGCTGTGCCAAGTTTGGAGAGTAAGAACTCAACAGAGCCCTGAACTCAACCTCACTGAACACCTTTGAGATGAACAGAAATGCTGACTGCAACCCAGATCTCCTCATCCAACATCAGTGTCTGACCTCACTAATGCTCATGTGTCTGAACGAGCATAAATCCCCACAACCACACTCCATAATCCCAGAGTGTTTTTATTACAACATCTATTATTTATTTATTTTATTTTATTATAAACAAATCAATGTCATGCATTACCTGAACTACATTTCCCATCAGCCCCAGCACAGCACACATTGTCAATTGTTCACTCATTTCACCCTGATTATCACCACTATATAAAAATTCTTGTTTTGCAGCATCTCATTGTCAAGCTTTTGCTGTCGCTGTTGTCATGTTCTTGTGTTGACATGTGTACCATAGTCTAGGTCATAGTCTGCAGGTTTAATCCTTGTATCTCACCTCGTAGCATACAGTTTTAGTTGTTATTTTGCACTTCGTACAACAAAAATCTGCACTTATGTCCACTGCTTTTACATAACTCTCCACAAACATTTAGCCATATAATGTACTGTATATACAGTACTGACTTAGATACATGTAAAGAAATGATATAAAGCAAATACGCCTTCAAACAACAACAACAACAATAATAATAATGTCAATAATAATAATATTTTCAGTACATTCAAAAAATGCAAACCTAAAAATTGCTCTTTTATAATGCCTAAGGCTTCAGGATAATGAGCAATGCCCAATAAGGTTATGTTTAACACCCCTTTTATTTAAAGCAATTTATTAAGGCAATAGGTCACATCTGGACAGTTGCAAGGCAGAAGGCTGTTAGTTCTGCACAGGTGAGTATGTTGCAAAACCTTGTCTTACTTCACAGCTTCCTGACTGTAGGCAAAAAGACAGATAAAATCATTGTATCCTGTCCTTTGACTGTCCAAAAAACTTGTTTTTCTGTTATTGTTCATTTATTCGATGTCTTGCTATTATTTAGAAAATTAATATGCTATTTGAAAAAACAACAATATGTAGTATATACTGTACTAGCATACGGATATTTGCCATTGAATGAAGTTCAGCCTCTCCACCAGAAAGGGGAGACAAAAACCAATGCAATACAATTCAAATGCAAGAGACTGTTGGAAATTAATACCCCAATCAAGGTGCTTAGAGATGGTTAAAAGAGCAGGTGTTCAAAGTTAATAAGGGCCACAAATGTCAAGGTTAAAAGCACCAACTGCGGCATAACTTGTTGACACAAACCATCTTATATTCAGACTGGATAAAAATGTTAATCTCTATGCAGCAGTAAAATATGCATACAAATAAACATACAGTAAATACAAATGCTGCTCAGTTGTGTATCTTCTGCACTGTAGATCAATACTGTAGACCAATGATCCACTGATCGGGGATTTCTTTTTATTACAAATTTAAGGTATATTGACTTCTGTGTTTTCTTTTGCAAATGAAAAAGGCTTAAAAACAGGGGGCAAAGGGGCAGGTGCTGGGGAACTCACAGATATTTGACCCTGTTTCTGCTGGATGTTTGCCATTGACCTTTGCAGAGTATTGTGTGTTGATACACATTCAGAATCCTGATGTCTGTGTCTTTGGCATGTTTTAATTAACAGTACACTGCTTTAAAATGCTGAATTGTGTCAAAGCCTGGTCTACAGAGTTCTAATGTTCATGTTAATCAGAACAAACCAAGTGAAAACAATTACATTTGCAGCAGGGCAGGTCCTCTCTCACCACTAAGGTTCATGGATAAGGGAAAAGCTAGACCCAGGTCACCTGGCCCAGCCTTGTGTGTTCATGTAATTCATCAGTTCAGAAGGCTTACAGTTTCAGCAATCAGCACTAAATATATTAATTAGGGGAAATCTGAGTGTAGGTGGTGACAGAAGCTCTCATTTGGCTCTTAATATTTTACTCTATTTTATAATCATAATGACCCGTCCAGTCTGTGTATTTGAACTGTACTGAAAACCTGGGGTCTGAATTGAAAAAGTAAGTCCACTTTCCCAAACCAAAGTATATAAAGGACCACGGAATGTCTATACAAAGTGTCTAAAACTTTATTTGACATTACAGAATTAAGCCTGCTCTCAAATTGTAGGGTTCAGATATTTCTGCAGAAACTGTATTCCGAACAATGTTGCATGTTCTTGCATCCTGCCAATCTTTTCACTTATTAACCAATGCAATGTAACTGATCTTAGCCAGGCTGTTTTGTTACCAAAATGGTACAAGTCACACAAGTTATTTTATTATTATCTTGAGATATACTTTCTTGCTTACATGATCATCTGTGATTGTGTTATATATTTCAGTGTTATCGATGTGGTTGTTGTCTACATGTTCGCACCCACTTACCTCTCAGACATTTACAAGAACAGCATGTTAAAATGTTCTATTTCTTTTATGTTACAACTTACAAATGACCGGTGCCAACACTTGTGAAGTGTCCCAAAAACACGTTTGTTCCTGTTATCGCTTACATTTTATCAACTATCAACAGTTGTTTCCTCATTATCCTCTCTCTCTCTCTCTCTCTCTCTCTCTCTCTCTCTCTCTCTCTCTCTCTCTCTCTCTCTCAAATTGTGACACCTCCTCTCTTGAAGATGTCCCGATGTTGGAAAAGGAATAGCATTCCCTTTTTGACTGTTATAAAGGAACTACATTGGAGACTCATTCCAAAAACTGCTAAATAAAGGTCTCCTTGCTGAAAACTTTTCAACAAGTACACACATTTTGCTTCTGTATATGTGGAGCTTCTGCCATCCCTGTGTAGGTTTTTACTGTAGAAAAGAGGACTTTCTGAAGTCCTAATGTCTGCGTTTCTGAAGCAGATGGCAATCATCATGTTTATAAAACAGCCTATGGATCACAGTGTGAACTGGGATGCTGAGACATTCATGAGTGCGAGTTCATACAACCGTCACCTGAGCCATGTTACATACACAAGGCCAAGTTAAACTAGCAAACGGTGCTGAATATTTACGGGCAAAGGCAATGTTGTTACAATTCACTGAACAGGAGACCAACCGCTGTAGGAAACCCTGCTCTACAAGTCTTTTCCCAGCAAAACCTTTTTCATGTAATTAAACACACACATGCATTTTGTTAGCTCTATTAGGATGACATTAGTTTTACAAGAGATGCTGGTGTAATTCTATCCTTTATAGGTGGCTTTAATTTCTCTGTGGACCAGCACTGTCAGTTTTTTTCTCTCTCTTCCCACCCTGGAAAATTCTCGTCTAAAATACCTTTTCCCCCAAACTCAAGGGTGGTCTGTTCATTTTAGTCCCATCCAGATAGACATCTCTGTAATATTATAAGCAGATGTTACCTCTTGTGTTGGAAAACCTTTAGACCGCAGCTCCTTGTGGCTATATGCTGCAGCTATATGCTGTATTTGAGCACAAATCTAAAGAATTTGTAATCACTGGAAATCACTGTCTTTCATGGGAACCTGATAAAAAGAAAGAGTAAAAAAGCTGCGTTATTATAATGACAACTACAGGCATAAAGACTCACTTTCTGTTCATATATACCACAAAATCATGTTCTGTAAATCTCTGTTTGATTCAAGCATCCGTAAAGGAAACCTTCTGGACACCCACTCGTTCCATGTTAAGCTGTCTGGATCCAAGAAAAAAAATATCACAGATTACAGGAGACATGCAGAGATATGCAGATATTTTATTACAAAGCTTTCTACCCAGATCATACAGTATGTTCATCAACTTTTAATTAACATTGTATACCTACTAAATTTTGCACATTTCAGTTCATTCTCTTCATTTATATATGCTCTAAGATAAAGGTCAAAGGTGATCCTTCACTGCTGAGTGAGAAAAATAAAGGAATGTAATATTCTGCAGCTCAGTACTGTTCCAACTGTAAATAATGAAATGTAGTTACTTCAAACAATGTCATTTGCTTTGTTTCAGTTTAAGCAGAAGCGCAGTAAAAATATACATTAGTAGATTTCACTACTACTGTATATTTTCAATCGATGAAAATTAATCTTATTTAATTTAATTAATTGTAATAATAATAATAAAATAACAACAACAACAACAATAATAATTATGATGACGATGATGATGATGATGATGATGATTATTATTATTATTATTATTATTATTATTATTATTATTATTATTATTATTATTATTATTATTATTATTATTATTATTATTTTTGGGGGGCACAGTGGCTCAGTGGTTAGCATGTTTGCCTCACACCTCCAGGGTTGGGGGTTCGATTCCCGCCTCCGCCGTGTGTGTGTGTGTGTGTGTGTGTGTGTGTGTGTGTGTGTGTGTGTGTGTGTGTGTGTGTGTGTGTGTGTGTGTGTGTGTGTGTGGAGTTTGCATGTTCTCCCCGTGCCTCGGGGGTTTCCTCCGGGTGCTCTGGTTTCCTCCCCCAGTCCAAAGACATGTGTGGTAGGTTGATTGGCATCTCCAAATTGTCCGTAGTGTGTGTGTGTGTGTGCCCTGCGATGGGTTGGCACTCCGTCCAGGGTGTATCCTGCCTTGATGCCCAATGACGCCTGAGATAGGCACAGTCTCTCCGTGACCCGAGAATAGTTCGGATAAGCGGCAGACAATGAATGGATATTATTATTATTATTATTATTATTATTATTATATTTTCCCCATATCTCCAGTGTAGAAATAAAGTAGTGTTCTACAGTCACCAAACATGTCTTGGCTGACGGAATTTGGCATAAGAGAACTTGAGTAAATTTAAAAAACATGCCAGAGTAATTAGAGAATCCAGTTTTAAGCACTTTTTAATTTAATTCCTGGTTTTGAGCTCTATATGTGAAGGATATCTTTTTAAGTCTAGAGCACCAAAGGCTGCATTTGATGTATTCACCTAATATATAGTTATATTATACATAATTAAGCAATACTTGCCTCTAAATGTATTTTTTATCCTTTAAAGAAGTGAAAATTCTAGCCTTGTTTGCACTTTTCCTATAGAGGGTGCAGTTGCCCAGTAAATCACCTAGCTCTAATTCGTCATTTAGTTTTATAAAGATTTATGGCAAAAAAAACCCCAAAAAACTAAATACCTATATAAATAAAACAGAGTAAAATCATGTCTCTAAACTCATGTGCATTTCATTATAAATTTTGAGACAATTTCCAACAGCCTTCCACATACCCCTGATCGTTCACTGATATAAGTCACGGTATTTTGCAATAGGTTCCTGCTTATGGAGAGTTAGAGAGTGTAGAAGTATCTGTGAGAATCTGAGGGGTTTACTCTTCCACCCCCAAAAACATGGCCACTCTCACACCAGCCATATGGCACACACAGTCTGCCCGGGCCTCCAACGGCAGCTCGGCATGCCTAACATCTTGCTGGACACATAATTAATTTGCCCCGGCGTCTGCCATTTATTTCCCAACCTACATTTCGTTAATTGGACAGAGGAGGTTAAAATCAGATGATGTCTCTGGATAAAGTGAGGCATTCGCTAATTTGTGTTGCGCTGGCTCGAGGGGTAAAAGAAGCCACGGCTGGTCTTAAGGCCGCTTGAGGGAGGCTGTTGTCATTGAATAAGGGAAAGTGTCATTCGTATATGTGCGCTTTGTGTTAACACAGATCTCAGTGCTCGCAGATGTTCATAGCCTTGATTAATGCACTAATGAGTGCAGGGATTACGGGGCTAATGACATGGAAGGCATTAATGCCTCAGTGGACAGATCGGAGGTCGTATTTGATGATGGACACCACAGGGAGACAAGAGGACAGGCCACAGGCAGGGCATACAGAGTATTCTCACCTCGTAGGCTTGACAACCTCTGGGTGACCTTTACACGGACCTTCAATATATTAATGAGGAGCATAGCTTAAGTGTAGAGCAAATGTCCTGTATGTAATAGATGTAGTACATTATCAAAGGCTCTAGAGATGCTCTTATCCCTCAGCTACTCAGTTCTGTGCCTGGATTGGATTTGGTCAACCTTGTGAATCACTTTGAGGAAAAAAATACGTCTCAGATCAAGGTTTTTCAATCTTTTGAACTCAGGGAGACCTTTACCCTTAAAATAAATATTGTACAGCACCTCAGAACACATTTACTGTGTTTCATGAACCCACTGGGTTGGATAACATAAGATAAACCAGAAAAACCAAATTAATACAGCAGTTATCCATTAATATTAAAAGTAATAGAAGTAATAATCAAACGCAGTCAAAGCTAATAAGTGCACTCATTATCATCTCGATATATGAGATGATCTTGTTTGAAGTTAAGCTTTTCATATTTTACCCCAAACTAATGCATAAACCAGACTGTACATTAAATACACCAGTAACCAAACCTAATTAAATGAAGCCTAATTAAATGTACATTTTTCAGTTTCATCGCTATAGAATACTAATCATTTAACTAATAATTTAAGAAGCAAGAAGCAATCGTCCATAAATAATTGATTATATTACAAAGCAAAAGCATTACGGAAAAGTCAGTGTGCTCTTCTTGAGTACAATCTACATTTCTTTCCTGTTCTTCTTTTCTAATTATGAAGCTAAGGACCAATGTTTTATTTCACAGGTGTTAAAAAGAGAAGGATGAGTGACACTATAATATATTGATGACTATCTCTCAGGTGTTTAGAGGTTCATTTCCTGCTGAACTGTTTGTTTTATCTGGAGTTTGCTGTAATTGTCGCATTGCTGTATCTTTATTAATATCTTGTGTAACCGGTGTCGAGGATTCAGCAGTTGAGATATTATTATCTGTTTTGTCACATCAAACAGACAGACTGGTTTCAGTTCAAAAGTGATGTGAGAGAGCGAGGGAGAGAGAAATAGTGAGAGTAAAATTTTTTAAATCTGATGTCTGCTCTCTCTCTCTCTCTCTCTCTCTCTCTCTCTCTCTCTCACTGTGACTCATTGTACTGAATCGCACTTGGGCGAACGGCAGCTGAGAACTCACACATTGAGCCCGTTCTCATCGCCCATCTGTTGTTTTTTTCATTTGTTGTCTTTCTGATTATGGAGATGCAGGGGGCGGGAGGCGCCTCGTACCACATGCATAATTCTGCCTCATTTCTGCTGCAATTATGACTAATGATGATTTCAGCTCTTAATCATAGAAACGGAATAAATATAAAACGACGAGTGATTAAAAAGACATAACTTTTTCATTGCAAAAGCGATTAGTGGAAGATCAGAAGGAGCCAAAACCTAATGAGGAGAAGGGCACTAGTGGCCATCTCGCAAACAGAGCGGGTCTGGAACACTGTGGTGTGTTGGACACTCACACACTCCAGCAGGCACGCTCTTGCTTCCGGCCCCTTATGGCTTGACTGGCCTTAGAAAGATCCATGGAGCAGAAATGTACTCTGTGCTCATCCTCCCACATCTAGCTGGGTGTTTTTTTTCAGATTATAAACCTAATCAGTATAATTGACTACTACACACAAACTTAATTAGGAGTGTAACAGAATAGATAAATCTGCCCGATGCTTACTTTTCAGACAAAAATTGTGGAAGCTTATTAGATAAATTATCATATGAATGTGATCTGTTCATGTGAGAACATCAAGCGAGCAAACTATTGGAAGAAGAGAAAGAGAGAGAGAGAGAGAGAGAGAGAGAGAGAGAGAGAGAGAGAGAGAGAGAGAGAGAGAGAGAAAACGTGCTGTCATTAAGCTTATTATATTAAAGACTACAAGGCAACTTGTAGTGAGCCTAAAAGGTTTTCTTTAACTTACAGGTTTGAAGGTCAGTGTAGCTGCTTACATGTTACATGTTCATTCATCTCTTCCCCTTCTAACACCTGTAATGTTTCCATTAATTCCATTAATTACAGTCTTAATTATAATTTTTACACATTGCATGACAATGGAAAAAATTAAATACAGTTCCTAAAATAGAAGAAACTACCATTCATCATGTAGCAGACATTGATAAGGACTAAATGACGATAAATGCAGACAATTATCTCAACACCGATACTCTAAGAGCTAATTCAATGTTCTATGAAAAAGTTGCATCAGCATTTGGGAAGGGTGAAAGATAAGTGAAATTTAAAGTTAGAAGAAATGTAATATCACCACCTCCTTTGTCCAAACAGACCTGCAGAAGTAAAGAGATTGAATTTCTTGATGGTCGCCCACAGAATTTCGGGTAATTATTTAATTTGATTTCTTTGGTCATGAAACGGCTTTACAGAAGTCTGGGTCTGAATCCCTTGGCAAGCATAGCAAGTAAAAACATCTTGAAAACATCAGAAAGAAACATGCCAGGACCTAAGTTTTAGAAATAGGAATATGTTAGACATGCTTAGTAGAATTATAGCAATTACAGTAAAGCTTGTTAGACTTTGTCTGATTTCACAGCATTATCTCCTATGCCATCTTTAACTGTTTTTGATTTTTTTTGGCTCATGAAAGTTCCTAAGATCATATTAATCTCCTATTCATTTATGTCTTTATACAATCATGGTTCATATACTGTACCTGAACAAAAGTGGAAGTGTGGAAATACATATTCAGTGTATCACACGGTGCAATTAATTTTGATGTACTACAATTGCTCCCAGACATTCATACAGATCTGGATGAAACTTTACCTGTACATGTCGGTTAGGTTTCTTTAGCCTGCAAACAGTAAACAGTCACACCCGAGCAGACTGATGGGCAAGTTTTTACCCTCATCTTGAAAAGCACTTTACTGAACACTTATACATCACCACATGCTTGCAGCTGTGTTATAAGGCTCCATTTTGCACATAATACTGCACATTGTTGGTCTTTTTATTATTATTATTATTATTATCCTCATCGGCTGCTACATTTAATATTGCACGTATTTACATAATTACACTGCTTTTCAGAATAATGCTGCACTTTGCTTAGAGTAAATTTGTATCTCTGTATTATCTGCTCATTTCAAGTAATTCACTTGCATCCCTTTTTTGTTAGGTGTGGTATTCGTGTCTCCGAACCCAACGGTTCTCAGGGAAATCTGAGGAAATCACAACCTACTATTAAGTTATTATGTTACCGAGTTCTTATAGTTATTAGCCTGTTTGACTGGTCATTTTAATTCAATGGGTTTAATCCAAAACGCAATAACTCCAAACAAGTAGGCCTCTAAGTAATGCCAAAATATTTTTCTGTGGCTGGAAAGTTCAGGAACAGAAAGCTCTATGGTTGCAATAAATATTCAAAACATTATACACATTTCAATAGCGAGGCTACTGTGTGAATAGATTATAGGAAATGTTACATATAGCTAGGTTGTATTTGAAGAGGGTTTGGAAATTAGGAGTTGAACTGGGGTTAAAGGTCACTGGATGAAAGAGAGAGAGAGAGAGAGAGAGAGAGAGAGAGAGAGAGAGAGAGAGAGAGAAGAGAAGAGGGTTTGGAAATTAGGAGTTGAACTGGGGTTAAAGGTCACTGGATGAAAGAGAGAGTGAGAGAGAGAGAGAGAAAGAGAGAGAGAGTGAGAGAGAGAGAGATTGAGAGAGAGATTGAGAGAGAGAGAGAGAGAGAGAGAGGGAGAAAGAGAGAGAGAGAGAGAGAGAGAGAGAGAAAGAGAGAGAGACAGAAAGAGAGAGAGAGAACCCCAGCCTTATCTGACCAATCACAATCTGGCTTTCTCTGTCATCCCACAGGCTCTGTGTGAAGGAGGTACACTCAGAAGAGTTAACGGCAGGAAGTCGGCGGAGTTGCTCCGGGCGCCCGTCCGGTGCCGACCGCGCATGCGCAGACAGACGCGCTCGCTCGCCCGAACGCCACAGCGGTCCCCGACGTTGTTAATCACGCGCTTCCCGCCTCGCGCCTCCGCCGCTCCCCTCACGCGCTGATTTGCAAGAGCAGATTAATCAGAGCGCGAGGCTCTTGATGAAATTTTGCTGTTATTGTGCCCAATTTTAGCAACATCTTTTATTATCTTCATTATTCATTTATGTGGAAAAGGGAGGGCTTGTGTGTGTGTGTGTGTGTGTGTGTGTGTGTGTGTTTTATATCGTCCCTACAAGTATATGAATATCTGACAGGTTTGACCTTGTGGGGTCCTGCTAAAAAATATTTTTTTAAAAACTAAGAGAACCAAAAATGTGGAATACTGACACAAAGGTTAGGGTTGGCTAAGCATTAATTAGCTGCATTAATAATTATTTCAGGGGAAGGTCCTCAAAGGGATGGTAAGACATTCGTTGTGTGTGTGTGTGTGTGTGTGTGTGTGTTTGAAGAGGGGAGGGTTCCTGACTGGCGTGCGATGTCAGTTATGCAAATCACATCCCAACTTTTGCAGATTACTTCATTTGCTCCACCATTGTTTGTGAGAAATTTATTAATTAAATATTGTCAGCCTTACGTTCCAGGCTGAGGGTTTGAGGCTTGGATTTCATTTCGGTTTCTCATGCAGCTGCTCTTATGTGGCTGGCCTGTGCCAAACTGCATGGCCAAATAAACCCTGAACCCTTCAAGCAGCGAGCGACGCACGCTCAATGTAATGAGCAGAAATTGAATTCAAGTTTGCTCGGAATTGACTTCAATTAAGGACTGCCTTAATGATAAATTAATCTTTTCTTCTTTTGTAGGCATTTGTTTTTCAAAGGCCTTCTCTGGCAGCTGCACACAGAAGGGACCCAATAAAGAATCCCAACCGGAGCGAGATCCGTGAGATGATAGCAAAATGAAAGCTTTTGTAGTTAACACGCTCGGATAAAATTGGATGTAGGCTAAGCACACATTCTAATTTCCATTTATTGTACCACGTTTTCTCGCACATGGATAAACTGGCAGTTTAAATATTGTCAGGCGTGGCAGATAGTGTTAATCCGTTTTAACGAACTCCTAATTAAACATACATTTCGGGGCTTAAAAGTGTGTGAAATCCAAAGGCTTGGGGAGAAATTGGATTGGGGGGTTGCTTCATAACACTTTTTTTAGACTGCAGAAATGTGTCATTGACTCTTTTGATTAGCTCACCATGTCCTAAGCATGGAGCACATTATTCCCTGATTGGCACTGAGAGACCCTGGGGAGGGAAGTGAGTGAACCAGTGTAGTGCACAGGCTCGGTGGCATTTTCAGGGTGGAATGTGGAGCCTTTTTTTGTGCTCTTGTGCATTCGGTGCCCTTTGTGGCCGCTGTAGGGGGCAGACGGGTGAGCAGTGTGACTCCTCATGCCAGGAAACAGGGAACCTGGAAAAGTTGGCCTGTAATCCATCATTAATAGAGTTTTATCGTTCTATTGATGTTTTGGATTTTCGTGGGCCTGTTTCTTTTTTGATAGATTTTCATCATTCACAGGGCAAAGCATACCCAGTTTATCTGTCAGTATGTGACTCATTTGTCAGTATGTGAGGTAAGCCACTCAATACACATGCTTCTAGTGTTATTCTTGAGCAATATCTTATCACTGGGCTCATGTGAACATTTTCCAGTTGTTTGCATGTTTTGTTTGTACGAAGATATTTTCAAACTGCTCTGCTTTTGTGTGTTTTTTGTTTAAAAGGCAGAGTAAACCTTTTTTGCAAATGTTAGCTTTTCGACTAGCAAGCTAGATGCTAGCCACACATGCTAGCTAGCTAAGTTGTGTATGACATTATATAAGTTGGCTAATTTTAATTATAGAGGATGAATACACACCACACATGCATCAACACAAATATGGAAATTCACCTGAATTTGTAAAGCTGAAACACAGAATTATGAATTGCAGAATTTTGAAAAAGAGAAAGCATTATTAATATTTACATTTACATTTACATTTGGCAGACGCTCTTATCCAGAGCGACGTACAAAAGTGCTTCAGTTCTCAGTCAATGAATACATTAACACTGGTTCAATAGGACACAAACTTGGGATATCATTAGCCTAAACTGACTCGGATTTTTTATTTTCTTTTGGCCAGAAACATAATGTCTACATTCAGTATGCAGCTGTTAATATCAGATGTTGACAATTTATTAATAGATGCTGAAAATTAGCATTGATGTTCTGTTAAATAAAGTACATGCTGTTTTGATTACTTACGTATTATTTTTTTCTGAAAGGTTTGAAAGGTTTTATGTTTGTTTAATTGGTTTTTGATAATAAGTAGTGAGTGTGTGGATCTGTGTGCATATGGTGATAGACTGGTATCTCATCCAGGGTGTATTCCTGCCCAGAATTACCAGGACTGGCTCTAGATCCACATCTTTAGTTACTAAAGATGAATGAACAAATAAATAAGTACCAACTGGGATTTTTTTGTTTTTATTTTCGTGGAGGTGGAGTCAGACTTTTGAAGCCAGTAAGCCCCAGGACACATCAACCATGTCTTAATGAGTCTGTGTGTCATTACAGTAATTATAATGACTTAATGTCAAGAGACTGTCAACTATTTGGGTGTTCAAAAGGGTCTGGTATTATAGTGGACAAGCGTAAGCAGGAAATTAGTCATTTGTGTAAAACTCCCAAACACATCTTGTAGCTGTACACTCACTGGAGGAGAATTGAGCCGCAGTTATTTCCTCATGTAAGCAAGCTGGGGAAGTGATTATTTATTTGAACTTGGTATATCATACCCCTGTAATTACATGACACGCTGAGGTGAGGCTGCTCTATTTGTGCTATCACTGAGTGCTCAGACTAATGAATTCCATGAATCATTGGTTAAATATGTATATTTGAGCCATTTGAAATACACTCAGAATTACAGGGTTTCAGACTACACTGGTCAGTAGTTCTGAGTAGTCCTGAAAAAAGGGTGTTTTTGAAATGTTTGTTATATAACAGATGATTCGTGATAGTAATGGAGTGCATCCTGAGAGAACACATGGTTTAGTCCTACTGGTCCCACAGGTTTAGTATCTCTCTCTCAGTTTATGTACACACACACACACACACTTACAAAAAAAAAAAAGTTCTACAGCAGCTGAGAGTGCTCTCAAAATTGATGACTCCTCTCCTCTCCAAGCAGTTGTGTATTCAGGAGTAGTTTTAATTAGTGCTGAATTATTGAGGCTTACCATTGGAATGGTGTGTGTGTGTGTGTGTGTGTGTGTGTGTGTATGTGTGTGTGAGAGTGTGTATGTTCGGCAGGGAAGATGGTTGATTGAGACTGATTGGGGCGACCTGGATCCTCATTTTTTTATTATACCATTCTTCTTCTTCTTCTTCTTCTTCATTTCTTTCTTACCTACTTATTATAATAGTAAATGAATCTTAAATTGCATACTAGGACTAAGCACTTGCTACATTTTAAAAAGAATTGTACTATGTATTTTTGAGATGGTATGCAAATAAAAGTATTAATTAATTCAGCTTTTTAAACTAATCTCTTTTTTCAATACAGTTTTACACAAGCTATTAAAATAGCAATCAGTAACGCTACTATTAATCTGAATGATTCTTCCAGCTTCCCACATGGATGCACTCTCCACCTAACATCTATCTTTGATAAGAATCATTTGAAAACAATCTCTCTATCTATCGATCTATATATCTGTCTTTGATAACAATCATTTGAAAACAAATGAGTTGTATTTATTGATTTGTAAGTAAAACATTTGAAGGACTCATGGTGCATGACTAAACTGGTTGGTGCAAACCAGAACCTATGCAGGGTCACAAGGAGGCTGGAGTATATCTCGGGGTACTTGGGGCACAAGGCAGAGGGACACACTGGATGGGGTGTCAGTCCATTGCAGGGCTCAACCCCATTCACACTCATACACCCATTCACATACTTCAGACATTTTAGAGCTGCCAGTCAGTCTGAAACACAGGCCATTGAACTGGGGGAGGAAACTGGAGTATGTGGAGGAAACCCCTGAAGCACAGAGAGAACAAGACTGATTTGAGCTCCAGGGGTTACAGGTATGTGTGTTCATAAAAATCATCTAGAATAGTTCATGTGAGCTGAGACACAGCTAATGACTCATGTTTGATTACCGGTTCTACATCAGCTCTGAATTTCAAGACTAATTTCCAGTAGGCAGGAAAGGTCAGCCATGTCCACCTGTAAAATGACAGTGACATGATGACATTCAAATGACAGGATGAAAAGAACCACGAGTGGAAAATGTTCAGGTTCCTTTTAATCATTAAACCATTAGCCATTAGTGCAAATGGGGATTGGAAACCGAGCCATTAGGATCATGCACTGAAGAGTGAGAGCACTACACATTTACAAATGCACAATATCTCTGTCTCTCTCTGTCTGTCTCTCATACTCTTTGTTTTAGCACTGTTTAGCACTGTTTTTTTCCTATTCCAGCAGTCTCTCTTTCTACATCAATATTTCTCTCTTAGTATTTTTATTTCTCTCTGCATCCTTCCTCCTATTAATTTAAACTTTATATTTTTTTCTCCTGTTTGTAACCTCTCTGTGTTTCTACTGTATCTTATATTAATAGTCCAGAGATCCTAGACCTGTAATGCTTCTTCTCTCTTCTATTTATACATTACTCTTAACCAACAAATAATTGTATTTAATCAGGAGTTGGTCTGCAGTCTCTCTCTCTCTCTCTCTCTCTCTCTCTCGCTCTCTCTCTCTGTCCAAATGAGGTTGTGTGGAGAGAGGTGCTGTGCATTAATGAGCCTATGCAGGCCTGTATTATGTTTAATTAGCTGGTTTATATAATGAGGTGCTCGTTGCTAATGGAGGTGACTTGCTGTGAGCAGTACATCTGCAGGAATAACCCACACAATCAGCCCCGCTTGGACCCATGCGTCGGGAAACAAGAGCTGCATGCTTCAAAAATGAATAACGTCTTCGTGTCATCTTCAGAAAGTCCATTAATTAGCTCGGCTGGTCGAGGTCTTTTCTTAATTTCGTGTACCATTAGCATGATAAACACAATTGGAGTAAGCACAACATGATAGCATTAATAGACCCTATTTATTTGACCTTATTTAAAGCTGCAGTAATTGGGGAAAGAAACATAAATATAGCTGTATGGCTCCTTTGTGAGGAATTCCCATAAGAGCACAAGCCGTTGCAGATGTTTGTTAAAAACTGTGCAGCCTCATGCTTTTGGCTGCGGTTAATTTGCACAGCAGAAAGGTGTTGTAATTTCACACCATAGCGGCCAGCGAAATCCTACTTCTGTCCTCTGCCTGCTTTTACATTCATTACAAAATGGACCTTCATTCAATCCACTGCTATATTCACACAAGAAATAGCTAAATGATTCAGAGCAAGGTGTTTGGACACGAGAGTAAATTTGATGTGGTCACATGGGAGTTTGAGGAGAAGGTTGTTCTGAAATATTTGCTGCTTTACATTTGTGAACTTCTCTGAACTTGTTTGAGAAAAAGCTCCTTCATTAAAACAATACAGAAATTTAATTCTTGACAGTGAATCTATTGTGACCTTCTAAAGACCTGGCCTGAAGGTGAGACATGATTAGTGTTATAGTGGAGGACAGGTGCATCATTATCTCATTCTGCCTCCTCCACGACTGTGTTCCTGCTCCGAATTCGACCGGCACTTGTTTCCCTCTCCAGATCCAGAACAGATTTAGTCATCAGTATTCCAGCTAGCTCGTCCTGCCCTCCGGTTTTCTCCTCGTTTATTAAAGCTCCCGTTCCTGCCCCACGGTAATGTACTGCTCCATGCCTACTGTAAATGAACTGGAGGAAGAGTTCCTCACACTCTGTTTTTTTTCTCTTACCGATGAAGCGAGGGGAATAAATTAGGCAAGCTCAGGACAAGGCAGAACTTGTATTTACGGAATACTTTATGATTCCCAATTTTTCCCGGCCCCTGTTCCCTCATTGCCATTCAGGGTTTATTAGGAGAAACAGCGTGCCTGTGTACTGTACAGGGCTGGTCAGTGACATGCTGAGAGTTATGGCTAAGGTTGAGCTCTAATTGGGAAGAGTATTAGGAGGCTTAGGGATGCTCTGGCTTGCATTAGGGCTGAATAGACCACTCTAAAAATATGTAGTACGGTAGACTTTAGAGCTTGGAATAAATTAAATCACACTCTAATTTATTCAAAACTTCACTCGAGTAATGATACAATAAAAGTGGGCTTTTATCATATTAGTTTCAAAATACAGGGCTCATGATACCTCCAGTTTAGAGAATCAGACACTCCGGATATTCTAGCCAGCTCAAAGTTTGTCAGGAAAGAAAAGCACTTTTTGTCCCTGTGTTCCAGGAAAGTCAGGGTGGAAGAATGAATAATAGATAAAGCTTCTTCCCGAGCTGTTATCAGCTTGTGTCGGCCCGAGACTCCTGAATCTGTCCCCTGTTTCCTGTGACACAAAGCTTTTTTGACCAGAATCAACTGTCTGTGGCATGGCGGGGTGCTGTCTCATTAGGGCCGGCTCGAGTTACTCATGAGGCACGCTGGTCATCCACTGGCGCCATAAGCATATGGCTAATGACTGGAGATCAATTGTCCGGTAACCTGAATGCAGTTTGTTTTGGCATTTGGTCCAGCAATGCTTACGCTGGACGACACTCTGTGGCAGAACTATGCAGGCTCACCAGGGAGCTCGGATCAGAAAGTATTAGAATGCAACCTGTACAAGAAATTATGAACTTCAGAGTCTTACTTTTTTTGCTCAGGAAGTGAGATTGTTCTCTGTTAGATTAATTGAAAAAAAAAAAGTGAAACTTAAATCCTTTTCATAAATATATATTGAAGTGGGGGCATGAAGCCTTTATTATCGCCACACATACATTACAGCATAGTGGAATTCTTTTCTTCGCATATCCCAGCTGAGGAAGTTGGGGTCAGAGCGCAGGGGCAGCTATGATACAGCGCCCCTGGAGCAGAGAGGGTTAAGGGCCTTGCTCAATTGCCCAACAGTGGAGCTTGGTGGTGCTGGGGCTTGAACCCCGATCCTCCGATCAACGACCCAGAGCCTTAACCACTTGAGCCACCACTGCCCCAATTCTCACACATTAAGTGTGCACTGCTTATGGAAAAAATCAGATTATGATATAGATCATTAGAAGAAGCAGCTAAATATTTATGATTTACTACAATTCCATATAGAGATATCTAGAAATTTTAATGTGGTCATACAGTATATTTTTGCCATGTGATCATGTGAGTAACATGTAATAAGTACTTTGTAATAACTAATGTGTAATAAGTAATAAGTATTATGTAATATTTAATAATAATTACTATTTTATTGCTTGAAATGAAATGAGACATCATATGATCACAAACCAAAATTATAGAATGACACAATGAAAAAAAATCTAAAATAAAAACACATGCCTTAGCGTAAAGTGAAAACATATAAATACATTTTTTCATGTGTAAAACTAAAAACATAGACTACATACAAGAAATTGACTGCATGTGAAAATGTGTGTAAAAATATCAAATAAAAGTCCATATGTCCATAGAAGCACTGAAGACTCTGTTAAGCAAAAGTGAAACTCTTGTGGAGGCTGAAAAGTAAAAACAGTCTTTTATACAGTCATCATTTGGTCACATAATATGGAAAAAACCAGGACTAGATTTTGCAAACATGCTGTAAGTTACAGGTTTCATTTTGGCCAAGAATAGTTATTTCTGTGCATCCCTACCACATACTGTAAATATTTACTTTAGTACTAAAGTAACAGACTTACTCATGTGGTTAAGTACTCAGTATTACTTCCTGTAAACTATAAAACTGTTAAAAAAAAACAAAAAAACAAAATGGTGTGGTCCTTTTGGTATCATTCTTTCCTTGGCATAATTTTGTTATTCAAGTCATGTTAGATATTAGTGCAAGTGCAGGACAATAAACATATTATCTGGAACCTTTCAGCTATTGAAATAAGACATCTAGCAAATATTTATATTTTGAAAAAGCATTTGAAGACATATCGCTTTAAGTTATCTTTTGATTAATATAATTTGTCTTTTAGTATTTTCTATTGTGCAATTTATTATTATTATTATTATTATTATTATTATTATTATTATTATTATTATTATTATTATTATTATTATTATTATTATTATGTTTTTTTAGATTTGACTTTGCAGTAAAGAGGAAATTCTAAAAAAAATAAAAATATATTTGCTATTTACTGCAAGTCCAATCTAAAAAAACATAATAATAATAATAATAATAATAATAATAATAATAATAATAATAATAATAATAATAAATAAATATTAAATAAAAATAAAAAATATAACCAACTATTAGCCATACTAATAGTTGGTTATATTATTAATATAGCCAACTATTTCTATACATAACTGTACACAATTAATAACTAAAAATACAGTTACTTGCAATTCTCCTATGTTTTCATCCTGCTGTCTTATGTCTTAATGTCTTATGATGTCATATGTATATATATATATATATATATATATATATATATGTGTGTGTGTGTGTGTGTGTGTGTGTGTGTGTGTGTGTGTGTGTGTGTGTGTGTGTGTATGTGTGTGTGTGTGTGTGTTGAATTATGATTTTTTTATACTGTCTATATGGTATTTTTTGCTGTTTTATGTTGTTGTGCTCAGGTCCTTGTTTATACTGTATGGTGAAGCCAAAGACAAATTTGCACTTTGTGAACTATCTAACTAGCTGACTAACTAACTAAATAAAGAAATAAATAAAAGTGATCTAAAGACTTGAACTGCTATTTTGAACAACTCCAAGCCATTTGGAATGTAAAGCTGCTTTCATGACTTTACCCTGATGTTCTCCAGACCATTCCTGGATCCTCTCCTGTGCATATGAAGTGGACGCTCGTCTACACTGTCAGCCAGAAAATTTGCTCCATTCCAAAACCCACTAAAGGAGCCAAAAATGTACTCATATGATTTTATGAACTCCGCAAAATCCAAATCCAGCAGTCAAATGAAATGGAAGTAGACGTTGGATGTGTGGACGCAGGCCACTCTTCCACTGAAAAGCTAAAATTCCACACAGAGCGGGTGAGCAGAAGTGGCTTACATAATAGGGCTGGTCATTTCTGGCAGCCATGTTGTTTTTTTGGGGCCTGCAGTGCAATGAAGGACTGGCTTTACAAGACGGTTTGGCACATATTTACACAACGCTTCACTGTCATTAAACTTAATGGCCTGTTTAAATTTGGCTTCAGCCTGTCTTGTGTGTTCGCTCAACACTGAAAGAATGGTTTGGTCCGAGACAGAAGACGTGGCATGTACATGTGGGTATATAGCATTGGTCTGTGTTCAAGTATTCTCATAATGTCTTATCCTGTCTGCTGTGCTGTTTAGGTTCAGTTGAGGTCAAGTAGAGTAAATTGACTGTAAAAGCAGCTGTCTTAACACTTGTCATAGCAAGACTTTCCATTGTCCATTTAGCAGCAACATATATACAGAAAGCTAGTGATTAAAGTCATGGCTGAGTTTTGAAAAAGGATTATAAAAATTTTCCCTGTAGCAATGTTCTCCACAGTTAAAAAAAAACATGTTCATTAATTAGCAGCAAAATTTTGCAAACTTTGGCTGGTTATGATCACTTCAAAAGGCGGATCTAATCTCTTTGGAAGATAAAGTACAGTTCTGAAACCTGATATTTGCCCATTTATTTTGGACTCCAAGTTATATTAAAGTGGGATTCAGTTTGCCAAATACTGCCCTTTCCCCCTCGATGTCTCACAGGCTTTACTCTGCTTCCCATTAGTGTGTGTGTGTCTGTGTGTGCGTGTGTGTGTGTGTGCGTGTATGAGGCTTTTGGCCTGCAGCTTTGGTGCTTCCCCAGTGACCATGTCGGCTACAAGCATTTACAGTGCATAAGTACACGTCCAAAGAACTTGTCTCAGTTTCTTTGAAATTCTGTGCACACTGCAGCTCTGACACGGCATTAAGTTATAACATCATAGTGAAGATTATTCACACATTACATCTTTTATACTGTGCTTTCATGGCATTGTAGGGTCACGTCTCTTTGCCTGTAATCCCTTAGGTTCAAGTTCAGGTTTGGGACAAAATTACTTTAGATTTTTCACTAAAAGTGCAACAATAATAAGAATGATTTGCCAGCATGACATAAAACATTGATTTCACACAATTTATAAAAATTATAATTGAACTACAGGAATGATATTGATGAAGCACTCCTGATATTTAAAGTGTCAAAAGGTATTAAAAATGAATGGCGCTTCTAAATCTGAAACAAAAAGGTGATTATGGCTGTCTCATAACCTCTGTCTTGTCTCTATCCTCCCACTTGTAAACACACACACACACACACACACACACGAACACACACACACACACACACACACACACACACACATACATACACACATGCTACAAGAAGGGAATGCTAACATGGCTTTTGGTAGTTGTTTATTTTCAAATAGTGTTTATATTAGAGACGTCTGGTCTTGGACTCGAGTCTGGTCTCAAGACGTTTTATGTATTGAATTGGACTTGTCTTGGAATTACTGCCATTTTTTACTTGGACTTGTCTTGGCTTTGGGAATCGGTCTCCTTAAACATAATCTTGGTCTCGACCGAGGATTTGTACAAATGATGTTTGTTTTGTCTTGTCTATTTGCATATACAAACTTTGACAGGAAGCAATTTGGTTTTCTTGAAAACAGCCCAATCACTGGCGCAGCGCATGAGTGAAGCCAACAAGCTGAAGTAAAGACTTGGCCTCAAAAAGGATTTGATGGTTTTTGATCCCAATCTTGACTCACTTTCTTTTGAACTTCATTTGTAATCTTTACTCGATCTTGGCTAGTCTTGGGCTTGGACCTGACAGTGGCTTTGGTCTTGACTACGGCTCTTGATTATATTGAGAAAGAATAAATATATTGGACATTTAAAATGCTTTTTACAATTGTACTGTTGGTTTGGATCAATAGTATATATATATATATATATATATATATATATATATATATATATATATATATATATATATGTATATATATATATATATATATATATATATATATATATATAATATAATGTAATATATAATATATAATACAATGTATTTTGTGTAATTTTGTCTGTTTTTTTTTTAATTCTATCATGACTCATCCTACGATGATGCATCCTGGCTAGAATTTGCCTTGCTCTTTTAATCCCTGGTATGATCTTTCATGTCCCCTCTTCAGTCTTTCCTGTCACAGCTGATAAAGCTGCTGGGCTTTCAGGCCTGCAGCCCACTCTGGAAACAAAGCCTTGTAAACCTCACTTCGCAAATCCAAAGTTATTATTACCTGCCCACAATAAATCGCTGCAGAGGAGAGAGAGAGGAAAAGATAGAAAGATAGAGAGTGCTTGAGACATAGTGCCTCGATCTTACTCAGTGTCGTCTCACATATCGTCCGGACAGGACAAAGCGAAAGCAGCATGGATCAATGAAGCTCTTTCCAAACAGCATTAGTACACAACAGCGTATGATCAGTTTACTTAACAAAAAACCTCTTCAGCTGGCTCTCTGTGCTCAGCGGGCCCTTACTGGAAACAACTGATGCATTGTTGCGGTGAAATTAATCCTCCGAATTCATTAGCCGAATCAGATATTCAATCGACGCCACCCAAAATAATTATGTGCCGGCGAATGGATGACAGACGACTTCTATGCCCTGAGTGTTGTGCTTTCTCGCTGAGCCTGCCTTATTTCAAAAGTGCGGAATACGATACAGGCCAAGCTCATCATAATAACAAAACGCCGTCCGCATCTGAATCTAATTTATCTCTTGTTTTAGGTTTGTCAGTGTCTTTGGTTTCTCTTCGAGGCACCAGAGAGAGGAAATGAGACGTGAAAGGTGCCAGTATGAGCTGGCTCTCTGCTCTATTCTCAATTTTAGTGCAATTATTAATCCATACACAATCTGACTGAGTATCCTGGGTTACCAAATAGGGAGAGAAAAATAGATTAAGAGATATTTAATAAGAGCTACACAATTTCTGTGCAAATAGATCAGGTTTTCTCTCCAAACATGATCGACATGTTGGGACGTGAGGCTGTCTCGCACACACACATGCACACACATACACACACACACACATACACACACACACACACACACACACTGATTTCTCTCTGGGCGAAAAATATGATCTAGAAGCCAAATTGCCCACCATTAAACAACAGTCTTCTATAGAGAAGGTGTGAAGCGAACACACAGCTCTTTCACGACGGCCCCCGAATAAAATGTGGCCCAAATGCGTCTAATTAATGGGCTCCTCGTGAACCGTGTCCAAAAATCACCTCTTTAAAATGTGCATTATTTTAGGCTGCATAAATTGGCCAATAGTTGCTCCAGTGTGTCACCAGAATGAGCAGTGTGCAGTCAATTAGTCTAAAGTCCCTCGTGCTCCAAATACATTTGTGTTCGCTGTTGGCAGTCACAGACTGTGTAGATTGTACTGTAAGTTTTCCCAGACAGTCTCTTCCAGCATGTGCGAGAGACATCTGGACTGTGATATTTCACCATAAATCTTCCTGTACAGACAAAGGTGGTGTGATGATTGGTGTAAATGGAACAAAAGGCTCTTTTTAGAAACACCCTCCAACCCCCCTAATTTAAAATGAACTGAAACTGCTCAAACTGTCATTAATAAGTGGTTGTCAGTGTCTTTGTCATGCTGTATGGTAGATAAATGAGGTTATCTGATATCACATTTTTGTGCTGCGTGCCAACAGTGGCTCACATAAGCTACGGCACAGCTGCTTGTCCGCTCTTCACGGCTTTTTTCTAATTGCATGAGGACGCCACCGACCAATCATTTCTCAGGGTATTTTTAACCCTGCAAAAAACATGCGATTTAAGAAAAAATCAAATTAAAGATAACAGACGGGATCTTTTGAAGATTTAAATCAGATTTAATTCACCAGTACATCTGATATACGGAATATTTCTTGTATTTCTTCTGTATAATGCTGTCTATATCAAATAACATGTAGGTTCACACATAATGCACACAACGTGGGCTGTGTAGCCTATAACATACACTACACTACAATCTGTATTACAACAAATACAATATCGATTCCACATTAAAATGCTATTGATTACAATAACAAGTGTACAAGATCTGTGGTAGAAAAACAATGCATATTAACAAGATAAACAAATATGCAATACAAAAGCAATGTAATGAAGGTACATTTGTCATTCATTTATTTATTTTTCTTTAGCTGGAACACTCCCAAAGCTCCTGATGTGAGAATACACCTGACATCACATGGCAACATGTGGACATATATATTTACACCCAGGGACAATTTTCAGCTTGGTTTTGAAAGGTGGGAGGAAACCAGAGAACACAGAAAACCCATGCAGGCATGAGGAGGGGATGCAAATCTCCAGACAAACAGTAATCCGATCTCAGGACCAAATCGAGGACCCTGAAGCTGTGAGGGATCCTGGAGCTGTGCCAACGTGTCGCTCAAACACAAGAATATGTGCAAATTTAGCAGGTTAAATATGACACTGTTGCAAGTTATCAAACGTAATCAAAAGTGTTACTCTTTCTGATTCAGGTGTCTGTGCTTTCTGGTTCTAATTGGGTTATGGAATTTTCCCAGAGGGAAGAAACAGATTGAAACGGATTCTGATCAAGGTGTAAACGTGTCTGCAATGATCTTTGATGATCGTTTTTAAAATAAGAAACAATCACAATGTATGCTGCAAATTTTGGTAAAAGCAATAACATTTCCCCAAAACGTATAAGCATGCAATTGATGTAGCATGCATGTAATGTATCCTGTGCATCTGTGCAATAAACCTGAATAGTGATAACGTGCTGGCTGCATGTGTGTTTTGTATGAGTAGGATTCAAGAAATGATGACACACCTACTTATCTAAGCTCTGAAAATGATAATTGCATATTTATTATTGCTGGTGAGGGAGAGAAAAACAACACAACCTGTGAAACAAACTAAAAATAAAAGTCAGATAGCTTCATGACATAATGAGCCGAGGGATTAAAGCAGTGAATTGTAGGCTAGCAAAAAGAGAAAAATGGTTCTAGTATTCAGCTCGAGAATAAGCAGCTGCTTTCATGGCTAATGTACAAACATTAAATAATAAGCAGTGGCATAAATGCTGATGATGTTTACTTTTTGTGAAAGTGCTGTTATGCACTAGCGGTTTGTTGCATGTGCAGTTTTTCCTCCCCACGTGACTGAACTATGTGACTGAGAAGCTCTGCCTCAGCCTGGCTCTGATTGGTGGATGCTCGGTGATGCCACAGTGTGTTCCATCAAAATGTTAAGTCAGATTTTTTTTTTAAACAGTGTGTATTTGTCTTGCAGCACTCTGTTGCCATTAAATTAATGTCAAGATCAGACACTGAAACATCCTTCTGAACATAAGCACAAGCATAAGCACAACATTCACACAAGCACAACTACAAAAATAACACTTGCTCAGGTTTCACCCAATTTGAGAAATAGTTTTTAGGTGTTTTTCAGAGGATGGAGTACTGTTCTACATCTGTGTAGAAGTGAATTTTCATCTTTAGTATAATGTGAATATAAGTATATGTATAAATGAATGGCTTAGGACTTCAATAAATATCTCAGTTTATGTATAGGTTTATAGTCTGGTATAAAAGGTATAAAAATCTGTGATATATTTTGTATGGTTAACATTTATCACAGATTATAATTATGTTTAGACCAGATTTCAAATCTTACTGAACATACATTACAAAGCATGATGAAAGTATAATAAATACATAGAAAACGGGCGCATAGTACATCTGTGAAAGTCAGAAAACAATTAAAAAAATCTTTTTTAAGCAAAGAAAAATGGGAATTATCTGCTTATTTGCTATTCATGTACAGAATAGTCCTGCAAGCCAGAATGTTAATATATTTTGCCAAGACTTGCCTTCTTTGAAAAGACAGCCAAGCCAACTACACACATTTTCAAACATGCAAGAATGTGTATTTACTCACTACAATACTCTGATTAACTTTTTAACTCCAGTGACTATCTAGTTCTCCAAAATAGTTCACAGTGTTCTGAAGCATATTTTCCAGCTAGAAAGTGCACATTGCAAATACAGAAGTATGGAAAGCCAGTCTCATTGGAAACATTCTGAAGGTTGTGGCCAGAAAAGTACAAAAAACATCAGAGACGATGTCCATCATGAAGCATGAATATTTCAGCGTGGATTTGCTAGACCCAATGCCTGAATTAAAATGTGTTCAGCTGAAGCACCATAGCCAAATCTAATAGCTATAAACAGTAAAATGTCACTGAACTGTTTGAACTGGTGTACACAGTTTCACTCCTCAGGCCAGTGTAATGGGGATTCATTGATTGCTTGGGCTTTCACTGATTGAGTTAGATAATTGAAAACCTTCTTGTATCTGTTTCATTAAGGCTTGTTTGTGTTGATCTTCTCTGTGTGTGTGTGTGCGTGTGTGTGTGTGTGTGTGTATATGTCCTTTTCTTCACGGGAAGTGGGCATGCTTTAAAATTCTTTTCTGCTTTTGTATTTTAATTTCTTAATCTTTTATTTTTAATGCCTGTTTCATGTGAAAATACACTCTTTTTGTTCCAGAAATTCAGCTGAGTTCTGCTTTTATTAGTCAATGAGTCACAAAGTACAGACAACACAAAGTGTCAGAGTTTGTAGACAGGATAGAAACCCTCTTTAAAACTGTATTTAATTGTGATAAATGTCCAAATTGCCAATTTTCTTTTATTAAACTATATTAATTAATTAGAATTAGAATTTTAATTACGTTTGATAAAAAAGAACAGAATGGCGAAAGTTTGCTCATTGGTTAAAAGCTTATTCACAAATTCTTCATTTCACATTCATTCATTCAGTGAACATTTTGGCCTCATTTGGTCTGAGCTGGAGATGTCCAGCACTTTGGTGCATGTTATAGTAATCTGTAAGTATTCTAAGCTGTAAGTAAAAAAAAATGCAAATGAATAAACCACACAGGGTACACGGATCAGGTAATGACATTAAGGAAATTGAGCAGTGGATGCAGATCAGGCAACACTGCAAGTTTTGAGTTGAAAATTTGTTTCCTGATGTACAAATCTGCAACTATCTTCATCATTTGTATTCCCAGCTCAATGAATATTTGGCTCATATGCTGTATTTGTGTCCTCTGCTTGCACCATTAGCATTAGCTTCTTTCCCCTTTGTCCTGGGTCTGAAAATAGCCGAGCACCTCTCATTAACAGATTAGGTGTTGCAATGGAGCTCCGTGCGGTTGGACCTCTGTGGGCTGGTATTGTTCCTCTAGGACAGCAATTAGAGCTGATTGACGGGTTTCCACTTGGGTCAGACTGAATTGAGATGAAGGACACAATGCTCTTCCTCACAGGCTTGTGATTATAACTTCTTGTGCACTGGGTGCCTCACCAATCCAATCAGTGCAATTTGTATGACATTTGAGTAGGTTGTTCATTTGTCAGTGAAATGAATTATGGTACAGAGGTCTCACAGAGCTCAAGAGCACACATGTATTCACACACACACGCACACGCACACACACACACACACACACACACACACACACACACACACACATATATGTACTGTTTCTGCAATTTGCTGAGCACAAGCTCTCCATAAATAATAGATGAACTCTGTGGCCTGGACAGTGATAGTGGGATGATGGACATGATAACCTGATGTCAGCTCTTCACCGTGTTACTCAACTAGCGCTGGCTGTTTACATTGTTTACACTGCCGGAGAGCAGCAAATTAAACCCACTGTTGCCAGACACTGATAAACCTACATCCTTCACCTCTCTCTTCAGGCAGGATAACAAGGCCTTTATGCTTCCGCCTAGCTTCAACTTACTGCCAGAGTTATCATCACTACAGTGCAGGGCACACACGACTCAAAATACTTGAGGATGAGTCTCAGAGCATGTGTATTAGAGAGATCAGCAATCAAACGTCAAACCCCTTTGACCACCGCACTTCTCCAACGGGAATGAAAGGGAATTAGGATTCTCTGAGCAGCACAGTGGTGGTACTACATGTATAGACGAGTGTTTAATTAACGTCTCGGCCTCTCTTTCCCACCTGAGAAATGGTAAGACAAGACAGGAGGACCTTTTGGGGTGTAATTACACCTCAACATTCCTCTTTTGATCAGAGATGCCTGGCTTTTTCTGACTCACCATTCCCTGGATGTTAATCAAATAACAGTGTCATGTAAATGGATAATGTTTGATTCCACCCTCCAAAATCCTCCCAGTTAAAAAAAAAACCCAGCTGCTTGCTTTGACTCCCTGCTGAAATGTTTGATGTTCAATCAGAATATTTATTTCCCTTTTTTCTCCTTTACTTGCCCTTTTTGTAGATATCAAAGCTAAAAAAAACACCTCTTAATTTTGAAACGCCTCTGTATCAGTGGGAAAGCAAGGAAATTTTTCTTATTAATTCCTAGAACCTCAAATGAACAGTACTGTTTTGACAGGGCTGCCTCTGATCAGTGTATGCTCAGACGACGCAGAACCAACAGAAAACCCAGATATTGACTCTTGGAATGAAAGTGGAAACTGAACTGTTTGGTCCCTAGCACTCTGTTTACTAGCTCAGATGATCATCACTGCACTTAAACAGCCTGAATTCTGGCTGATCACACATCAGCTACAAGCAGCAAGTCCTTATTTAGAGCTCAGTGATCAGGTTGCTGTGTGAAAGAGATGCAATACTAAAGTTCCTATGGGCTGTTCGGTGATAAGCAGCCATGATGAAATAAAAATGTAAAAGTTAATTAAGTTTGTTTTTAGTAGTTGCATAAATGAGATCTTCTCCCCATTCCAGTGCTCTGTGGTGCAGAACAATCTATTTCAATGGCATCAAGCAAATTCCAAGTTTATATACATTTTGTGTTGCCAGTGATGAGCACAACCATGGAAATGTTTTAAAAGCTTGCTGCGCTGCCTCAAAATGTGGTCAAACCATTGGCTTTTCTCTTCACTAAAATGAAGGTAGCTGCAAGACTTCACCAACAAATAAAAAAAAAAATCGATTGAATGTCAGAGACTGACTTGGTACTTTTCATGTGTGGATTGTTTCCTAACAGCTTTAGAACTTTATTGTCAGGAGATTGAAAGCTTGAGTCCTGATGATGCCATAGCCCTCCTGAACCCAGAGCCAAGGGAGTGACCAGGCCATGCTCTCTGGGTGGGAGGGATTGCATACTCTCTCCCCACTGTGACAATAGCCATCTGTGAGTTTATTTATACATGCGGAAGAGGGCAGATTTTTTGTGTTTTGTGACTCAGCATGAACAGAACTTTCAGTAAGATGTATCTGTTGATAGTTGTCATGATAATTAGGGATTTTACTCTTGCATAAAAACTAAGATTTCTTATTGTAACACACATTTGTTTTTTTTAGAATTCCATCTAAAATACATACAGTATATTATGGTTGGATAGGTATATATGTTTTATCTTGACCCTATAAGCTAGAAAAGAAAGATCTGCTTCAGAGAAAATGCTGCAGCATACACACCAATTTGAGCTATTTCCTGTTTTGGTAATTACAGAATATTATGTATTTATTGTTACAGGTAGTATTACAACCATACTAAAGTAACAATAATGATTCAGTCAGTGTTTTCATGCCAGAAGTAGTCTTACTAAAACAACAACGATGCTGTGAAAGAAACCAAATAGATTCCAACAGCATTTATGAATTGCAGGGGAATCGAGGTAAGAGTTTGAAATGTTAGCACAAGAGGGATAAAATAAACTGCAAATAAACTGCAGTGAGTGGAAATGGGTTGCAGTCTAAACAAAGCTAATCTGAGAGACTCTCAGGCCAATTAGTGGAGTTTAACCTCAGGTTTGTATAGCTATTCATTTCTCATTGACCTTTTTGTCAACATTAGCAAAATGATGCTATCACTGATAAAGGTTTTACTAACCTACCAGTGTTTTATTTTATTTTACTTACAAGCTTTACACAATTTTAGCATTTGTCTTACTAACTATCCATAAATGTAGCCTTTAAAAAAAAACTATCCACAATTTTAGCATTTTCCTTACTAACTATCCACAACTTTGGCAGTGAGCTAAACTAAACACAGTAGCCCATATCAGGACAATGAAACAACAGTGAACAGACTGGTCAATCTCTCCCTCTCTCTCTCTCTCTCTCTCTCTCTCTCTCTCTCTCTCTCTCTCTCTCTCTCTCTCTTTCTCTCTCTCTCTCTCGCTCTCTCTTACACTTTTTTAACAGGCCTACAGCATCATTGGCATCAGATTAAACATTTATTTGATCTACAACTCAGCTGCTTGATACTTTTTACTGCCTGTACCTTCACATACTAAGAACACATTTCTTCTAATAAAAAAATTGATCTTGGTATAAAATTCACATCCAGCATATAATAACTAGGCCCCGGGCTTTCACTATCTCAATATTCTTCCCTCTCTTTCTCTCTCTCTCTCTGCAGTTCACTCTGTTCAGATGGCTGTTTAACCAGGGCTTTTGTCTAAACCTGTGTAAAACTGAAGCTGTTCCCTCAGCTCCGTGTGTGACCTGTCGTTTTCTACAGTATTTTATTCTAATCAGTTTCTCACCATGGGAAAGCGCTCGCAAAACAGCACTAATGTAAATGTCACTAAGAAGTGCAAGCTGCTTGGCTTATGAGGTAATAAAATTAGCACAAAAGGAAATGAGTCAGGGTTATGTGTTTAAACAATTTTGGGAATTTCATTTCATTCGATACGGTACTTGTGTATCTTTTATAATGATTTCTCTCATCATTTCGGGAACGTGCAGCACATAATATGAACTACATCCAAGCTGTGTGTGTTTGAGTGCTTTCATCTCACCATCAATCTTGGGTTTCCATTTCTGTATCCCTTCATCCTCATGGGATTTTCTGTTGCATGTCAGTGTCACCAGTAATGTGCACCAGTTGGACTTTATGGTTAATGTATAGCTCTCTTTAAGGATTGACAGAATCTCAATTATGTGTTTGTGGTGAGTGTGAATGTTGGATACTTTTAACACTTCAGCTGGAGTCAGTGAATTTTACTTGGCAGTAGGTGGCACTTCCTACAACATCAGCCTGACAGGCAGTGTCTTCAGAAAGTAACATAGCCATTTCCGTATTTCCCTACACCTTGGATTCTGCTTTTTTTTGAATGATTTTTGCCAGTTTACTCATTATCACTTTTCCAGCAAAAACACTAAAATTCATTTTCTTAGACACTATTATAACATAGTCACTGTCATCACTTACATTTATAGCATTTGGCAGACGCCCTAGGCATACATCTCATTTCTATAACTGAGCAGCTGATCCTTAAGGGCCTTGCTCAAGGGCCCAGAAATAGCAGCATGGCAGTAGTGGGATTTAAACACACAACCGTCTGATCAGTAATCTGATGTATTAACCACTTAGCTACCACTCCCCACCCCCAGGTGCAATAGTGATATGATAACTGGCCATTTTTGTATGGGCTTATTAATAAAGTGTAAATAAAATACTCTTTTCCTGAAAGAAAAAAAACTACAGTAAAATATACCTTCTGAGCATAACTAAGGAGGAAAACGCAATCTACCTTCTGCTGCATACATTCTGCATACATAACTTGAAAAAGACTGGCTAGTGTTACTGTGTCTCTCTAATCTCATGATATCATGGTGGTGGTATATGTCAATCATGGAATTTAACCAGGAGCTTCATCTTCATCTGTTCACACAACAGATCACTGTTCTCTTTTACATCCCCGATGAAATACTCACTGATTAATTCAGTGAGATTTTCTATCTTCGCTAATTACAATGTGTTTGATTGACATTCATTTCATATAATCTGATATTTATACTGTTTGCAGTCCGAATCTATTAGACTTATATTCATTTATTCAAAACTATTTTTTTTTCTTTTATTTGCAACTTCCAAATTCAGCCACCACAACATCTGGTTTTCCAATCCTCAACTGTCCAGTTCCTGTGAGCTTGTGCTCGGTGTAGATTCAGTTTCCTGTTCTTGGGTGACAGGAGTGGAAGAGGATGTAGTATTTTGCTATTAAAGCACATATACCTCAATGTTTTTAGATGCTTTTTTGCCCAGCACAGATGTAATGATTACAATTATAATTGCAAAATTTTGTGTAAATTATAGAGCCTGGGGTGCATAAAAAATCTAATCCCAGGAGATCAGCAGTTTCTGAAATATTAAATTTAAAGTAAGTATGCATTGACAATTGAAAATGAAAAAAAAATGCTACAGGATCTTCAAAAAAAATTATATATATAATTTTTATAAAAATAAATAATTATTATATAAATTATATATATATATATATATATTATATAATTATATATTATTATTATTATTATTATTATTATTATTATTATATACAAATAAAAAACATATATTTTAAACCAGGGGTGCCCAAACTTTTGCACATGCCACAATTAATGGCATTTTTTTATTTTAAGTAATTAAATATAATGTAAATATGCCCAAACTTTTGCATAATCTATAAAACTGCACACAATAACATTTTATTTAGATGTATGTCAGAATAAGATTTAAAATCCAAGAAGAAGGTCATGTACATGCCTCCAAATGCATAAAGCGCTCTGACAGGCTTGCTGTCAGCAAATGTCACCCTTGCGGCTCTGCCCGCTACTGAGCATACTGTCTTCTTTGCTCTTTGAATCTCTCCTGTCCTGCTGTTCAGAGTGGACACCCTGTCATACTTCCACAGGGACACAAGCATCACTAATATCACAAGGACTTGAATTTTCAGCTAAAGGACAGATTTGCTTTTCTATTAAGAACTGCTCCATGAACCTTTTGTGTCTTGGCCTCAGTGGGGGTTCGAATAGTGCTCTTTGAACCAGAAATGCAATGTGGCATTGTCTGCTTTAATCTTTTGACTCCATTATGATGTGCCACACAAATTCGAAAGGGTTATGGAAGAGAAGAGTGTGATGTTTAGATGGCAAAGCTAGGGGTGGCTATAGGGACTGAGCTGTTTGTGCTTAGAGGAGATAATATGGGGAAGTAAACAGAAAAGCTAATCAAACTTCAAGACGCTCAATCAGAATGTTTAGTGCTTAGTTTTGATTATCCTTGATTAGAACTGTGCAATCAAAAGGACAACAAAATGACAAACTCAACCCACAATAGTTTCTTTGCCTCTTGCCAGTGCACAGAGATTTGGCGTCAAACCTCAGTCTGTGTGATTGAAATGATAATGATCGCTTTGAAGCCTGGAAGATAGCAGCGGGTCCTTCTCATCATAGAGAGGCACAGATACAGATATATTTTCTGGTCATTGTCTGTTTCCAAGCCTTTGCGACACACATGTCAAACTAACCTAAGCTCTCAGAACAACAAAAGCCTTTTGTTGTTCTTTGTGTAATTTACTGCAGCAGCGGTGGATGACTTTTGGCAGGAGTGTGTTATTACTTGTTTTGCACAAGTCAGTCAAATTGCTAGATGAGCAGCCAAATGTCTGTCCTTGTGGCCCTCTTGCTCCAGCAGCTTGTTCTCATTGTATGAATACGCATCATCAATTTCAGGTAACAAAATTGTGGGAATTGTGTTTTGTGGGAGAACTCGGCAGAAGACGAGCGGCATTGTCACCGTGTCAGAAGCTATAAAAAGCTAATCAGACTCTTAGTGGCTGGGGCTCTGGCTCCTTTGACAGACTCATCAACTTCTGAATCACTGTGTTTTCCTCTTCGCCATCACCATGCACGGATTCTACATGACAAGTACCTCATAAACGTACAAGTAAGTATGCACTCACCTCACCCCTCATCATCTAATAAGCATTCTTCCTCTGGATCATCTGAATATCACCGCTGAAAAAAATCTGTCGTTATTACCAAAGAGTGCCAGTGCAAGATGTAATTCAATAATAAAGACTACGACAGTTTGTACGCTGCTGGCTTTATGTGGCTAATGGAACCGCTGGAGTGGCAGACGCTCCTATACTTTCTGATGGAAGTGTAACAGAATGAAAGGCTCTGTTTGTTTCATCACAGTCGTCTCTTTCAGATGTAGGCCAAGATGCTGGGTTAATGACCCATGAGAAATAAGCAAATGTTTAAGTAAATGCACTCACAAGGGGGGAAAAGGCTTTTACCAAGGCAGCGTATCAATATTTTAAACGGTTCCCATTGCCGTCTTCTCCTAACTCGATTAGTTGCGTGATGTGTCCTGACAGCGCTGTTGTTAGCGATAGCCCATTAGCCGTGCCTGTTTTCCATTGGCACGCTGCAAAACACCCTTATATTTCATAATTTGTTTTGCTATCAGAGCTGATTTGTAAATGCGCAAATTCTAATTAGCAGCAGCTACTGTTTCTAATTAATTAAATATTAAACAGATCCTGTGGTGGACGCTTTTCTCCCCGTTCCCCAGATGGAAGTTATGCGCTATGCAAATGATTCCCCCAACCCCTCCTTTTTAGGTTGTCAGCACTTTTAAAAGCTCTGTGTTCTTTGACCAAAAAAAAAAAGCTTTCTTCCCCTGGTCATTTGTTTTGCATCTGCTGTCTTGTTTGAATTAATATTTATTTATCTCAGCTGCACTGTTTCCTTTTTTTTAATTTATTTATTTATTTTTTAAATTTCAATAAAACCTTCACAGCCCATGGAAGCGCTGCTTTGTTTAGCTTTATTAGAGTCATCTTAATCTCAGGCCTGGTTGGATGGTTCAGAGTTGCCATTATTTGTTTCTTAGTGACTTTAGTTACTTGAGCACTGCAAAGTGTTTTTCTTTTTCTGTTTTGTCCACTCAAGGGAGGCAAAACATTCAGTGAACAGAGCAAAATGGCAAATAAAGTGAGTATCTGTGTTAAGTACATTATGTGTTTAGTACATTACGTTATGTATAGTTTAGCTCTGTTTGTCCGCATCACTTTGTACTTTGTTTTTGTTCTGTGTAGCACCTCTGGTCCAGGAGGAATGTTGTTTCATTTCACCATGTACTGCATCAGCTATATATGGTTGAAGTGACGATAAAGCTTCTTTGACTTTGACTTGAAGTACAGACTGGGATTATAGTAACATAACCTATTAAAGGGTACACATTTTAGGATGTATTTAAGTTGAGAGTTGCCCAGAGTTATTTGAGAGTTATACACACTGGGTGGTGTTTGGAAAAAAAAAGCAGAGGCATGTCTCAGTTTCATGTGAATATGAACTTGCACTTAAGTACAGTTTCATTGCACAATGTGGGCTTGAATGAGGAGCACTACCAAGTCTAGTGCCATTGGCTGACAGTCTGATGCAATCCAATAAGTTACACTGAATTTAATGCTGCCATTCACTGAAGTTCATTCTGAATATTGTTGAAACTTTGGAATATATACAAATATGTCATTAGTAATTATTTAATTAATAGCATTGCTTATGTAATGTCCATGAAACATTTTTTCCCCACAGAGATGATTGGAAGAGCACCTTAATAAGAGACATTACTCATCTTGAGGACCTTTTTTTTTTTTTTAAAGGATAAGGCTATGAATTAACTTCAAGTGAGCTATAAGTACAGCAGATGAGTGCTTGGTCAGCTTATCCTTTAATTTGTCTTTATATTATCCTTACAGAAGAGTGCATTGAATGAACAAAAGTGTGTTAATAATAAAATACAGAAAGGTGAAGTATGAAAAAAGTATTCATGACCTCATGTGTGCATAACTATTGGCATGTTATAACAGTTAAAATGCAACAACAACCACAACAACATCAAAAACAAGAAAAATATAGAATGCGCTGGATCAAGTGTTATTTTATAAGCTGTGGAATAATCAGAGTAGTAGTTTTCACATAATTAAATTTAATCAAATATACAGTGCCTAATGTGATAAAGACTAGCAATTTACTGACAATATACTAGACTTATTATATTTTATTTACATATATTTATTTAAATACGTTCCATCTTCTCGTTCATATATCATTGCACATATCAGTTCATATATCATTTATTTATTTATTCATTTTCAAGTTGTCTCTTGCTTTTCTGTTACTTTCTATTACATTTCACAGTGAGGAAATTCCCCTGCATAAGTACTGACATAAATTTTGGACTTAAGTTGCTGAACCTGAATACGACTTGTTATCCAAAATACACAATAAATAATCAAAAGATATGGAAAAAACATTTCTCAAATGTACCTTATATATTTAATAATACTGTTGGATAACAGCCACTTCTGTTCTTTTAGTCTCTAGACAGAAATCGCCAAGTCCAGTTCCAGCACCATAATCTTTCCTTGACAGTTGCTTGCCTTTGACTGGTCGTGATTTGAAGAGCTCTCAGATATTTCATTTGTATTGAAATGCCAGACATTTATTGAACGCCCACTTATCCCAAGTGAACTTCAGTCTAATTAAGTTTCAAGAACCACATCCATCAAGCTATTGAGGCAGTTAATTTGCCATTGCCTCCTGGATCCGTGCTCCCTTCCCAAGTGGCTGGAATTCACACGGGCGCCATCTCATTGCCATCGTATGCATCTCTTCCCCTGCTGGGCTGCAGCTGGTATGGGCATTCAGAAAGAATGTTCACCCCACATGCTATTAAACACGCTTCCAGAAAAATCCTCCATTGTGAATGATTGTGAAAGAAAGTCCTTTGGAGCTTGTCTTTGTCTGTGTCTGACTCAGGAACAAGAGGGATATTTCATTAAGGAGCTGTGATACTCCAAAATCTTAAGAAAGGAACATGGACTCAAGGCATGTGGTCATTTTGTTTAATCGGGTCAAAGCTAGTGTGGGGAATTAAAGTCATAGTGCAGAGTGTGAAGCCTGGATTTCACTGCATTCTTATAAAAAGCTCAAAGAAGACAGATCTTAATGTTCCTCAACTCCTGTTTCTTGTGTATGTTATCAAGAAACCTAGGTCGATATCGAGGAGAATGCTTTCAGGTTCAGCTAAAAAGCGTCAATGATTCAAGTGAGATATTACGTCTGTGAGTGTTTGTCAGAATCAGAGCGAAATCAATAATTTTAGTTTATTTAGTTTCACACTGTAAATAGTTAAATGGAATAATAATAAAAAGGACTGTGTAAGGGTAAAAAAAAACTTGGATAAAAGACTTGGACAGAAAAAATGTAAACAAACCTTGGAGAAACCACAAAAATCACCTGAGCATAGAGAACACTGAGTCAGCGCTCAATAAATACTCAGATAACTACAGAAATAACTAGGGTTACACATTTTCTGTAAGCATATACCATTTATTTATTTTTTGTTCATTGGTCTACATTGCCAGAACACACAGCATTTCCACAGTGAGAAGACAAAAACACACCAAGGTTCAATTCAAACAGACTAAACGCTGCACATGTGAAAGCACACTATAATTGCCCTGAATGTGTTCCTATAACTCTGTGCTAATCCAAATGCAGCATCTGTTTTATTCATTATCTCATCCTTAAACTGAATTGTGTTGTTTCTTCATGTTGGCTGAAGCTGGTTAACATCGAAAAGCCTTGACTGTCATCACTGGTGGAAGAAATGTGGGAACGATATGTGGATGATCAATGATCATTTTCATTGCTGCATTGTTTCTCTCATTTTATAGTCAACATATTAAATTTAATTCACATTATATTATGCATTTTAAAGAGATGGAAAGTTGAGGAAGCATTTTGGCTCCTGCATGAAAGAGATTTTTAAAGCAACTTTTATGCACCCATTGTGATTTGAAGCAAAAACTGTTTTGCTCAATACATTACTGCTTTTGTATATTCATGGTTCCAGAAATTTACAAAAATCGTAGCCATAGTGACTAATTTGTTTTGTTTTGCATTGACAAGATGGAAATAACATTCCTTTTGCAAATAATCATCTTTTATACTAACTCTTAAATAACTTAAGGATTCAAGAGCTCATTACTTACCTTTTTGTGAAAACATGTTCATTATTTATCAGCCGATCAGCATCTAAGACTGTTTATTAATATGAAAAATATCTCTCCTATATTCTCATTTCGCATTGCTCCTCTTGATTGCCATTTGTCTAAGTAAAAATGCAGAATGTAATTTATGTACTTTTGCAAAACAATACAAATAATCTTAATAATCCTTAGTGTTGGAAGGATACCAATGAGCCAATAAGGACCTATGGGTATTTTAATTATAGTACACTGCATCTGTGTGGCAATTAAAAACATGGATATTAGCAGTAGGTAGCCTGAATGAAAAATTAGCTGTACCATCTAATTGGCAATCAATTTTGTATTCTCATCTTGTGTACGGATGAAAACGACTAATTTAACCTCTTTTTCTGCAATTTTCACAGAGGTATCAGTGAGAACACATCTACATAATAATCAGCACAATTACTACTCTCTGTCCTTATTAAGCAAGTGAGCCTGATTATTGTGAAACTTTTCACAATAGAACTTTGAATCCTACAGCTCATAAAGTGTGTTTTGGAGTCACAGACCACACAGCGTCATTGTTCCATGTTCTCAAGATGAGATGAATTATTTTTTAATTACTCAAGCATGTGAGACAGTGATAAAATCCAACAGGAACATAAGAGCATTTGTATAAACCCCTTTTGTGTTAATCAAACAATAGAGATTCCTCTGATGATGAATCTTCTGAAATTCAGATAATAAGCGGGTGAAAAAAACAAAACAAAACTCATTTGTTTGTTTTCCCTCCCTGTCTTTGGAGTTATGTCAGCTCTGCAAATAATTCTCTCCGTGTTGGTTTTCTCATATGCGCTGCAGCTCTTCCAGACGTGCTAACAGGAGTTAGTTCACACCATCAGAACTTGCTCTCATTAGTGCAATTATGCTTGTGTGCTTCACCCCCCCCCTTGCCTTTTTTCCCTCCATTCTCCCTTTTCTGCCAGCCTATGCACCATTCTATTTTGCTGCATAGAAACCCCCTCCCACCCCCTCCACACTATTTGTCATGAAATCCCTCATTTGCTGGATCCCAAGGAAGGTAGATTATGCTTATTTTTCATTTGGACAGAGTGAGATGGAGCCAGGTGTTTGGCAGCAGCAGAGTGTTCAGGTGTAACCGGTTGGGCGATGGGACCTGACGAGCCAAGCCCGATGAAAGATGAGGCGTAGAAGATTTCGGGGAGCGGGACACCCCACTGCCCGCTCCCTCAAGAGCACCACCCGCCGATTAGGGAGAGAGAGAAGGGAAAAAACTTTCAGTGGTAATCTGCATCATACCGTGATCACTTGCCGCTGCCTTAATTAGCTTGTTTCAGCCTTGATGAAAGTGCAATGCTTGCAGACGCCAATATGGCAGCTTCTCATTGTGCTAAACTCATCACGATTGCTCTGAAACTTTCAGAGTCTCAAGGTGAAATCTTGAAAAGTTTTTCCCAATATCTATAAGGCTTTGTTGTCATCCAGGTTATTCTTATTTAGCCAGTAAAACTTCGAGTGACCTTTACACACCTTAACCTGAACTGATGAAGGCCATAGACAAAGCCTCATAAAGACTGTATAATGACTTACTACTGTTATTCCACAGGTTACTGATGTTTATATAGTGGGCACATGTTTTCATCAAAACTGACTAATCTTAAGGCAGAATCCACTCAAAGGAAAAAGTTATTACAAAACTGACATGAAGGTGAGGAGAAACAGAGGGTGCTAGAAATAAACACAGACTCACAATCTAGGCATGAAAATTGAAACAGTGTTAGTACTCGAGTGGTAGCCCCAAAGCAAACTATACATGACAGAATATTACAAACTAAAGTTGCAACATATACAGCAAAATTATAGCTGGATTCAGTTTTATTTGTACAATGTTTTTGGCAATAGACATTGTCACAAGGCAGTTTTACAGAATGTAAATTTGCCGCCCTAATGAGTAAGCCAGAGGCTGCAGCACACTAAAAGTTTTGTGCTACAACATGAAGTGGCTTAGTGGTTAACATGTTTACCTTGTTCCTCTGGGGGTGGGGTTTAATCCCCACCTTTGCCCTATGTGCATGGAGTTTGCATGCTCTCGTGCTGTTGGTGGTTCCCTCTGGGTACTCAGGTTTCCTTGCCCAGTCTAGTGACATGTGTGGTAGACTGATTGGCATCTCTAAATTGTCTGTAGTGTGTGAATAGATGTGATTATGTGTGCAGTTGAGCTCTGTGATGAGTTGGCACTCTTTCCAGGGTGTCCCCTGCCATGTGCCCCAATTCCTCTGGTATAGACTCCAGGCTCCTAAGTGGTAAAGAAAATGGATAGATGGATGCTATAGAACAATTTTGCTCCATCTTCTGCAAAGGGAGGTCTGAGGACCCACATGGGTCAGTAAAGCATATCAAGGATGTCTACAATTTATGAACTGAATTTGTGAATTTATTATGTTCGGTCAGTTTAATCCAAATTTCAGTAACTTTCTCTAAATAGTGCCAACTTGCACCCAAAGACAATTTTTATTAAAAATATTCTTTGTGAGTGGAAAATTCAAGAAGAACTACACAACGACTCAAATAATTAGTCAGAATATATGTGTACACATTTCAACAATGTGAAATATTTGAATAACAACAGAGCAACACATCTAGAACACATCTAGACTTACAGTACATATGCTGTATACATATACAGTCAAAGAGAGAGAGAGAGAGAGAGAGAGAGAGAGAGAGAGAGAGAGAGAGAGATGTGAATTAGAAGATCAAATGATAAATACTGTATATAATGCTTCCATGTAACTGGCAACAGAGAAGAAATAAAGGAAAGCTAACTCTTTATTAATGCCATAAAAGCAATACTCTTTGATGTACTGGTTGATTTCTTGCTGCAGATAATATCTAGGCTACATCTTCTGACAGGACAGCACTGACAGGACTTTTCAGGCTAAATCAGCATTACTATATTTGGCTATGCCGCAGAGTATGGCTGAAATAGGGAATATGTATCTAATGACTAAGTCTCACAGCACTAATTGGACAGTCTTATTCCCCTTTTCCTACAGAACGTCTGCGTCATTACTCCTAGGAGGAACACTGTGTGTGTGTGTGTGTGTGTGTGTGTGTGTGTGTGTGTGTGTAAGTGAGTGTGTGTGTGTGTGAGCGAGTGTCAGTGTGTGCTCCAACTGCTTGCTCAAGCAGTAAATTACCTATTGGACTTATCTTGATTAAAAGAAGTGTAATATATGTAAGTTAAATGATATGAAGATTGGTGCTGAGGGGTTTCAGAAATGAGAACAATGTCTCAGCTGATTCCTGGGGCCAGATTTAGGGCTTTTGTATCCAGTGCAAAGATACTCATTTCTGCTGGAAATGGATGTACAACATGGGCTCAGGACATTTCCCCTCCCTGCCAGCAGAGGTCACGCTGAATTCTCATGTGACTCAGGCCCTCACACATCCTCTTCACTTCTTGGATTGATGCTATATAAACAGTGGGCATGGTTTCAGTGTGAAGTCTTGCCACACATGTGCTTGTGTAACTTTTGAAGCATGTTCATTGTATTTGTCTTGATCTACCATGACCCTTTGATTGTTAGTTTTGTTTATTGGATAATTGTCTGTTTTTAAAACCAGTTTTGAACTGTGTTTGCCATGTGCTTTATTAAAACCTGCTGTACATGTATTCTCATCCTGTTTCTTAGTCTGCCATGTTACAGAAGGAAAACATCTTAATACAAAAATAGTTCTGTTCCACAGCCTTTCCCCATGCTTCCTGCATGAGATGAAAAAAAAAAAAAAAATGAAGCCTTCAGGCAATTTTTTTGCCCTTTGATTGTAGAGGTTTGTGATATTGTGATGAATTATTGTTGGATATGTGGGTGAATAAGTTTGTATTTATATTCATTCATTGTCTACCACTTATCTGATCTACTCTCGGGTCACGGGGAGCCTGTGCCTATCTCAGGCGTCATTGGGCATCAAGGCAGGATACACCCTGGACGGAGTGCCAACCCATTGCAGGGCACACACACACTACGGACAATCAACCTACAATGCATGTCTTTGGACCGGGGAAAGAAACCCCCGAGGCACGAGGAGAACATGCAAACGCCACACACACATGGCGGAGGCGGGAATCAAACCCCCAATCCTGGAGGTGTGAGGCAAACGTGCTAACCACTAAGCCACCGTGCCCCCTTGTATTTATATTGTTTAGGGTAATTTTATGTATTTTTTCGCATATTTTATTTCAATTCATTTGGTAGATGCTTTTAAACCCTTTCTCTGGTGATCAGACTTTTTTAATCAGTATAAACAAATGTCTGTTGTAAGATTAATCAGGACACTGTTGGGTTCCTGTATGTAGAGTATTGTAATTCAGTGACATTACAACTAAAGTGTTTTGAAAGTAAAACACAGTATACAAGTGCTGCAATAAACATTTTAACCTAACAGACTAGGTAAAAAAAGAAATACTTATGAAAATCTGCACTTTTTTACAGTCTTGAGTGTCTACTTTCATGCGAGCCATTACTTTTATGGAGTGTGACATCACAAATAAATTCAATGCGGAACATGGAGAACATGGAGAAGAGTAAATGTGGTTTATGATACTGTATCATACAGATTTAGAAATATTGACAAATGTTGTGCATTTAAAAGCATTTTTTTGTCTTTACAAATTCAGTGATTTTCGTACTTACCATTTGCCTGGTGTCAAGTCACTCTGTTAGTACCTCAAAGTCTGAAGTCGGTCTGTATACTAGAAGTGATTTGAATAATATTATGGTTCCAGTTTGATTTGGAAATGTATTTTATATTGCTGCAATTACATTAAGCAAATATACATATTACTTGACCAAGCTATGTATTTTGAGTGAAATGCACATTGATCTGAGCTTCACGATTATAAGCTTCTATTACATTACATTACATTTGCTCCAAAGATGCAGTCCAAACTTAACATATACCACATGTCCTGCTTGATGAATGACATTTATGGTAATAGGGAAAGTATGTAAATTTCTTTTTTGGATGAACTATTGCTTTAAACCATTTAACTTTTTATGTGAAATTTTCATGAGGGACACGCTGTAGCTTTTTTGGAAAAAAAATAATACTGTGTTCTTATAGTCAAAGGCAGAATGAACAACAGATTCACGTTATGTCACTCTAGTTGTCTGGTTTGTTTTTATTGTACGTAAAACAGCATTTGTGTGTACACAGTATTCAGGATACTGTTTGTGATATATGCTTTGTTATTATTGCTAGTATCACGCTGTTGCCTCACAGCATTTAATTACCCTCGCACATACAGCAGTCACCTCAATAAAGCATGTTTAAGTGTAACTGAATCCGAATGCGAACATAAAACCTCTATATGACACTTTAAGGTCAGACTAGAGCTTAGTTTACTGGATTTATCCGAGAGTAAAATGAAATATGAGGTCTTTGATGACTTGGAAAACACAACTAATGTGCTGTCATGCTCTAATTAATGGCCAACTAAACCTCACATCAGGAGAGCCATGCTGGCTATGGGTGACCATATTCTCCTAAGAACACAGAAAAGTTGTCAACACACACACACACACATACTTGTTTCTGAGCAGCAAACACAGATTCCTCTCTTTCTATAAGCTGCTTCAGGAGTTGCTCTGATCTATTGGCTGCCATTTGTCATGGAACAAAAACCTTTAGGTTTATTTTTTTCCCTCTACTTCTCCTTGAATTCATTATATGGGGCCACACTAATGTGCCTTTGTCTGCTCTTTCTCAGTACAAATGCTCCTTGCATTATTGTGTAAGCGTCCTGAATTGAAACATCAGTCTGGTGAAATATTGACTTTAATATCTCATTTGAAAAATTTATGAAATCTTTGATGTTAAATCCATACTCAATTTAGCAAAATGCCACTAAAATATGCAGGGCTGGGGAGGGAGGTTGGAGGGAAGTAGAAAGCATTATTGTCTGTGTTTCTGTAGAGAAATTACATTTTATGGCCATTACACCGATCCTTACTGTGTTTTCTTTTTTTTTCCCCCTGTCGTCTTGGGAGAAGAGGGGGTATAGTAGTGGAGGCGACCCATTAGAAGCAAAATGAAAAGAGCTATTGATTGGTCTCTTATTCCTCCACTCTTTGCCTCATTTCCTAAATGCACAGTAATAAGGGCTTAGCTGTGGTGACACACAATAAGCCTTAATGAATGAAACTTTAGGGAATTAGTGAGTGCGAGCATGATGATTCGCATACGTCCCTATAAGTGTTGGCCTCACTTTTTGTTTTGTTGTTTAGATTTCCAGCTGCTTTGATCCTTTATCAAGCACGCACCCACCCCTAATAGCACTGTAATGCAATCATGACAATATATGATGATTTCTATTTACAAAGAAGAGCAGCTCTTTTCCACACGAATGGGAAAGGCAGGCTTTGCAAGGGGATTGAGATGTTTTAAGTGGCACAGCACTACAATTCAATTTCTTGAGGCTAATTATGATCAAATGTGGCCTTTTGAAATGAAGGGTTATGGCAGGTAGCAATGAGGAAGCTTTTAGCAAATGGAATTTTGCTAAGAGGAGAGAGGGAGTGTGAACGGGAAAGGCTGAGAGTAAGGGAGTGAGCGAGTGAGTGAGGGAGAGAGAAAGTGAGTGAAAGGGGCTTGTGAAATGAAACGACAGCCAGATGACTGTCATAAAATCCACTTGCGTGCTAACAGAGCTGCATTCGGGTATGGTAAGCACTTTAGCTTGGCCTATGGATCAAACAGAAGAGAGAAAGAGGAGAAAAAACACATAAAATGCGACAACACACAGAGAACTGAAGCTTCTCTCTCTTACTCTCTGACTCCTTCTCATTGTCTTACACAGACACCCAATATCGTCCTGCCCTTCCCTCCACCTCCCGTCCCGTCCCCAAAACATACATTCTTCCTTGTTTTTGCCGACAGTCCTTCTCTTTGTGTGCACTTGATTAGTAAGGGATACTATGGCACACATCTGAACAGGTCCGATGGCTGAGGGATGGCACACCTCTTCTATTAAAATTCATTCCTCCAGAGATGGCTATCAATGCCAGACACACGCTATCTAGTACTTCAGCTCAAGCAGGGAAGGTGATTTTTTTTACAAAACTAAATGAAATATCAACAACCCAAACCTCATGCAAAAGCAGCACCCATAATTTCAGCATTTCAGGGAAGGTCGCAGAGGTTGGCTTTAGTATTTAGTATTTAGTAAATCCTGGGAATTATATAAGAACAAAAGCGTTCACACTGGATCTAAAGAGAAGCAGGAAACCTTGCACGTGTTCCAAATGATTATATGCCCGCGGGACAAGGGGGTAGGGAGTGTGGAGTCATACGAAGAAAAGAATTGAAACCAGACCCCTTTAGGACGTCTGTTAATGAGGAATGCTTCTCTTGTCTTGTCCACATTTGTCTTGACTTATGTTCTGGCTATTTTCCTTCTGACTCGGGTCACTAGTTCCTAGTGTTAATACATGTGCTGATTCCTGCAGAAGTCTCCTATAAATAGATTTCAAATAGATGGAAGAAAATATTACCAAATTATTATTGTTGCACTTTAAATTTAAAAGTGAAAATGTAAAGGTAAGCTAGACTTCAGCCTGCTCGCGTGGCTGAGGCACAAACTGTTCCTGCTAATCAGTCATAGCTGCATACATGCACAAACACAAGCGTGTGCACACACACACACACACAGACACACACACACACACACACACACACACACACACACACACACACACACACACACACACACACACACACACACACCCACCTGTTAATTCATATACACAGATATACACATGCTGACTTACATGATTAGATATTTATATACATGTGGCAGCCTGGGAAAACACATGGCATGCCACTGTGCCTATACGATGTAGAAATATTTCTTTACAACTTAATTTGCATATACTATCTTACTAATGCTTGGTCAAGTGTTGAGGATGCAGAGGATAGGGATAGGCTACATACCATAGCCATAGCCAAAAGACATAAATCTAATTGATTCAATTTGTATATAGTGTAAATACCTGCTTCCAAACTGTCTGTGATAAACACATGCCATTGCTTACACTATAGAGATGTAATAAATCCTGTATTTGTAATGTTTAAATGCTAAATACAACTGGAAATTTTAGCCATCAGCTATTATTTAGCTCTAATAAAAGAGTGGATGATGATGATGACGTCGATGATGTTGATGAGGATGAGGCTCCTTTTTGTTATGTGCAGTGGCTGACATTTACCTCTAGTGACTACTGGCTTATGATCTAAATGATTACGTTGTAAACTTATATAATCTTTAATAAAATATCACCTATCTATCTATCTATCTATCTATCTATCTATCTATCTATCTATCTATCTATCTATCTATCTATCTATCTATCTATCTATCTATCTATCTATCTATCTATCTATCTATCTATCTATCTATCTATCTATCTATCTATCTAAATACACACTTTATACAGTATTACTCAGAAGAGAGAGTGAGTGGGAGGAGTGTGTGTGTGTGTGTGTGTGTGTGCGTGTGTGTGTGTGTGTGTGGGGTGTGTGTGTGTGTGTGTGTGTGTGTGTGCTCTTAATGTGTTTAGCAAAGCAGTAATTCTAAACATATAATAATTATCATAAAGAAAGTTTAATCATTTAAATGCCATTGTATTAAGTGATGTAATAAAAAGTAAACTTTAAAGAGCTTTACCTTAAAGAACTTTTTGTCAGTGTAGACTTTCAGAGGTGAGGAAGGGTGACTCCACTAATGCAATTTCAATATGACTTATTTAATTTAGTCTTAAGCAAATTTCAATAAAAAGACTACATCTGACAATATGGATGCTATTTTAAGTGTCTCCCTGTTTCCTGGAGAATTTGAGAAACTTTAAGGAGGAGCCCGTAGTTGTTTAATGACAAAGTAACCAAGGACTTTATTGCTCCTAAAGTGGCATTTTAGCCAAAAATTCCTCTTACCCAGCCATAGTGTTCCTCTTACCCGAATGTGGTTGATCAGCCGAGGTATGTTATGTGTCCAAAGTTTGTTTCTTCATGTAGCAGTGCTGGCCAACAAGGATGTGAATACTTCATTTCCTAGTGTCTAATACCCATGTGCACGCAGTGCAATGAAATAGTAAACTGTTGACTTACTGCGAAATGTTTGGCAAACAAGACCAGAAGTGAAAACATCAAAAAAGATAAAGAAGAAGAAGCCTTCATTTTGTCACAGTGACATTCTTTCTTTGCATATCCTAGCTTTGGAGGTTGGGGTCAGAGTGCAGGGTCAGCCATGATACCCACCCCTGGAGTAGAGAGGGTTAAGGGCCTTGCTCAAGGGCCCAACAGTGGCAGCTTGGTAGAGCTGGGGTTTGAACCCCAATTATCAACAAATCACCAAGGGCCTTAACCCCTTGAGTTAACACTGCCCTAAAACTGTCTAGTCATACCTTGCATGGCTGGTAGCCTATCTGGTAGTTCATTCATTCTCACATACCATCCCTACTGAAGGTGTTACTGAAGTTCTGAAGAACAAGACAAACTTCATGTTAAAACTAGAATGAATCTCCTGGTTACACAGTTGCACTTTTTGACCATATAGTACACAGTTGTAGAAGGAAAAATTATTTATAATCACAGTTTCTGGTGTCACTCAGATGATGATGGGGTCACTTTTGAATGTGGTTCCTCCCAAGCTGCCATCATCATCTCTGGCTTACCCATAAGGGCTAAATTCCATTGTCTGTACCGCTTATCCAAACTATTTTCAGGTCACGGGGAGCCTGTGCCTATCTCAGACGTCATTTGGCCGGAGTGCCAGCCCATCACAGGGCACACACACACACTCATGCTACAGACAAAATAAATTAAAATTTAAATAAAAAAATTTGCATTCTGTATACAGAATGTATATTTTTATGTAAATCTGCTTTGTGATGATATTCAGTGTTAAAGGAACTATTTAAATAAACTATACAAATAAAATGGAAATGAATTGAATCTGTTTACTATGCAAATTTCTTAAAAGGCCATCATCCAAAAAAATTTTCAGAACTGTCTCAAGAGGACTCTAATAAGGTATAATTAATATTAATTAATACTATTATATTATAGTACTATGATGCAATACTCATGACTGCATTCATCCACATACAGAACCAATAGGCTCCGTATTTAAGGTGAACTGAATATTTGTCCTATAAGAGCAGTCATTTACTTTAAAGAAAAGCCTTGCTGTTATTTCCTCCTTCACAGATACTGGTAAGAGCAGCAACAGATTGAAAAAGATCCATGATAGATGAGGTCGTTTAGGTGAAATACCTGGTATATGCGGGTTTCAATTCTTCTGCTTGGACAGTAGGCTTCTTCTACTGCCAGCACTTCAAAAACCCCCTGGTGACATGGTCAGCACCTTGATAGTCCAGGGTGAAAATATGGTAAGAGAGAGATGACAGCTTTAATTACCTTTTGAACTGGATCCAAACCTGCTGTCTGTAATATGGACAGGGGAATAGCTGTCCTAGAAAGAACATGCTAGAATGGAGGAGGAATCATGGGAACATGCAGCCAGGAGAGAGAGTCAGCATTACCATTGGAATTATCTCTGCAGCACAACTGGTGCAATCGAAAACAGACAATATTCAAGTGACAAAACGGATTGTTTTCTATCCAGGCAGTGCGTTTTTGGCCTTGAAGATACCTGCAGTATTTTTCAGTCATTGTCCATTTGAAGATGAGAAGTTGCTTAGAGATGTAACTGGACATAATCCATTTAGTTGTGCCCAAGCTCTGGCTGGTATAATATGCACCATGTATTAGGTTCACCTTCGCCTCTTACTTATGTGATCCAAATAAAAACAAAGCCAGAGCAAGAGCACTCACAAACCTGGCCTTCAAATCCAGAAACCTCATTCCTCTGTCCTGTAGCGGTAGTAATTTGTTGAACAAACTTGAACTTGAATCTTTTGATTCTGTTCATCAAAAAAATTCAGATATGTTCATCGTTCGTTCAGTAATCCAGTTTAGTTTGTTTTATTGTTAGAAAATGTGCTTGCCTACAAAAGTACTGTGATTTGAAAAATGGAATTTAATCATGTTTCCTGACATATTCATAAATTGGGATTATGCTTCATGCACAAATATAAATCTTCTCTAGTGCTCAAGTGCTACATTCACTTCATAGCATGGTTCTGCCTCCTTCTTTTCTCTTGTCGAACAAGTAAGACTCATCCAAACCGAATGATTGATGTGTATCATTTGTTCATCTTGCTCACGACAGAGTCCTAGCTTGCTAATATTGTTTACAAACTAGTTCCTTCCCATTTTGTACAGAATCAGTATTACGCTCGTTCAGTCTCAACACCAAGTCTTGTTTAGTACGAGGTGGACTTTTCATTACAACCACACAATGGCATGCTCCTTCACAGCCCACATGTTACTGCAGTCTGTAAAAGCAGGTAAAGGCTACCGAAGCAGTCACATATTTCACACGGGCAGGACTTAATTGAACGAGATGAATTGAAGAGAATGATTCATTCACTTACAAGATTTGTTCATGGACGAAAACCACTACTGTCCTGTTTTCACCAAGTATGACTTGGTGTTTATTCTTGTTTGAACACATAGATCACGTAGTGCATGTGTGTGCGCAGATACCAAAGTATCTGAAAATTTGCCCTAAAATGAAACACAGTTTCTCAGGTAACTTTTAACACACTTCCATGTTATTACCCTGCAGCATTGCTCTGACTTTAATCTGCTTCTACCTGCACATAGTTGGACCTGCTGTTTTAGGACATGCTAATTTCACACGTTTTCTCCCCAGGACAAATTATTAGCTATTTTCTCTCTATTGTCTCATTTGCAAAAGGATTTGATCAGTTTCTTTTACCTCCAGCCATCTATTTGCATAATTACCATTCTGAAGTGCAGCCCATTCTTTAAAGCAGATGAATGGCAATCGTCAGCCCTCAACAAAGTGAAAAAAGGGGTGTGGAAGAAAAGTTTTTAATCAAATCCAAGCTGATCAAAAGTAAAATACTAATGCTTTTATGCTATTTAGAGACATGCCATGACTTCCCTCATCATAGTGGCATGAATAATTTTGCAAACTGATTAGTGATTTTACCTGTTCTGTTACATTATTCTCATCTGTTTTTTAAGAGAGTAAGACAGATATATAGATTACAGTCAGTAAGGCTTAAAAAAATAAAGCTCTATTCAGTATTAATTTACTTCCCTCTTTTGTTTTTACTCCATTTATAATTTTTTTTATCATCCTCTCTCTCTCTCTCTCTCTCTCTCTCTCTCTCTCTCTCTCTCTCTCCCCCTCTCTCACACACGCTCTCTCTCTCTCTCTCTCTCTCTCTCTTTTCACTGTTTTGACTGACTCTCAGCAGGCACTTTCGGATCAGCTGTCAGTATCATGGCCCAATGACTCAATCGGAGTATAGGATCAGCTCTTGCTGAATTCAGAGGGTCGGACATTCAGCTCCTGCTTGCTTCTAAAATGAAACAGGAGAAAATAGGTGTCACGTATTAAAGTCTCCTTCATTAGCTAAGCTACATTAGAGATCCTGGAGATGTACCTCTTTTCTGGACATGGCAAAGATACTTCATATACACATAGACATGATATGCTACAGGGCAAAGTCCCTCCTTAAAGTTATATTATAAAATGTCGTATACCTGTATGCCTCCTTATCTCAAATGATCTCAAATGTAACTATTTAATGTATTATTATATGTTATTTGCTTTAATTTGCACTGGTGCTATGAGGGTACAGTAACTAAGAGATAAGGGAAGCTTAGAACATCCAATTTGATGTCAGATAGATTTGCTTTTGCAATTTCCAAAATGTTGCGCAGATTTTCTGAACTGGAAGGTGACGTTGTATTCTAGTGATCCTAATTATAATACTAATATAGGTCTATATCTATCTATCTATCTATCTATCTATCTATCTATCTATCTATCTATCTATCTATCTATCTATCTATCTATCTATCTATCTATCTATCTATCTATCTATGAATGAAAACAAATTATGTACAAAACAATGCCTATTGAAGCACTCTCTATTGGAGTATGTTATGATCATTTATTTAATAGCTTCATTAGCCCATTTGGTTACGTACTAAAGAAGTAAAGAAAACTAAAGAAGATATTCTTTAAACACTAAGTAAAGTTGGAGTTGTGGGGCTATGGGGTTTTTGTAGCACACTGATGGTGTTGTTTTAGATTGGTTTGACTCTGGGGGGTATTAATTGCGGTACTCTAAGGATTTTTCGTCTGTGTGTTTTTGACAATTTACAGGAAAATGAGGGAAACGATGAGGCACTCTACATCAATAATAATATGTGAGAATACAGTATGTCTGTGTGTGTTGCTTGGCAGGACACATCATTGGTCCTCTCTTCCTTGTCTCTACTGAATGCCAGCTTCCTTCCCCAGGACAGCTTCCCACAGAGGGGCAGATGCTCTAATTTTCCCCACCGGGAGTGCCAATCTCACCTCCTCCCACTGAATACGTACAGACTCTCTCTGCTCACCTTGTACAGAGATATTGTGGCAGTTTGATTGAGTGCAGGCTAAATAAAAACACTTAAACCAGTTTCTGTACCCCAAGCATTTCATGATTTTTGGGCCCTGAGTGATTACAGTGCAGACTGGACTTTCTGTATACACACAAATTGAATAACAAAATCTTTATTCATCTTTTCCCATGCACACCTTGGCATTCCTAAAGAAATACTAAATAAGACATGCCTCCCTAATTCAAATGTTGTGGCTTTTACAATGATGAGCACTATTCTAGCACTTAACCGTCTTGTTATTGTTCATACATTTATGTAAGTAAGCCAGTTAGCCTATTTTGCATCATTAACAATTCCAAACAGTTCAATAAGGCCTCCAAGTAGTTTTATTATGCCAGTGAAATAGTATGGGCTGAAAATAGTTTTAAAATATCTAGTGGCATTTTTGCACTAAATCCAGCTGTGCAAGTTGAGCAAATTCACAGATCTATAAAAAGGCTACAGTGGATGATGTACACTTTAAGGTGCTTGCTGAAAAAAGCTTGCTGAATTTACTTAATTCAAATGTGTACATTGGTTCCAAGTGATTGAATTAAGTAACATTAACACAATTAGTTTTCTTACATCCAATGTGATTTTTCAAAGCTCTGAATAAAATGAAACACAGAGCGAGCATCTCTGCTGTGAATCCAAAACACTGATGTTTTGCAGCAGCCAGATTACCACTATTCTACACAACCATGCATATAGTTATAGTTCCTGTGAGTGCCTACATCTGTGTGAGATTTCACATTAATACTACATTATTATGCTCATTCTACATCATTTATTCTAGTAATTAAGAATCTTGTTTAAGTTATGTTTACTATAAACCATGAAATCACATTTTGTTGACAAATGTATGATTTTTATGTCAACTTTTTTAATATTTTTTCTGAAATCTGACTAACCACATATTCCTTTTTTCCCCATGTGCCATGGCTTTTTTTTTTTTTTTTTTTGCCACTGTTAAGACCAGTGCCAGTAGAATCCAAGATCTATACTCTCAAAACTCTAAGTGCCCAGTTTTAGGAAGACCAACCTTGCATACCTGTCCATATGCAGATCTTAAAGGACCCTTGAATTCCTGACAGCCAGTTCTTTCCAGAGGGAATTAGCTGACAGATTGAGGCTATCCCAGCCACCATGGAAGCAGTACTGGATGGTGTAATTAAATTAACATGACGGTACACCTGGTTTCCTTACTTGGTGTAAGGGACAACATAAAGGCATAAATGACTGCACTCTTATTGCAATAAAGGCAACAATTCTACAAACAACCAAATCAAATGTGGTGCTATGATGGCTTTAAGGCAATTTAGCTGTTCAATGGCCTGGATCAGCCAACTAGGGAAATGGGAGGGAAACCCTCTTCAGCCTCTGTATGTGCGTTATGGAGTCCAGCTAACATCTTAAGATCAGTAATGAAGTGTGTGGTGAGGAGTAGATCATGTTATCCGGGTGTATACACAGAAAAAAAGGAGAAAATGCTAAACTCCATATAGCATTAACCTGCTTCCCAACTATTCCAATACTAAGGTATTAATGATATTGGGGATGTAATTGCATCCCCCATCCCTCTCATGCAAAGCAAGTTGCCTACTTGATATTCAGTTACTTGATGAATGATTTAATATAGAGAGGAAACAATGAGCAGGAGTACATATACACAGTTTTTATAAATCTGATTATAACTATGCCAGTTTCTATTTTTTGTCTGCACACATACTTTTCCTCTCGAATACACAAAAGTTTTATTAATGAGGCCCCATAACTTTATGCAGCTATAACTTATTCATGGTAGGGATATCAAGGTCTGATATTCACTATGCTCATTAATGCTGAATGCATCAGTGTGTGTCTACACTGATACACTGACATAGATAAACTGTGAATATTATTAGGAAAAACCCATAATGTTGCTTTGGCCTGCCACAGGAATGCTGGACATTTTAAGGGAATTATTAATTTGTCATTACAACCATTGTGTTACAAATGGAATTGGTTGGTAGTCATGCTTTAATGTTTGGTTTAGCACCTAAAAGAAAAGCTAGAAAGTTGTAGAAGAGTGAATAAACAAATGTCCCGAATGCAGAACAAGGTAGAAAAAAAGGGACATTTTGGTTTAAATGCAGTCTATTTAGGCAGGAACTACATCTTTAAAGAATGTCTCTACTAAGGAAGCTGTCATAAGAATGGAAAAAAACCCTACAGGTGCATCTCAATAAATTAGAATGTCGTGGAAAAGTTCATTTATTTCAGTAATTCAACTCAAATTGTGAAACTCGTGTATTAAATAAATTCAATGCACACAGACTAAAGTAGTTTAAGTCTTTGGTTCTTTTAATTGTGATGATTTTGGCTCACATTTAACAAAAAAACACCAATTCACTCTCTCAACAAATTAGAATACTTCATAAGACCAATAAAAAACACATTTTTAGTGAATTGTTGGCCTTCTGGAAAGTATGTTCATTTACTCTATATGTACAGGGCTCCTTTTGCTTTAATTACTGCCTCAATTTGGCGTGGCATGGAGGTGATCAGTTTGTGGCACTGCTGAGGTGGTATGGAAGCCCAGGTTTCTTTGACAGTGATCTTCAGCTCATCTGCATTTTCTGGTCTCTTGTTTCTCATTTTCCTCTTGACAATACCCCATATATTCTCTATGGGGTTCAGGTCTGGTGAGTTTGCTGGCCAGTCAAGCACACCAACACCATGGTCATTTAACCAATTTTTGGTGCTTTTGGTAGTGTGGGCAGGTGCCAAATCCTGCTGGAAACTGAAATCAGCATCTTCAAAAAGCTGGTCAGCAGAAGGAAGCATGAAGTGCTCCAAAATTTCTTGGTAAACAGGTGGTAATTGGTTTTGAAACACAATGGACCAACACCAGCAGATGACATTGCACCCCAAATCATCACAGACTGTGGAAACTTAACACTGGACTTCAAGCAACTTGGGCTATGAGCTTCTCCACCCTTCCTCCAGACTCTAGGACCTTGGTTTCCAAATGAAATACAAAACTTGCTCTCATCTGAAAAGAGGACTTTGGACCACTGGGCAACAGTCCAGTTCTTCTTCTGCTTAGCCCAGGTAAGACGCCTCTGACGTTGTCTGTGGTTCAGGAGTGGCTTAACAAGAGGAATACGACAACTGTAGCCAAATTCCTTGACACGTCTGTGTGTGGTGGCTCTTGATGCCTTGACCCCAGCCTCAGTCCATTCCTTGTGAAGTTCACTCAAATTCTTGAATGGATTTTGCTTGACAATCCTCATAAGGCTGCAGTTCTCTCGGTTGGTTGTGCATCTTTTTCTTCCACACTTTTTCCTTCCACTCAACTTTCTGTTAACATGCTTGGATACAGCACTCTGTGAACAGCCAGCTTCTTTGGCAATGGATGTTTGTGGCTTACCCTCCTTGTGAAGGGTGTCAATGATTGTCTTCTGGACAGCTGACAGATCAGCAGTCTTCCCCATGATTGTGTAGCCTAGTGAACCAAACTGAGAGACCATTTTGAAGGCTCAGGAAACCTTTGCAGGGGTTTTGAGTTGATTAGCTGATTGGCATGTCACCATATTCTAATTTGTTGAGATAGTGAATTGGTGGGTTTTTGTTAAATGTGAGCCAAAATCATCACAATTAAAAGAACCAAAGACTTAAACTACTTCAGTCTGTGTGCATTGAATTTATTTAATACACGAGTTTCACAATTTGAGCTGAATTACTGAAATAAATGAACTTTTCCACGACATTCTAATTTACTGAGATGCACCTGTACCTTGGTCTTTTTCAAATCTTCATCTGGCTAGAATGTTAGCCGGATCACCGTAGCCTCAGATTTCTGTTCTTGGCTAACCCTGATGTGGTTTTCAGCTCTTGTAACTCATTTGACAGAAGTTTCGATGTGAGATGCATTTCTGCTCACCACAGTTGTAAACAGTGGTTACATAAGTTACTACAGCTCAGGGGTTGAAGATGTTGGGCTACTTATTGGAAGATTGTGAGTTCAAATCCCAGCACAGCCAAGCTGTTTTTTTTTTGCTAGCTTTTTTTTTAACTGCATTTGGTTGCCTTGTACCCATGTGCAATGGCAATTAAATGTAATCTAATGTAATCTAATCTAATCTAATCTAATCTAATTTAATCTAATCTTATCTTTTTTTCAGCACACAGCTGTCTTGCCAGTCTCCTCTGACCACTTACATCAACAAGGAGTTTCCACCCACAGAACTGCCATTCACTGGATTGTTTTTGTTTATCACACCAATCTGTGTAAAAATTAGACACGTTTGAGTACGAACATCTGATGAGATCATCAATTTCTGAAATACTCATACCAGCCCATCTGGCACTCACAGCCATCCCAGGGTCAAAGTCATTGAGTTCACTGAAATGTTTTCCTCATTCTGGTGTTCAATGTGAATATTACCTGAAGCACTTGACCTCTATCTTCATGACAGTCTGCATTACACTGCTGCCACATGATTGGCTGATTAGATAATTGCATTAATAGGTAAGTGTTCCTGGTAAAAAGTATAGAAAGAAATGCAGTCATGGTATCTGGCATTGCATGACATTGCATCTAGTTAAATTACAGTGGTGATTCAGTGGAGAAGAGAAGAGAAATCACTCTTGCCTGCTCCTCGTTGATGATGAAAGTCACTCAGAAATCACCAGTACTGTTTCATCTTGAAAAGTATCTCCTTTAAAGACAAGAAAGCATTGCCCTACTCCATTAAACTTCCCCCTAGTCTTCTCTTCATCCCCTCATCTACTTAACTAACTTTATGAAAATGTGTTACATGTATAATTTTCGGCTAAATAAGCCGGAGGCTAGATGAATAGCTTCTTGACAGTTATGAATGAGAGCCCATCTGCATTAAAGCAGTGAAGGAGGAAAAAAGGCACTGAGAAGGGGGTTTTACAATACCAAGAAGCCCAAAACTGCTTGTAAAATGTGAAAATGTTCATGCCAAGTTACTACATTACAACTTATATTGCCTGTGGTAAATGAAGAAATATCGAGAGAATATTTCTTGAGTATTTATTTAGAAACACACAGAAATTTTGACCCGACTGTTCATTTAAAATATACTAAATGAACACAGTTACTCGGTCATTATTATGTTGACCTAATTAATTATGGATGTTTTAGTTTGTTTCATCGAAAGCCTGAGTCTGAGTAAGAACACTTGATTTAATCATTCTTAGTGCTCACGTTCTTCGAAGATGACATCAAGTGAGTACAAAAAGATGCAAGAACAAACAAAAGCCTATAATGAGAAAACGCTAAGGTTTAAAACTCAGCCTGAATACATTTTCATCACGGCCATTGTGCCCAACTCAGTGACAGACCCTGAACCTAAATTTGTTCACATGACCTTGGGTTTCCCAGGCAACTCTAGTGCTTAGAATTCTTCGGAATATTAAAACAATTTTGGTGGCTCTAAGTTGAGTTGGAGGTACTGTGAACTCTATGGCTCATTAGAGCCTGGCCTTGCTGAGCTATGTCTATATCCTGTGGTAATGAAGACCCCACTGAGGCCAAAGAGACAGACTGAGAGACAGAGAGAGACAGAGAGATTGAGAGAGAGAGAGAGAGAGAGAGAGAGAGAGAGAGAGAGAGAGAGAGAGAGAGAGAGAGAGAGAGAGAGAGAGGGAAAGCAAGAACCTGCCTGGAGAAGAAATAGTGGTGCTAGTATCAATTTTCTGGGTTATTAATTCAAATTCACATCTGCAGACTGCTTCAAATTAAGAGAGCGGCCGACACTCTTCCCCTGCTACAGCCAAATCAGATTTGAGCATATTCTGACGCTCAAATTAGATGGCCCACTCAGCATGCTGGGAAACGCTGTGTCCCACTAATGAATGTACAGCACACACACACACACACACACACACACACACACACACACACACACACACACACAAAACACATATACAGGGAAAAAAGGAAGATGTGCTAACTACACCTGCTTCATTCAAAACGGAACTTTCAGTCTGGCAGCCTGAGAGAGAACAGGAGAACAGGAGAACAGGAGCTCTTTGTTTTTGGCTGGGCGAGAAAAAAAGAGCAGTCTTGAAAGGAAGGATTTGGAGCGAGGCGTGAAATGTGAAGGTAGCACATTAACTGCTAAGGTTATTGCTTTTCTAATATTATGCACACAGTGTATTCTGGCTCGCCAGCTGCAGTTCAGCACTATGATGTTTTGAATAACTGAAAAAGTCCTAACAAGCTCTTTTACCTACGACTCACTTCTATAATGCAAACTTGCATTGAATTTCCTTACATGCCTTGTATAATGGTCTTGCTGAGCAAGAAAATGTGGTTATTCCTTTCAAACATGTTTCTTGTTTCCACTGTGAAAAAAAGCCCCCAAAAAAACATTGGCATGTTAAGGCCAAAAGATTTCAAATATGAGGTCATCTTGGGTCAAAATGATTTCAATTCAGCTGTTATCGCTTTCCTCTTGTATGTCAGGATATGACCTCATGCCTGGGAAAAGTGCACTATATTAGAGTTATGGACCCTGCGGAACCATCAAAGCCTCATTAAGCATGTCAGTGGCTTTCTAGTCATCTCCATTATGATTTGGATAACTGCAGAACTTTCCTCTTTTTTCTTTCTACTCCACTTGCTGTGTCAGCGTCCTTGGTCGAGGATGGTTGTGTCTGCCTGCAGTATCAGTGAAAGATGATTTGAATGGATACTGGGTTGCTCAACAGACTTCTGTGTAATGTCCTGAGGGAAAACTGAGACAACTGGAAACTGGGTTGTTAAGCACAATGCTGAGTTTAATGTCTTATGGGCATCTAAGATCTTTTCAGTCCCTGAAAAGCTTTAAAGATTTGGTGCTTTAACTAATCTTACATACATAAACATCTGATAATGTTTTGGCAATTTCTCAATTTCTCTTGACTTTCCCATTGAAAATAAACAACAACACATGACAGCGTGAGGGACTTGGGTGGGTGGTGAGGGAGTCACTATCGATATATGACAGGCAGGTGGAGCTGTGTGCAAAGTTAAACCTCTGGAAAACAACACAATAGCGTAAGCCAGCTTGTTACACAGACTGAAAGAGAGAGAGAGAGAGAGAGAGAGAGAGAGAGAGAATGTGGGAGTGTCACTTAGTGATCTGGAAGTATATTTGTAATCACTTATATAAGTAACCACTTGCTGTGTAGATGTGAGTCACGTTGGGCATTAATACATTGCATTTCAGAGCTGTTGAGTCCACTCAGTGTGTCCACCGCTGACATGTTCACCATAACTCATAAACAAAGTAATGAATTCATGCAATCAATAAATCAATGTTTACAAGTGATATTATATCAAACAAGCACTTTGCATATTAAGATCCATATTTATAATATTTTAATGGGTAGCATGGTGGCACAGTGGGAAGCTGGGGTTCCTGCTTTGATCTTGAGCTCAGGTTTCTGGCTGTGTAGGAGTTCAGCATTTTTTCCCCCATGTCTGTGTAGGATGCCTCCAGGTTCTCTGGTTTATTCCACCATCAAGAAAACAAGGCAGTAGGTGGATTAGCTACTATAACTTGCTCATAAGTGAAATCCCAATGTGGGCGCTGTGTGTGTGTGTGTGTGTGTGTGTGTGTGTGTGTGTGTGTGTGTGTGTGTGTGTGTGTGTGTGTGTGTGTGTGTGTGTGTGTTTGTTTGTTTATGTGTGTGAATGGTTTCCTGTACTGGACCTCTATCTCATCCAGGGTGTATTCCCTACTAATGCTCAGCGAGGCTCCGGATCCTGTCCAAGATAACGTGATTGCTGAAGATAAGCGAATGCAAATGTAATATTCTTAGCATCACTTACCAGAGCAAGCAGTACATGTATTAGATATTTCTAAAATACTAAGGACTGCCTACTATTAAAAAAAGAGCATGAATGTCGTCACCTCTTTCACAATTTAGCAGAATAAAATCCCAGATGAGGCAAAAGCTTTTTATTTTCATCTGTTTCTTGGGTTATGCCTAAAAGATATTCAAATAAATTGTAATAAAAAAATCTAACAAGATGCAGAGCAGCATAATGTTCTCTTCATTTTATGAAGATTTGTTTATTTTCTATTTATTATCTTTGAATGGAAGAAGCTCTCTCCACTCCTTTTCATTGTTATGCAAATGTAGATTGGATAGCTATGAAGAGAGGCGTGGGGGAGACAACCGAAGCATTCAAAGCAGAGTAATCATCAGAATAATTTGTGGCCTTGTCCTGTGAACGTGCACGGTTCTGTGGCCTTGTTCTGCACGGCATTTGCGCATATCGTCATTTTTTCAATTACCCCGGCTGTGGTTAAACGGTCATTTGCAGCAGGGTTGCCTGCAGCTAGAACACTGTGCTCCATTAGGGCCTGAATCCAGCCTTTCTTTCCCATTAGCTTCAGCAGTGAGAGTCAGAAAGAGGAAAATGTCCAGGACGGCCCCAGGAAGCGAGTGCTCAGAGATCATAAGCGCATCACTGTCCCTGTGCTGTCCCGTACATATCATTAGAGAATCAGAGCAGGGTGACCTCCAAGGCCAGAGCAGCACAAAGCTTCTAATGACCAGGCCAAGCCTTCCCCTTGCTTCTCACTCTCTTTCTGAGTCTGAAAGCCTGACTAGAAACAAGCCACATCACAGCAAGCATCAATAAATGACCCATGACCAGCCAAACCAGCACCGCTGACAAGGACACACACACACACACACACACACACACACACACACAGCCCACATTGGGATTTCATTAAGAGAAAGTAAATAGAATTGATCAAAGGACTCACGGTCACATGATTCTGTGACCACTTCTTCCCAGTTTCTCAGATTTCCTCCTGCACCCCCCACTTTATAAAAAAATTCAACCAGGCATTGAAATTATCCTGAACAAAGAGTGCTAATGTGGGTGTCATTAAGCGATGTCCTCCGTTCGGCTGTGACCCAAGGAGCTTCGTCTCCTGCAGCTAAATGGAGGTCAGCTGAAGATGGCATCCATTACGGAGGCTTTTGATTCAAATGTCACACTGCCTTGCATGCCACGCTCTTCTCTAATGTGTGTGTTCTCTGGCATGTGGGGTGGGGGGTGTAGAGGAGGACATAGGGGTGGACCCACTCTTGCATCGTGTGTTTTGTCTCAGCGCCTGCTGCATTTTTTAAATAGCTAATTTGAAATGGGATTGGGTGACCCTGCCCGGTGGGCGAGCGTGGGGCACTGGGCTATTCATCAATAGAGACGGAGGGGGGCACAGGCGGGCATGGATGCAAGGTGACACCACGCTGAGGCAGCAAGCCTCACCTTGGGTTTCGGAATGACGCCACTCTCCTGTACGCACTCTCTCTTGCTTTCTCTCTTTTTTGTTGAGAGACTGTTATCCTCTGGAGCACCAGCTGCTAAAACAAGACTGATTGTTACTATTCATCATCTTGCCTGAGTGCTACAGGAACAGGAACAAGCGAGAATGGACATAGCTGTGGATATGTAGCATAGAGAACACACGCTAGGCCTTGTTTTACCCACAAGGTGAATATAAGTCAATTGTCAACTGTCCAGCATCCCCCCTACAGCAGCAATTACTAATCAAGTGTATAAAAATAAATGTGCTTACCATATCCATTTGGATGTGAAGGTGAAAACTGATCACAGGTCAGGAACAAGAAGAAACAACACCAGTAGGTTGTGTAGTTATTGAAAAATAATCTAAGACAAGGTGAAGTGATACAGCCTTATGTGAAGGGTTTTATTTGTCTAATTTATTCTTAATTTATTAACAAGCAACATATCATGCATTATAACTGTTTAAGTTACAATTAATGTTGTGGAACATCCACAAAATCAGTTAGTTCCTGTAATCACTTATGCTATAACACATAGAAATGTTTGTTCCCTCACCAACCTCTCTTTTTTTCTCTCTCTTCAAGTTAATCGACACAGCAAAACTCCACACCGTTTGGCATGTTATTAAAAAAACGAAAGCAACAAACTCTACTGTCCTGGTGTCTTTTCCCTGATGTTAAACTTTTTCTTTGTTAACTAAGATTTTTTTATTTATTATTAGACAGACATTATATTAAGCATCTGCCATAAAAGGTCATATGAGTGAGCCGTTACTATAGAAACAATAATGTAGTGGAACGAGTGCATTAATATAAACCGGTCATTTGATTTACAGACAGAAACTACTGTCAGAGTCAGCCTGTTGTATAAAATTGTTAAAAAACCCTCAGATGTAAATAAAAATAACAAAAATAAATAAAAATACTGCACATAAGCAGTTAAGAACAACTGTATATTACATGCTACAGTATATTCATGGAAGCCTTGATGGCAAGAACGTGTACACTGTAGAGCACACACACACACACACACACACACACACACACACACACACACACACACACACACACACACAGGTGAAAGTGTAAAAAAAAGAGATGGAAGGAATGGGAAAGCCATTAACACCATGTAGTTTAAGATTTAGGAGTATCCATTATTTGTAAAACTTTTGGTTCCTTTCAGTCCATTTGACAAAAAGTTTCATGTTAGAAGAATCCCTGTCATTGTTGCTCCACTTTAAATCCAAAATGGAAATGGGTCATTTTGTGCCGAATGGAGCATAAGGTTTAACATGTGATACCTTTGGTGCGTTGGTGAGCAGGGGAGTGGGGCAGCAGCCAGCAGGCACTGAAACACTGGCATGGATGGGCGAGTGAGGAGTTGGCATGGCCAGGCATTGGGGAGTCACAAATGCCTGTCATTCGCCGAGTCCCGCTTCTGTCAATGTGACTCAGCTCTGTCATCCCTCACACCAGTTGAAATTAACAGGTAATTTGTAAATGTCACTTCGGGTTAAACGGCTCATTCTGCTTCCTCGCCACCAATCCGAGGCACACCAGCTAATTTTTCTTGTCTCCTTTTAATAAGATGTTCATTTATAAATAGAATTATGCCCAGCTAAATAAATGAGACCAAGTGATGCAGAGAGAAAGAGAGGCCACAGCAGAGTCAGGGGTATCTCACCATCGCTGGAGGTAAATGAAACATACTTGAAAGGACAGATTCTGTTAAAGTTTCATTTGAGTAAAAGTGATTATGGTCAGAAATGTGATTTCAAATAGCTAAATTAATTTAAGCCTCTCTCTCTCTCTCTCTCTCTCTCTCTCTCACACACACACACACACACACACACACACACACACACACACACACACACACACACACGCTCACTTTAATGAGACTTGACTTCTGAGTTTCAGAAGTGTGACTAATTAATTGGTTGTACTTTGAAAAAAAACCAAGGTGATGAATCCAAGGTAATTTTTCTTACCTTTCATTTGTGGATGATCAAGGATAATTGAATCTAATTTAAGCATGATCTGCCTTTATTACCTAAGACAGCCTTCACACCAGCTCCAACTGGGTGCTTCATTAAGGAAGAAAAATATCAGTGTAATAATGTAACTCGCACACTTAACCTTTTAGATTTATCAAGCCTGGTGTCTGTGGCTTTAGGCTGTTTTATAACATTTGACTATATTTTTTTTTTTTAACACGGACAATGTCTTGCCCTGAGGTTTATCTGATAATATAGAGCACATAGCTGAGAATGAGAATTAAACAATATCATGCATTCTCTCTTTTATAGACACATAAAACAAACTCTGGTGTTGATAAATCCTGCCTCTGTTAGTGAGCTGAGGCTTCACTTTCAAAACAAGACTATAATCAACCATCAAATAAAAAGATTAGGCTGAAGATTGTAATATTTATGCGTTTGCAACCATCTTCCCCTCACACACACACACACACACACACACACACACACACACACACACACACACACTGAGCTACAGGAGAAAAAGAGTGATTATGGTGGTTTACGATAAGAATCCCCATAAACCATATTATTATAAAGCATCTAAATGGAATCACTTATCCTCGATGCAGAGTGTGATAGGCTACAGCCTCATCTATTCTCTCTCTCCATCTCTCTCTCTCTCTCCCTCTCTCTCTCTCCTTCTCTCTCTATCTCTCTCTCTCTCTCTCTCTCTCTCTCTCTCTCTGACATTTCTCTCTCTTAGTTTGATTCCAAACAGACCATGAGTAAGGATTTGTATCACAGCTTCATGTTTCTTATTATTTCTATTAAATAATTTTTATCTCAGATCTAAACAAACAAACAAACAAACAAAAACAATAAATGATATATTTCTTTGCCATCATTGTCTCATTGTCTCTAATACTTGATAGTGAAGTTACAATTCTCACGCAGTTAGACATGCCTAAGGAGAAATAATTATGAAATGTAACAGCACGGCATATCTAATTTGATTTTATGTGTGCCTTGCTCACTTTTCAGTCCAGATGGATAGAATGTAAATGTCACACATCCTTCCAGTCTCCAGTCTGCCTTCTGTTCTGCTTCCTGGTTTCCCCAGCTCCTGGTTCAGATCCATGTAACCCATTTCCCATGATCAGTGTCAAAGTTGCAGCTCAGCCAAGAATTCAATTTACACATTTTCCCCTTACTCCAAATGTTGTTGATCAATCAAAGCATTTTGACGTTGGAGTTTTGCTGTGTTAGTCTTGTACAGGTCTATTGCTGCTAAGAACAGCTTCTGGACTACAGTTTAGCATCCTGCCTCAAAACAAACAAAAAACAAAATCAAATAAGAGCTTTTTTATTTTTTGAATAACTTATAACGTTTAAACTTTAATCTATATCTCTGACCATTCGATTAAGGAGGTAAGAAAAGAAAAATCAAATTTTTGGCTATTTAATTAACACTTATAATGTCTAGTTATTCTGTTGTAAGTCTAGTCTGATAAGTCTTGCATATACACCTCTATTCCTTAGTATTCTTTGTTAAATTTGCAACCCTGTGATACTGAACCTAGACTGAACGTCCTGTTTCTGTGGTTCTTTTTGTTTGCTCGGAAAGTTTAAGGATTAGTCCTAGATATTAACCTTTTCTAATCAAGGCCATTTTTGAGCCTCTTGCTTGAAAAAGACATGCTCAATTGAGTATTAAATTGAGTATATCTCAAAAACGTCAAGGTGAATTTGAATAACCTTGGTAGGAGAAATAAAGGTAACACATGTGAGATTGCTTCAGACTTGTTAGAATAAGTATACATATAGTATATATAGATACTGACCACTGCAGATCTACACCCCACAAGAGCTACAGTTTTGGAGATGCTCTGATCCAGTCGTCTAGCCATCACAATTTGGCCCTTGTCAAACTCGCTCAAACCCTTACACTTGCCCATTTTTCCTGCTTCTAAACACACCAACATTGAGGACAAAATGTTCACTTGCTAGCTAATATATCCCACCCACTAACAGGTGCCATGATGAGGAGATAATCAGTGTTATTCACTTCACCTGTCAATTCTCATAATGTTATGGAATTGGTATATATATTACCAGGTCAGAGTAAGAGAAGATGGAACACAGCAAAAAAATAATAATATTAATAATTCCACCTGATAGTGATAGTGATTTAAAGGCTTGGCCAAAGAAGTGGCAGTTGGTCCCTCAAACATAAGCCTTAATTGCTCACCTGTCCCACCTCAACTGTAAGCTTCTTTGGATAAAAAGTGCCACATGAATCAACAGAAATATCATTTACCCTTGTTTCCTCTTCTGTTTTTGAGCAATTGTCTCCATTTTTGACATCAACTACAGATTTGTCTGTTTATCCATGTCTTCCTGCCATCTCTGTCTACCCTATGATATTATGATACATTTCTTTAATTGAGAGAGAAATTACTCATGAAATGCTCATGAAATTACTGCTTTATTTATAAGCCATTGTAAATTTTATTTATAAATCAGTTGTACTGTTGTATTGTACTGTTTTATTTATAAACTAATATGTGGATTGTTACCTACTTATTTGTCACTTATTATTTCTGTACCAAATTATCATTTTAACCTCCGCTCAAATTATGTTATTCAACTTGTTGGGAAAAAAGATTTTAATTTTATTCATCAACTTACAGGAACACACCTGACAAACTTACTGTGTTCTCTTCACAGGGTGAATTTATGGCATCTGTAACTAACTTTGATTATGATTGTATATTACTATGTATTTTTTATTTTCAATTATTTTTCCCCTTGGATTTTTCCATCGTTCATTGTTGTTGTTGTGTCTGTTCCTGCCTTCTTGGCCAGGTCACTCTTGTAGAAGAGATTCAGTCTCAATGAGGTTTTTATCCTGGTTAAATAAGCGTTGAAGTTCTTAGTGGGGTCATGACACACCAATAAAGGCTACACTACAGTAACTTCCCTATGAAGCCAGAAGTGGACTCAGCAGCTGGTTACTCTAGTGTAACCTTTAGTGGAGTGTCATCAGGTATGCTCATTCAGGCTAGCGAGTATTATATTAGCCTGACAAAATGTACATTATATAAAAAAGCATTTTGGTTTCCCTGGGGGATTAAAATTCTATGTATAACTTCACTGTATGCAACCAGGAAGAATTATGAGAGCATATGCAGGGAAGGCAAGGCTGAAGTCTTTCAAGCATTCTGTGTATGTGTGTGTGAGACCACAGCAGAGCCCTCTCACCCTACCACAGAGCATCATAATTAATTCCTTGTGTAATTGTTTTTGCAAAGTGAGTACTTAAAGATGCTTCAAGTTTCATCTTTTATTCCTTCACCCATGTTTTCATCTATTAATAATATATTTAGAGTAAAAGGGTGAATTATTGTTATACCTCGTTTTTGTCATTAAACAGTGGCAGTGGTTATTGATGAACATTTTTGTCTTAGGCTTCATGAACAAAATTGACCCAGATAGAGGAGAGGATTGGAATTGAAAATTAACCTCAGCTTTGAAACAAGTCACAATAATATTCCATTTTAAAATAAAATGGTTGCATTTGTTCAATTTAAGATAATGTAATGTATTTGCTGGTTCATTGACTTCATACATTACGCCAAATATTGCAATAACTCTAAGAGAAAATAATGATTTGTAGTGGTTGATTGCAAATATCTCCATTAATGTGACATAATTTAGATTGCAAGAAGGCCCAAAATTCTCCCATCATGCTTTGCACAAAGTGCACAATTTGTAGGACTTGGATTTTGTAGTTGCATTGAATGACACCATTTTTGTCATGATATTGTAATACACAATTTTCCTAGGCTGCAGGCTAGCAGCTACTGAATATCCATTATACAGTGGGTTGGGAATAAAGTGAACATGGTGTGATTTTGAACACATCCACAGTAAAATATATGGCTGCTGGTTAGCCAATGACATGCAACATTGCAAAATGAATGTCTTACATTTTTTTATTGTTTATTCTTTTTGTTGTTTTTTTTTCATGGATTTTTAGGGGCCAGGCAAGGGCACTGAGGCCTGCTGCTCCAGGGTGTGGGACATTGCTACTAATCTGAAACTTTCATCAGCACCGCTCTTTCTTTCCATCAGGGTGCTATTAGCATGTGTGCTCTGTTCGCTGCGATCACACGCTTCAGTTAAGGAGTTGCAGCAATAAATATTTATATGTATTACAAAGAGATATGCCACATCAAGGCCATTAAAGACGACACCATATGCGTCTGTGTAAAGCATGCATGCACATAGGTATCATCCCATTTGTCCAGCTAGGCTAGATAATTATCTCCTAGCAGGCGATATTTTCTTCTTCCTGTGCATTTCACTTCCCTGCATTAGGACATGCGTGGTCAGGCTGGCCCCAAATATATCCACCATGCTCATGAATGCATTAAAACATTTCTGGGTGCCACTAATATTATTAAGATTAAGGACAGGGTGAATTGACAGACCTAAAACTCCCTCTGATCCCTTTGCCATCACATTTAGCAAGCAAAGGAAGGAACACTGATGTTTATTGATGCTATTAGCCAAAAAGGATGATTCATTTAGCTAATGTAGCTCTCTCTATAACAACCAATGCTGTTGGCTTTGTGTTTTTAATATGACTACTAGTGATTGGCTTTTTGTATATGCAATGGAAGCCCATGGAAAAGTTCTGGGTCTTTCTCTCGGTGCCTGTTGAGAAGCAGCAGCAGTTGATCACACCCAAAGTTGGAAGTCCTTTTGTTTCGGAGACATGTGAGCTCATTAGCAGCAGGCAAATAAACACTGTGGTGTCTGTCTGCTAACTTAATAAAGTCTTAATGGCTTCTTGGATATGAGATTAATTAACTCTGAGCCCTTCCATAATTACTTATACAGGAAATAATGCTCTAATTCCAGCCCCAATTGTGATACCATTTTTATTGCACAGCTTTACAATTGTGATCAGGGTTTATTATTTGCAACATAATCTTGAATGTGGTGCAATTTATGTAATTGGAGAGTGGTGCAGATTGTGTATATTGGATTTGGATTGAAGTAATGAAGTAATCAGGTTGAAGCAAAATGTCAACTTTTAATTAAGGGTATCTTTCTGGGTAAACCATATATAGCCTTTTTTGTATAGACCCAATTACATAGGATAAAAAGTAATTGGATAAATTAAAATAATCCTGAGTTAAATTGTCATGTGTTTAGTACTTAATTGCAAGTTAATGACAGCCTGACGTTTGTGACCCATAAACATCACCAGATGCTGCTGATCCCCTCTGTGATGCCTGTAATACAGCCTTGTTTCACATCTTGTTTGTTTTCTGGGCTAAATGAGATCCAGTGATTGACATCATGCCCATTCTGATCAACACTGACCATGAAAAAAGTTCCTTAAGCTATATGTTTCAGCTTATTGTTGTTGTTGTTGTTGTATGCCTGCAGCTAAAGATACACTCAGGCCTATTTACTTCCCTTTTACAATACAGTGATGTAGTAAGTTATATAGTGAGAGATTTCACTTCATTTTCACTTCATTTGACACAGTATGCAGAGGGAAGTTATTTAGTCACAACTAAAAATATTTATTGAAACAGTGAACCTATTTTCATAGGTTTACCCTCTACACATACACATTTAACTTCACAATTTCACTGCACTCCACAGACATTCTTCACAGGAAGAATAGACTTCAATAAAATTGTTGATAAATGGTTGGATGGATGGATGGATGGATGGATGGATGGTTTAAGTTAGTCAAATTGTGGCTGGATAAATGGATGGTGTAAGATAATCAAATCATGAATTGATGGATGGATGTATGGTATAAATTAGTGAAACCATGGATGGGTGGAGTAAAGTAGTCAAATACTTTACTCCATGGGTGAAAGGATGGATGGTGTTAAGTAGTCAAATCATGGTTAAATGGATGGAAGGCTGGTATAAGTTAGTCAAATCATGGTTAGAATGGATGGATGGATGGTCGGACGGACAGACGGACAGAGGGATGGACGGATGGATGGGCTGTGTAAATTAGTCAAATCATGATTAAATGGATGGATGGATGCATGGAGTAAGTTAGTCAAATCATAGATGGATGGATGGATGGACCATGTAAATTAGTCAAATCATGGTTAGAACGATGGATAGATGGATGAATAAATGTGATAGTTTAGCCAAATCATGGTTAGATGGATGGATGGATTGAGTAAGTTAGTGAAATCATGTTTATATGGATGGATAGATGGGTGAATGAATGTGATAGTTTAGTCAAATCATGGTTAGATGGATGGTTTCAGTTATTTATATTTGGAATTCTTCATGTTGGAGAATATGTGCACCAGAGGCTTTAGCCACATAAAAATGCACACTAAGAGGAAAGCACTAGCTGCATTTAAATTTTTTTTTATATATGCAAGAGTATGGACAATTTTGCTCACTTGGACTCCAGAGCTCAGATATCTGTGGCATCTTTGGGATACGAACTCATTTGAAATCTCTTAGGTATGAAAGGGCAAATGCTTTCTAGTGCACCACTCGGGAGTCCAGAAATGCACACCAGTGCATGAGTCATGCATTGTGAAATGCTGCAACAAGCCTTTTTTATATAGCCAGTGTACCAGTTTAATGGTACAGATGTATGGAATAAGTTATTTATTAAGATCTATTAATATTTAATCTTGGTTGACTGATGTAATTATCCTGCTAATTTAGCTATTACAGGTGTACGCTGGCTAGCTAATACACTAATTCACACCATCCTTCTCTGTGCAGCAAATTTTGTTTAACACAATGTGTTAATGTATTGTTTTAACACATTATTCTTTCAAATATTCTGACAATTGAAAAACTGCATAGACAATGCATCAAAAGATGACGAATAACATTTTAAATGCTACTTTTATACTGAAATGCTTTTTTAAGATGCTTCTGTTCAATTTATCCTGCTGACACAATCACTGACATTGTCACATCTTCAATAAAAATGAGTATGCCATGTTTCACAGATAAGGTAGCATACTGTAAACATAAGCAGCTCCTCTACTCCAGTGGCACATCTTAGTAGAAGAGTAATCTTCATCTCATCTGTCCATAATAATTTCCTAGAATGCTAGTTTAAACAGTGCTATGGATCTGGTTATAAATCCTCTGAGGTTATTCTAGTTTGTTCTTCTTGTTATGATTGTTATGACCTGTTTTGAGAATCACAATCTTCCAATGGGTAAATATTTATCTATCCATACATTTTCTGTATAGCTTATACTCAGGGTCATAGGGAACCAGGAGCCTATTCCTAGGGACTCGTGGGCTCAAGGCAGGAACCTTGGACATGGTGCCAGCCCATCACAGGGCACAATCTCACACACACTCTATGGACAGGTTGAACCCTACAATACATTTCTTTAAACTTCTTTACCAGCAAACTTGGAGGAATCCTCCAAAGCATGGCAAGAACATACAAACTCTGCACACACAAGGTGAGGACAGGAATCAAACCACCAACCCTAGAGGTGTGAGACAAACATGCTAATCACTAAGCCAATGCTCCCCCTTTACATATGTATTTGTTTAGCTGGAAATGGCTGCATTTTGCCATTGAAAAATAAAAACAGTATACCTGTCAGGTAAATGTACATGCAAGTGCAGACTTTTATTTGTAAAATGCGACAGGATCAAACACACAGCAGAACACAAAGTAAAAAAGCAAAACACACAGACTAGAAACAAGGATATGGACAGCAAGACAGCAAACAGGGCATGATGCCAGCAAATAGGGCATGATGCCAGCAAACAGGGCATGATGCCAGCAAACGCTAGAGCAAAAAGAGCAAAACATGGAAACACAGGAAATTAAATAGGGCTGCTCATTAGGGTGAAACTGAACACAGGTGAGGGTGATTGGGTCATGTGACATGCAGGGGCTGATGGGTAATGCAGTCCAGTGCTGATTCCAACTTAAACATGACAATGCCAAAGATGGTCCTAGCATCCATGAATGCAGCAGGAAGATTAAGGAGAAAATAATGATTTAAATAAATATATATTATTATTATTTTACTTTTAGTTCTTAATTTTGGTAATATAGTTGCACTTTGAAAGTAATTTTGTCAGTCAATATCACAATATAAACTTTCTACTCCTCCTCCTCCTCCTTCTCATTTTTCTTGTTGTTGTTGTTGTTGTTGTTGTTGTTGTTGTTGTTGTTGTTGTTCTTCTTCTTCTTCTTCTTCTTCTTCTTCTTCTTCTTCTTCTTCTTCTTCTTCTTCTTCTTCTTCTTCTTCTTCTTCTTCTTCTTCGTCTTCTTCTTGTAAAACATAATAAATATTTCTGACATCTGAATGAGTTCAGGTAACAGGTTTGAGTGAACATTAACTATAATATACATTTTTCATAATCTATAATGGATAACCCATGGACAGAGATGCTTTACACATGAATGAAATAAGATACATAAGATTTTTAAAGTATTTCAAGGTAAAATGTAATAATAACAGGCTGTGACAGGTAAAAAGGGTGATTTCTAAAAGCTGTACATTTTTCTATGTTCTGCAGGATTTATTAACATTTTTAGCTATGAATCTAAAACATGAAGACTGGTTGTTGCTAATCACACTTTGCTGAAAATATCTTTATTTTACATAAAGTATTAATTCTCAATCTGATGAATTTTACTCTGATATTTCAGCCTCATGATAAACCTGTTTACTAAGACTGCAATATTTTTTTGGTTCTTATGTTTATGAGTTTCCGAGATGTTTCATCAATAAAAGATGAAATTACGCTTGAATTAAAGGGTCTTTCTGTTTGTTCATTCTCAAATCCATAGTGCAGGAATACAAGATGTATACAGTTGGTTACAGAGTGATATGTGGGGTTTTTTTCTTTCTTTTTTTATACCACTTTCTGACCCACTATGATTCTCTTGTACTTATCCACTATTGAACACTTTTTTTTTCCTGCACAACCACTCACTCACCACTTAGTGAAGAGGCACTTTGAGCAAAAAGGGGGCATCTGCCAAAATCTTCTGCTAACTTATATGACTGACAGCATCCATTTCCAGACCTCAAGAAAGACTGGCGAAGCTCTTGCAAAGTGACCCTGACATCAGTCACTTACCGGCAAAGGGGTTTTACTCAAGAAATGGATGTCCTCCGTCACAGAGAGGCACTTAATGGGTCTGTAATATATATCCTCGACAGCGCAGTACAATGTGGAATCTATTTAAGACCATACTCAAAGCATTATCTTAATTGAGGGGCTGAGGTAGAGTGGATGCAACCTCTCTCCATTTAATGAACAGATTTCTGTTCGTCGTAGTCCATTTCAATCCACATCTCAGCAATTTGCGCTAATGCAACTTCTTGCTAATTTATAGACACCCAGCAGATATACTATAATCTCTTTTTCACAACTATTGTGTGCAAAATATGGCTTTCAGGTACTGTATAGAGTTATATAGTTTTTTCAGTAGAAAGTATGTTACTAATATTTATTGTAATTTTATCTGTCTTCTGAGCATTTTTTGTGTTCTTAGTAATGATCCTGTTTCAGAGCTCTGAGCCTGACACTTTCACTGATCCTGTGCTGACTTCCTTTTCAGTAACTGAGGCATCTTTCAGTACGCTTCTGTTGCCAAGTTTTACGGAAAATCACAAGCATAATATTAACGTTTGAAGACTTTTTTGTCCAACAATCAAACATCAAACATGGCATGTTCATGACATGTGTGGGGAAACATGTCAGTGAATTTGATGGAAAAATACATCAAATCTAATCCCATACTTGTTCAACACTGGATTTTTGTATCTCTAGTTTCTGAACTGACATAAGTGCTTCCAGGATGTACATGTTATTGTTGTTGTTCTTCAGCTGTGCAGCATCACCAGAGTGGATCATCTAATCCCCATATTTTGATTTTGGCAAAAGTTTTACACCAGATGCCCTTTCTGATTCTACCCACATATATTATCCAGGCTTGGAACTGATATTGAGAATTAACCCCTCTATTGCTGGGTTGGTTCCCTCCCCAGGAATCAAACCCTGGCCGTAGTGGTGAGAGCATGAGATCCTGCCGCTGGGCCACAAGGGACTCAGGTATAAAAACTACTATATAAAAATCTTAAGCACCAAATGTTTCTCTTATCTTTTAGAAGACAAATTGTAGCTTTTGATGGAGCCAAAAAGCTTGTACAGGACGCCACTGTCGAAAAGGTATCAATCAAGAGGTGTGTGAGGGCAAGAGTATTTCCAAAACATTAGAAACACCATGGAACACTGTAAAGGCCGTCATCAACCAGTGGAGAAAATTGGCCACCGCAGTAACATTACCAAGAAGGGTACATCCTTCCAAAATTGATAAAAGGACAAGGTGAAAATATGTCAGGAAGACTGCTAAGAGACCTACGGCAATATTAAAGGAGCTGCAGAAATATCTGGCAATTACTGGTGACCTCCTGCATGTGACAATCTCTTGTATTATCTGCATGTCTTGGCTGTGGGTTAGGATGCCTAGATGGAAGCCCTTTTTTATTAAAAAAAAAAAAAAAACAACCCAAAAAAACATCCTGACTAAATCACTCTGAACCATGTGGCAAAATATATTATGGTCTGATGTGACCAAGGTCTGACTGACACAAAACAAGACTTTTTCTAAACTTTTTTTTTTTTTTTTTTTTTTTACAAAAGATCACCATACCCATGTTGAAGCATGGTGTTGGTAGCATCATGCTATGTGGCTGCTTCTTTGCAGTTGGGGCAGGAGCTCAAGTCTAGATAGAGGAAATCATGGATCGTTCCAAATACCAATCAATTTAGTCACAAAAGCTGCAGAGCTCTGTTTAACAGGAGAAGATGAAGAAAGATTTTACCTTAAAGCACAGTAACAACCCAAAGCACAAATCAAAGTTAACAACAAAATGGTTTAAGAAGAAGAAACTCAATATTTTGAAAAACCAGACAGAGCCAAGATCTAAATCCATTCCAAAACCTGTGAAACCTGTGACTTGAAGGGGCCTGTGGAGTCACACTTTCTTCTCAAAATTGATAGATCATTTTTGCAAGGAAGTGTGTAAGAAAATAGCCAGATCTTAACATGCTTAATAGACTCGTACCCAAAAATCTCTTTCCAATGACAGTGTCATAGGCACCCAAGGCTTACTGATGTACATGAGGAACGAAGACTATGCCACAGTCACATCTTAAAGAAGAGCTACTAAGCTAAGTAGCCTTTTTTTGTCACATATACATTACTGCACAGAGAAATTCTTTCTTCGCATATCACATCCTTGGAGGGTTTGGGTCAGAGCACAGGGTCAGCCATGATGCAGTGACCCTGGAGCAGGAAGGGCTGGGGGCCTTGTTCAAGGGCCCAGCGGTGACAGCTTGGTGGTGCTGCTGTAACACAGATTGCTAAAAAAGTTAAGAAGAAGAACTAAGGGCATGAAGCCTTTATTATATCCACACATACATTACAGCAAAGTGGAATTATTTTCTTCGCCCCCCAAAGTTCATGCTGGGTATGATAAAAAGGTGCCAGAACACACATGCTGCACACAGAGCTGTGTGCTTACAATGAGAACATAAGCATCAGAATCGGACCATGGAGCAAATGAAGAAGAAGATTTGTCACATATATCTTAAAGCACCTTTTTAAGTGTCCAACAGCTTGGTGGTGCTGGGGTTTGAACCACCAACCTTCAGGGCAATAACCAAAAGGCCAGTGTTGCCTTGAAAGTTGAGTATACTCTAATGAACACTGCTTTTTCTTTTATATTATGTGATTGGCTTTACCTGGGAAGAATATGGCACCAGGATGCACTATGGAAGGAAGGCAAGCCAGCAGAGCCAGTGTGATGCAATGGGCAATGTTCTGCTGGAACATCGGGTCCTGGATGTGGATACATGTGGATGTTGCTTTGATATGTACCACTAACCTAAATGTTGTTGCAGACTAAATACACCTTTTCATGGTATTAGCATTCCCTAATGGTCTTTTTCAGCAGAATACTTCTCTGTGGCACACTGAAAAAAAATTGTTCAGGAATGGTTAGAGGACATTGACAAAGAGTTTAAGGACAAACAATTCTGAACCATGGAGGCCTCACCTTACAACTCACAGGACTTAAAGGATCTGCTGCTGAAGTCTTGGTGCCAGATACCGCAGCACACATCAGACATACAGAGATCTTGTGGAGTACACGCCTTGAAGGGGTTAGAGTTGTTTTGGGAGCACATGGGACACCTACACAATATTAGGTAGGTGGTTTTAATACTCTGGCTGATATGTGTGTATATTAATATACCATAGTATGCATTTATTAGAACAATAGTTTCTTTTCAAAATTAATGATACATGCTTAACCTTTTCATTTTTAAACATTCCTTTCATTCTAATTTTGTGAGATATGAGCCAGTGGCATGCTTAACTACATCTGACAGGAAACTGAATGAGTTGGGATAACAATGTACCTTTTAAAAACCAGGTATTTTTAAATTATTATCACTCTGAATTCAGCCCTGTTTCTGTATGTTAGTAAGAAGTGTTCTTAAAGTTGAATTGGAGTGATGAAAAAAAAAGATATTTACCTACTGCTCCACAAGAAGGACTGAATTTCATAGGACCTGAATCACAGTGAAACTGAATCATAATCCCATTCACACAGGAAGCGGCCTGCATAGCATTCATTTCTTCTCATTTGATCCACTGTGACTCTGTGAATAGGATGTAATGCCAAAATCCCATAATTCCCAGTATGTTTCCACCTGTCAGACAAGCCTAGTTCTGGCCTAGTATATTAAAAAGTGTCAAAACTTTTATATAAGCATTGCACCAGCTTCATTTTTTAATTTTCTGACCTTTCTGTGAACGCATGGACTGTGTACTGCCTTTTAACTTCCTGAGTGACTAGAAGAAGAAGTCACTATATGAAGAAAGGGAGACATCTTATTAGTTGCCATCCGGTGGAGACTGTCATCCCAGACCGTGGAGGAGTTCCCTCCCACTCTGTCTCTTTCCCCACTCTCTCCCTCCCATCTCCGGACGACAGCAACATTAATGAAGCCATGTCTCTACAGCCATGCACTCCCACCTCACTGCTTAGTGCCGCCTGTTCTTGCCACAGTGACCTAAGTATTAATGAAGCAGTTACATGTATATATATATATATATATATATATATATATATATATATATATATATATATATATATATATATTATATATATTTATCTATCTATCTATCTATCTATCTATCTATCTATCTATCTATTTATTTATTTATTTATTTATTTATTTATTATTATTTTTTTTAAATAATAGATGCCACAAGCTCAAAGCAATCAGGTGTTCCTATACTTGGGGAACATTTTATACTTTAGTTCTCACTAAAGCTGTCTCTCTGAAACACACATACGCACACATTGAGACACACGCTAAAGTATTACTGTCATTGTCATGAATACTTACTTGGAGAGCTAACAACTTTCTGTCTCTATCTCTCTCTCTCGCTCTCTCTCTCTCACTCTCTCTCATTCTTCCCTCTGGTTGTCTCCCCTCTTTGTATCTCTTTCTACTTGCATTCTCTTTCTGTCTTTTTCTCTGTGTCTTGTCCCTCCCTTTCACTACCCACTACAGATGTATCTTCAGGTTGGTCTTGTCCATGTCCTGACACTAGCTCCTTTCTGAGTGGGAGTCAGTGTTGCTCTCTGTATTGATGTTTCGAGGCTGCTACAGTCGCTGTCCCTCTTGGCCTGCAGCTCTCCTCGGCACTGTGTGATTGCTTAGCCGAGGGCGCACAGGGAAGCCTGTAGAAAATCAATAAGAGGCGAAAGGCCTTGGCTTCCTTTTCTTAATAAAAGTTAGATATTATTTGTCACATGGTAAGGTGAGGATTTTATTACTTAGCCTTCGGTGTTGCAGTGGCTGCAGTAAGAGGACGCGGAGAAAGGTTATTACGCACCGATCATATTGCTTAATATCTTGCCCATCGTGCTTTTTAGCTCCTTTATAGAGCACCAAGGGCTTCAAGTACATCTTTCGAGTGAAGTTCAATATGGACCTCTATTAGATACTCATGAAAGTGCTTCTGTTAAAAAAAAAGAAATGAAGGTTTTCCAGTATCTAGTAATATAGTTCTGAAAAGAGGCATGCTTTTAGGGTCCTATAATTCTTTTTAAATAGAATACCTTATTGGAGTCCTCAATAATCAAATAATTATGTGTCTGTGAAATGTGAAATGTTGTCAATCCAAAGCAAAGTGCTTTAATTTTCACATGACAATTTAATTTGGTCTTAATAGGGTGTGATTAAAAAGCACTTGTTCTCAACTTGCACCAGCTAAGAGAAAACTGTGCTGTGTTTCAGAATCACTCAAGTAAAATATCATCAGAAATTTGTCAATTTACTATTGTGGCATTTCCCCCTTACTCTCCTCCCAAAGTTTTCCTTTGTATAATTGGGTTTGCTATCTCCCAAATTAAATTACAATCAGCAATCTGCATCAAATTATGTTAATAAGCCCTCTTTAAGTGGATCATTATCTACAAGGCTTTTTTCATAATAAGGACTGGATTCCTCTACTCATCTTTGTAGTGTACTCTATCTAATTGAATTCATTCCATCAAAGGATCAAGGAAAAAAAGTTTTAAATAAATCAAGGCATTTCAGGGAACCGTGGGATGAAATGCACTTAGGATTTCTGTAACATTGATAAAGTAATTAAGGTGATTCAGGTGAAGCTAAAAATGTGCATGTGTAAGCATAAAAACAGTGAGTTGTTGAAAAGCATACATTCAAAGCAAAATAGTGAAGTGCTTGGGTAGGAACTTCTGAATTGTGTTGTTTTCACACAATGATTGCAGGAAAGACTATGGCAATAAAAAATGAAAGGTGAGCTATCGGTGATGCTTGAACCAGTACTGGTGCTTAATATTGAATACAAAATAAAAAAAATAAAACATAAATAAAATAAAAAATAAAAACCCAAATCACATTATTATTATTATTATTATTATTATTATTATTATTATTATTATTATTATTATTATTATTATTATTATTTATCAGTGAGGGCATATTCAAGTTTTGGGGTTAGAAAGGTCTAAAGGTAATTATGAGCTTTCTACTAGTGCATGGCTCTTCAATTTGCAATTGCATTTCTATGAAAAATGCATGCAAGTACAGAACGTTTCATAAATAAAGAGGTCATACTTTGTTCCTTTACTCAGAGATAAGAGGCATACGAGTGTATGGAATACAGCACAAAGGTCAATATACAACCTCACAGCAAATAAAGGAGAATTTCTGTGTCTGTCCTTTTAGCAAGGCCAGGTTTCTACACAAGAACAGCTCTTTTACGTCTTTTCTGAGAACATGATTAAAAAGCACTTGTGTATGAAATACATAGATTATCTTCTATAGTAGTGTATGAATAGACTTGGTTTGTATTATGTGGAGATTTGCAGACATTTCCAATATCTGGTCTACATATTACTGTGATACATAATGTCTTAACAGTCTATTTAATTCATATTTTATTTTTATTGCATGTGTGAGCTCTTACAGTGTCGTTGGTTAGGCGTGTGGCTTAGGGACTCCACACTACCAATAAACAGAGTGGATGGAGTGGATGGAGTGGAGTGGATGGAGTGGAACCATCCATTCCAGAACCAAATCAATACTACATTACGTTCCTTCATCTGCTGGGTGCGGTGTGTCACAGTCAAATGGTATTTTATCAACAGAAAGTGTCTTATCATGCTCTTCCCAGCCTCTCTTTTGACCTGGAAACATTTTCACATCAATAGGCAAAAGTAAAAAATTGAGAAGGGGCCCTCATGGGAACATCAGAACCAAGAACACTGATCTGTTCTTCATTGATTTGTTTCACTTTTCTAAAGAATTGCCACCATGTGCTCTGAGACGTCACTGCCATGACGATTGCACACCAGCCTTCTGAAGGTTAACAACAAGCGTGCCCATTGGTTTTCCATTATCCATGAAGAAGGAAGCAGAAGTCCACTTCCGAAAATGATTCATTACGATTTTGGTCTGTTGAATGCTGATGTTGATCAATCTTATCTTACATCTGTGCATCAGAGTATGGAGATGCCATCAGAAAATTGCATTTTAAATGAAATTAGGTATCATCCAATCCCATGTGTTTTTATTGAGGCATTAAGATCTGATATGATTTTGGGCTGAAAAACATCCTTTTTTCCCCCTCCTGCTCTCAATGAAGCAATCAAATTTCCTTGATGGTCTCTGGGAGCACTTAGCTTAAAAGAATACACTTCCAAATCAAAAAGCTTTCAATCATCTCAAATCGCATTTGGATGCGAGGGTGCTCTTGAGCACAGAATTTTCTAGATGCGATTGAACATTTGAGTGACTCACGTGCACATTGGCCATGTTGGGAGACATTAGGATTGACTTCCTGCAAGGCCTGCCGATTGCCTGCGACGGCTGGACAGCTTGAGCTCTGAACCAGCATGTCAAACACAGGACAGAACAAGAGCGGAGCAGGACACAGCACTTTTCATTACCACCCTGAGCTGACAGATAAGAACGGGACATAACTGACGGGCCATGGAAGTAGCAACGTGGCCTACCTAGCCATGGATCTTTACAAAGAGGAACTGTATGGGATTGGATTGGGCAGGAATTTATTATTGGCATGTACACTTACAAAATAAAACGGTCAATATAGATAACATGCACAAGTTAAACGCAAATAGTACAAATTGTGTTGTACTTGCCAATGCAAATGAGCTCAGTTTGTCTTGGCTTCAACTCTTCAGAAACCAATAAATCTTCATTTTGTTAAAAAAAAAAAAAAAAAAAAAAATCAGATCTGAGGTGGCGCAGGTGTGCTAAAAAATAAACTCTTTCAAAATGCATTTATAGTTTGACATGCATATGTCATAATAGAAAAAGACTGAACCCACCACAGAGAGAAATTATTCTCATAGACATATTCGTCTCTAATCAAATTTATGTTACTTATTCATCTAATAGCAGGGTGTAAATATACAAAAACAGGGTGATAAATAAGAAATGTTGTTGAAATAAGATGTTTCGAGCTGCAGTTTGTCTGACATATGCCAGAAAACACACATGGACGTTGGAGTAGGCCGGTCACGGATGATAAGGCGGGGATAGCTTTAACACAATTTTCCTATGTCACTAATGGGAGACAGATCACCCCTCTACGCCAAAGTCTTATATCTCTACTGCTCATGTGGGGGAAATGTATGCTAATGGCTTCCAATGGCCATCCACTTGCATTTATTCTATAATGACTTTAAATTTGTGCATTAAAATAAAATCGAGAATAAATCTGGTGGAAAGCCGAGAGAGGAAAGTTTGAAAGGGGGAGGATGGAAGCGTCATCGCTCTTAAACCCTCATAAGAGCTGCTCGTCTCTGTTGAGCTCCACCATGTTTATCTCATTCGGAGAATTACGTTAAGCTGTGTGTATTATTAGGCTTATAAACAGGCATCTGTGTGATCACATAGTGTGATGACATCCATCTGCTAGCCGATACTGATAGGAACTGACTTTAAATTCAGATTCAGATATGATGGGTGGAACATGGAAAGCTCACTGCAGGCTCATAAGCCAAATATTTACATTTCATGGAAGCACAGATTCTTGCCTTGATAAAAGAATACTGTATGTTGGCATTGCTTGTTGTAAAAGTGTAATATTATATGATTGTACTATTTATACGACTGGTGTGTGCTTGAGTCTGACTGGTCAGAAGGTGTTGATGTGTTCACTTTCCGTTACAGAATGGTCTTGTCAGTAGTTCTGGCTCTAAGGTTTATATTCATGCGTTACTGTCATGCTGTATAGTAACAGTGACTCTATGATTGTTGAATGTTCCACATACAAAACACCTGTGAGAAAACATCTCCAGTGACATTGTAATGGCTTTGTAATAATCAGAGTAAACTTTCCTACAGAATGAAATGCTAACATGACAAGCTACATCTTTTTTTTATTTATTTATCTTATTTACTTTATTAGAAAGGACATCTACTGCTTTTACATCAGAAATACCAGGAGCTAACTTGTTCACAGACAACCCATGCGATTACACATATCTTTAAAGGGGTGAATTGTATGAGGCGTTGTTCTACCATCCATTAATCTATTTACTATAATGTTTACCCTCCAGTGGGACACAGGGTACCTGGAGTGGGGGACAAGGTGCCAAGCCATCTCAGAGCTTACACTGATCAATCAATCACACATACTTACACACTATGGACAATTTAGGGAGACCAGTCAGCCTACAACACGTTTTTGGATCAGGGGAGGAAACCTGAATACTCTGAGGAAATCCCTGAAGCAAAGGGAGAACATGCAATCTATGCACATACAGGGCAGAAGCAAAAATCAAACCCCAACACTAGAGGTGTGCGGTATATGTGCTAACCATTAAGCCTCTGAGCCCCAATTTGCTAATGGGAAAGGGATTAATAGGAATTAAACACTGCAAGATGCGCTGTTCTTAGAAAAATAATAACATTAGGATGGTAACACCTTCTTGTCATGTTTTATTCCTCACCTGTAGCATGGGAAATATTGCTAACTAAGATGCCCCCGGAAGCTTCTGTACTTACTTCTGCTTTAGTGAGAACGTGCTCTTGATATGGAGAAAGATCTGATGATATACTGGTGATGCTGGTGTCTTCAGGAATGTGGAGGACTAAAGGGATGATAAATATTGTTTTTGTTTTTATTTCAATAAAGAAGATAAAACATCTTTTTATCTGAAATGTCTTGATGCACTCTTGCTTTAAACAACAATAAAAACAAGAAAAATGTGAACTTTCTGGGAAGAAAGTGTAATTTTATTTAATTTAATAATTGAGACTGCATTGATTCCAAGGTTGCTTTTTTATTTATTTATTTATTTATTTATTTATTTATTTTTAATCTTTCAGAAATCCCTTTACTGTTAGATACAAAATATCCAGATACTAAGTTTTACTGTGACTTTTTATTTTTCTTTCTTCTTTTGTTTGACAGATAAGTTAAGCATCTTCTTACATGGCTCTTCTCTTACATCCACCGTACTGTCATCTGTGGTATTTGTGTGAAGATCTGAACATTGCCGGCACTAACGCAGTGAGTTTTCAGTAAAGACCACCAATGTGAAATACCCACTCCTACAGCGCAACTGGGATGTGTGTATAATTGTGTCTTCAGATGCTGAAAGTGCACGGCACTGCGCTGGCCATCCCTCTGTGTGTGGATTTTTCATCCACTGGTATTTGGGTGACAGGGTCGCTCAAGACAGATTTCCCTTCATCTCTGCAACCATTTGTACATGTCTGACTGTAATGAAGATGCAGGGGAACACCATCGCCGAGGACGACTAAAGCAGTTAAACCTGTAGAGTAATATAAGTGTGAAAGAGTTGTTAGCATTCCTGTGTACGTATTCTCATTTCTCATCAGGATCTTCTGAAAGCATAAAGTTTTTGATTATATAGAAGTCGATTATGCCTGAAACTTTATAAATCCATTGATTTAAGTGAACACAGAGGTAGAACATTCATTGTCTACCGCTTATCCGATCTATTCTCGGGTCACGGGGAGCCTGTGCCTATCTCAGGCATCATTGGGCATCAAGGCAGGATATACCCTGGACAGAGTGCCAACCCATCGCAGGGCACACACACACACACACACTCTCATTCACTCACGCAATCACACACTACGGACAATTTAGAGATGCCAATCAACCTTCAATGCATGTCGTTGGACCGGGGGAGGAAACCGGAGTACCCACACACATGGCAGAGGCGGGAATCAAACCCCCAACCCTGGAGGTGTGAGGCAAACGTGCTAACCACCAAGCCACCAAGCCACCGTGCCCCCCAGAGGTATAACATTAACTAGTAAATCTATATTATATAATACACACACACACACACATCACACACACACACACACACACACACACACACACACACACACACACACACACACACACACACACACACACACACGCATATGTATATACTTGTGCATATATATGCGTGTGTGTGTTATTTAGAGTATCTGGCACTTTATGGAGCTATTTTTGATAGACAAAGAATTTGCCTTAAGCATGAAACTCAGTTTACTTGCCACTCTGCACATTTTCCACAAGTGCAAAGACCTTTTGTTTCTGCTAACCTCTACATATTGCTGAATATATACACTCTTGTCCTCTTGTCCTTTGCCTTGAGTAGAAGGCGAATGTAAAGTGTGAAACATACAATAAATAAGAAATGTGAAAAGGCATGATGAACAAAAATATTCTTTCTGAGCTTAAGAAAAACCTTCATGTAAAGAGTTCAATACAAGGTCATAAAAGGTTTACAGTGATATTAATAGAAGCTTGAACGACCCTGGCCTGCACTTTATCAGAGGTATTTGTACATTGTTCATTCACTTTACAGCTACAGCCTCATTTCCATTCTCTTATCATTTTATTTATGGGGATGTGAGGACAACTCAGATGTGAAAACATATTTCACAATTAAGGCAGTCAGACTCATTAAGGAGAGACCGGAGGCAATGGAGAGAAGCGAGGCACACAAGCCAAACGCTTCTCAGATGAAACACTGTTCATAGATGTCTGTTTTTATTAACTAGCCTTGCTGTGACTCGAATAAGGAGACCAAAACAAGGAGCGTGCAAGCGTAATTGCACACATGTGCATTAATTTGGTCAGTGTTGCTAGCATCCAAAAATATGACTAGTTTCCTCTCTGTTAGTAATCAAAGGGTTGCTTGTGAAAGCCACATTTGCTTCATTGTTTTTCTTTATTGTTTTACGTTCATAGTCAGGTAGTTAACAAATTCTAGGATTTAAGGCTTGATTGGAGAGGAAATGCAGGAGAAACTGTGTAATAAAAAAACAACAAAAAAACCCTTTGTTGTAAAAGTGTATGCACTCTTCTAGAAAAATGTCTATTTTCGATACCTGCTGTGAGCTTTAAACATCATAGTACCATGGATGTATCTTTTTCCGGTTATGATTAGGGTAAAGCCCACGGTCACTGGATCAGAGTTTTGCGTTGGTAATGTAAAGGAGCGTTTAAGATCGATGTTTCAGTGTTCATGGCAAAATGAATATTATACAGCTTTAACAAAACATGCTGAAAAAGAAAAGGTATGAAAAAGAAAAACTAATGAGAATGCCAGAGGTTAATTAATCACTAAAATTCAGTTTATGTTGTTTATGGATTTCATTTTTAATAACATTCATTCTCATTCACGCTATTCTTCTTCTTCTTCTTCTTCTTCTTCTTCTTCTTCTTCTTCTTCTTATTATCATTATTATTATTATTATTAGGCTGACTTACAAATCTTTCCTAAGATTACTTTGTAGAAAAAAGAAGAAGAAATGATTTAATCACAGTACACCTCTTCTTATATCAATAGACAGCATATATGATCTAAATGTATAAAATATTAATCTTAAACTAAAGCCCGAGGGTAAAACTTCATACGGCATATGGAACTCAAAAGCTCACTTCACACCTGCTTCATCCTGTACAGATTTGTCCTCTTTCTGGGTTTGAATAAATGTCTCATCCTTTCAAGCTGAGCCAAGTCCTAATGCAGTCTGTTTAACGCTGAACACAGCTATGGAGACGGGTGGAAAGGGAGGGTGGACGGTGAAGAGGTGACAGATTCTTTTCCCCTCAGTAAGCCTCGGAAATAAATCTCCTGCCTCTCTGTTTGACTTTTTGATGAGAAAGTGTTGTGCAATAATGCAATTCTGAAAGGAAAAGGCACTTAGGAGCCTGAGAGGTGGATTAGCAATTTGTACAAGCTATGTATAACCATAAATCGCTGACTATCAGGCTAGCGTTGTCTTTGATAGGGGGATGTTTGCGTTCCACAGAGCCTGCTTCGATCTGAAACACAATATTCAGGCCAAAACAGCTGTTTCAATACTGCAGGAAAAAAAAGGATGGTGCAAGGGGTGAAGGGGCGGGGAGAAGGAAAATGTAAGAAGCAGAAAAAGTGATGCATGTCCAGACATGACCTTATCAAAGTGACTGGAGTCCTTTGCTTATTGCCCAGAACCAATTTGAGCTGACCAAACGCAGCGAGTACATCATGAGGAGGTAAAAGGACAGCTTTCTCTCTTCTCCACCCCCTCCTTCTTCCTCTCTTTAGCTTATAGTGGGCCAGAAGTGGCTGAAGATTAGCATATGACATGACAGATTACATTAAATCACATCGTTGCAGTGCTTTATGGCATTAGCCTCTTAGCCCAGGCGGCTAGGCACATGCAAATGCAGCTTTGAAAGCCCTTTTTGCTTAAATCTGCTGAGTGACATGACACCTTTGATATGATTATTAGCACGCCGCAGGAAAGGGAGAGGAATTCAGACAGTTCAGAACAAAGATTTCCAGGAGCTGATTAACACAGCAGCCCGGTACCTCAGGCTTTCATGGCTCAAAGACTGTGTGCCTATAGACTAAAGCCGCAATATGCTTTTAACAGTGTGATCGTTTTCCATAGGCCTGCTCCACATGTCGAACGTTAACATTGTTTCTTGAAAGAAATACTGTATTGAAGCAATCTAAACATGCCTATTCTAGTAACGTAAATGTTGCTTTCTCCTTCATTTTCCATACAAATAGTTCATTCTGCGAGTGACTCAGCTAATGATTCAAGACAATGAAGCATTATGGCTTCAAAAAAATCCCACTTTAATGTCCTTATGATTCAGACAAAACTAGCATTGTTGAATTCAGTCCATTCGTTTTGACACTCTGTTACATAACAATGTATCACATTTCATTCCATATAAATCAATTGGCGTCGTCCTGCTTTGGTCCTCTCATACACAGAACATGTTGTGAGTGTGTGAGTGTGTGTCTGACCTGGATTTCTGCTCCTCTTCCCCAATTATTCAGAATGTGACAGCAGAAGCCCTCTGCCCCTCCACAGTGTCTTCCAAGTGTTCGCTGGTCTTTAATCTTAATTATAAAGCTATCATTATGGCGCAGACATGCGTGTGCCAGTAGCGTGGCTGTGGGCGTCCATGCTCAGAATCAATCACGCCCTGGGAAGGTTCGGCCACGAAGCTTTCTTCTACTTTCATTTATTCTCGTTTCAATTTTCATAATTGCTGCTGTCCTCACACTTATGGACTGCACACACACACACACACACACACACACACACACACACACACACACACACACACACACACACACACACACACACCAGGCTGGGGTGGTTTCGGATATTTTGTTGCATCCTGCACATTCACGTAAGTGGGAATAAAAGGATCTCACCTCATTTTTGAGAGTTACATGGACAGGGGCTGGTTAGCAAACATGAGCAGTAAGATTTCTTTGATGGATGCTGTATAATCCAGCTGTGTGACTGCTGTTTGTGTTTGTTTCATCATGGCCTAATCATGTTGCCGAGGTCTGGATGTGTCACTAAGAGAGCATGCATTTGGAAGTGAAGTCAGATGATGCAGTTAAGCTCAACATGGCAGAGTGCATTAGTGTCTCTGTGCCAATTTATGAAAGTAGAAGAAAAAGCCCAGCAGAGCAGAAAGCGACAGAGTGCTATTCATCATTCAGCATTATGCTGTTTTTATTTAATTCATGCACAAATCACTCTCCAGCGACCGACACAGGCTAAAATCTCCTAACATGTAGAGCGTTTGCTCCTAACAGTACTTTCACACCTTATTAGATATGTTTGAGATGGAAAAAAGGACAAAAGCTTGCCAAACTGTCAAGGTTCTGCAAGTCGTCTGAATTCTACATAATTCAAGATGGCTGCCTGTAGCACATGGATTGGGATGACTGAAGACATGGTGTGTGGCTAATTTCTTGAAAGCTCACTTGCTAACCTGAGTAACTGAGGCGGTGAAATTTAGGAGCAGTGAAGTTGTCAGAACTGCATTAGAGGAGCTGATCAAAGGCCTTCATCAGGCCAGCCTCACCAGACCCTCCGATGACTCTGATCCGTCTGCCAACAGACTTGTTTTACTGTTAAGGCAGCTTTATGTTTGAATTTTATGTGCCAATTAATTAGGTGCTTTCTAATATATGTCGAGAGAACTGTAAACTATTTAGAGTGGGCTAAAGGCAAAGAGATCTGCACTAAAGTTCTCTTGATTTATGACAGCCAGTGTTCACATTCAGTAAGCAAGAGACAGCTGAGAGTGCATGCTTGCTGCACGGAAAGCACTCCACACTAGGAGGAAGGATTAAAATGGCTTCCACTGAAGTCTAAATATTTAATTTCTTAATAGAGGACATTAATTTTAAAAGAACTGTGAGGACATTAATGAGGCTAATGCAGAGTGGCATGCCCCATGACGTTAATTTGATAGGGAAAAAAGGCAATCTGAATTCTGTGATGTGGCTGTCCATAACATCCTGAGCTCTGAGCTTTGGATGTGAAAATGTATTTTCTCTTACATCATCTATTAATTCCAATGATTGGGACTGATTATGCTGGGTTTTTTTTAATAAGATGTATGAATTGCTACAAGTGCTAACCCCACCCTTCACCTAAACTAATAATATTTATAATTTATTTTGTTCAGCGGTCACTTTTCTAAAAATCAATTTATGGCAGAATTACAATCCAAGCATCCAGCTAATCAGCTGAGGGTTAATAGCTTTGCTTAAGGGGACAACAATGGCTCTCTGCAAAACCCAGTATCTGAATTGAAAACCTTGCAGTTTGAGTTGTTTTTTATTGTTATTATAAATTGTGCATGTCTACAAATGTACTAAGATTTGAAAAAGGTACTTAATAGCTTAATAACTATATTCTTAATGCTTAATAACTTTTCTTATATCTTATACGCAATTCTTATATACTTAATAACTATATTCATATCAAATGGCAAGAGTAGATCTATTATATTTCCTATATTTTGTTAACTACTGAGTTAAAAAAATATCACATTTGAAGTAATCACTTTTCAGTCAATGCCATTTTTATTGTGTAAGGTCATGAGTTTATTAGTAAATTTCCCCAGTGTTCAAATGCTACAGTCATGTGTTTTTCACAGACGGGACTATCAAAAAATATGAGTCAGTACATGAAAGTGAACAAGAATAATTCAGTCACTGAAAAGACTGACTGATTCGTTTACAAACTAAACATCACTCGAGGCCAAAAGGCTACCACATGCATTTAATTGGAGTTCAGCAATTACCAGAAGCCAATGCCACCAAATCATAACCGAGTGTATGTAAACTTTTCACCAACTAAAATCTGTTATAGAAAATAACAGCTCAAATAAACACTTAACTATTTCTTTGAAGTGACCGCTTATGATAATAAGTATGATAAACGGTCTCTTTCCGAGCTTCAGAAATTTACAGATTAAATAAAATATACAGATTAAATATGACACAATGATAAATATTCAACCTTTTAGAAATGTAGGAATAGCCAAAGACATTAAAAGTAATTTTGATCATTTAGATATTTTCCATGAGTCTCTTATTAAAACTATATTTTTGAATATATTTGATTAGAGTATAGGGTATAGTATGTGTAATATACAAATTACAAATTAGGACAAATCTTTTACTAGACTTACGACATTTTTATTTTCATTAAATATGAGAATTCTTGTAATCGTACTATGAAGCAATGCAATAATAAAATAATGAATGTAAAAAATGTTAAATGTTAAAAATAAAAGGTGAAAAAAAAACAGGCATGAATAATTTAATTAATTGGATGTTTATTTCGAAGACATTTTTTTTTTTGCCAATGTTCTGGGTGTGAAGAATCATTTGGATTCAAGCCCCCAAAACTTGGCTTGGTTGACATGAAATGCTCAAACTTGACACTGAATGTATGTGACAGCTTGATGCTAATGTTGGTGGCATAAGCCAAGCTATATATAAAATTCCTGGAAAAAACATGGCAGGGAAACATTACCTCAGATGGTGTGAGTGGGATCTGATACCTAATAAGGCTTAACACGTTCACCTTCATTAGAAATTCACTTAGCTTTTCTGTTAAAGAGGAAAGGGAAAAAAAGAGAAAAACAGGGCATCATGTTACACAAGATGTGGAATTCAAAAGGGGTACGACAGTTTTGTTGAATATCTTCCTCGACACCTAAACTTAACCATACATAATTTCTAATTCTTATATATTTGATTAATTGACTTTATTTGGTTAATTGAATTTATTGGCTTCAGGGTTCCTGGGTCAATTCTGATATCAGGTTACAGTCTGAACACAGTTTGGGCATCTTTTTGGTTTTGTGGTTTTCATCCAAATCCCAAAAATATGGTAAGTGAATTGATGACTCTATTGTCCCTAGATGTGAATGTGTGTGCTCTGCAATGGACTGGTGTCTCATTCACATTGCATTCCCACCCTGTGTTCCCAAGATAGACTCTGGATCCAGTTGGTTACTGATACAACGCAATTTGTTTGGTAGCTCTCAGAGACCAGCAGCAAAAGGAAATATAAAAATGACACAATATAAATATTACACAAAAGAATAAACGAAAGATAAATGCAATAATATATTAAATGTAACAATATATACAGAAAGAAAGGGAAAAAGAAAGAAAGAAAGAAAGAAAGAAAGAAAGAAAGAAAGAAAGAAAGGTTTCTATAACTGTTACTGTGGATTTTAAAAATGAATGATTTTCCATCAGGGGGGCACAGTGGCTTGGTGGCTTGATGGTTAGCATGTTTGCCTCACACCTCCAGGGTTGGGGGTTCGATTCCCGCCTCCGCCGTGTGTGTGGAGTTTGCATGTTCTCCCCGTGCCTCGGGGGTTTCCTCCGGGTACTCTGGTTTCCTCTCCCAGTCCAAAGACATGCATTGTAGGTTGAATGGCATCTCTAAATTGTCTGTATTGTGTGAGTGAATGAGAGTTTGTGTGTGTGCCCTGCGATGGGTTGGCACTCCGTCCAGGGTGTATCCTGCCTTGATGCCCAATGACGCCTGAGATAGGCACAGGCTCTCCGTGACCTGAGAATAGATCAGATAAGTGGTAGACAATGAATGAATGAATGATTTTCCATCAAACTATAGTAATCCAAATATGTACTAAAGTGTACAATACAGTGAAAAACTTAATGCTAACTCCAAACCTAAAACTGCTCCAGTTACATTCGAAAAGGCTTCTGCACTAGCAGAGCAAAAAAACCTCCCCAAGATATGGAGGACTCTAGGTTGTGTAGTTGTATATGTGTTTAATTCAGAGCAAATAGACTTTCAAAAGCACAAAAACAGATACAAAAGGAGAACATATGACTGGATACAACAGTGACGTGAAACCGATTTAACATCCAAAGAGAACATGTTGAGACAAATATCCTGCAAAGGTTTATTTGTCAGATAACACATTGGGACAAAAAAAATAATGTGTGATGGTTCTCAAGCTCTACTATTTTGCTATGGTTTCTACAGTGTTGCGAATGACTTCCCAAATGTCCAGTCAGCTTGTGAATAAGACCAACCAGCCAAGTGAATCACACAAGACAGTGTTTTCACAAGACAGGGTTTTATCTATCATTACACCATTAACTTAGAATGACTACCAATGGATCTAGGTCTCATGCATCCCACAGAAATCTTGCCTTGAGGAAGCCAACAAACTTGATTAAACTTAACCTCTGTATCACTGATGATTACCAGGGGGTGCTTCCAGGAGTACTCAAAAGAGTGTGGGTCCTAACTGGTGTCCTGGTAGATGATGTTCATTCAAACTATTGCACAAGGGCTTTGAAGATTTTATGATTGGAAAAAATAAAAAAGATTTTGATACTGGATATGTCTCAAGATCTTTGTGGATGTACCTAGCATCCAGCAGCTCCTAAAATCTTGCTGCTGTTCTTTTAGGTCCTTCACAAAGTTTCTTTGTTCCAAATAGATGGCCCAATACTACCTGTGTTGGTGTAAAAAGAGACAGGAGATCTGAAATCCAGCTATGTCCACTCAGTTTGGCTTCTGTTCCATTAACCAAAATGCTTTTTGGGTTTTTGTATGTAATGTGTCATGAGGTCTTGTGTCATGGTGTAATGACCATCTACCAGATTTTAACCACATGATTTGATGGTGATAGTCAACAGACAGTACAAAGGAGACTGACTATGCAGGAGAAGTTGGCCTTGGTTGGCCTAAAGTGGAATGGAAACTTAGATGTTGATATTTTTTAAACTTTAATGCTTTAGCTGGATGTATGTTTTTCTATAAACACTCTGTATATGGAAAGACCTCAAGAGTAACGAGGTACACAATGAGTTAAACATTTTCTTGGGCTTCTCTAATGTAATGAGGTAATTTCAGTGGCAACCAAGCATCGTAGACTTATGTTCCATCTATCTTTCATGCCCTAGCTAATAAAATATCCCCACCAAGGACCTACGTTTTAGTGCAAACATCTTGATTGCATGTGCCTACAGTACATCACCTATGGACTATAGAGCTATCTTGTGCCATTCTATGCAACATGATCTGAGCTGAAGATGGCTTCTATTTATTCTCCTCTCTGATCTGCTTGTCTTGTAAAAATGACTGCACGACTCATCTTGAAATTTAGTGCATAGTGAGCCTGTTACTCTTTGTCTTGGTATGTAATGGAATATGAGGTGTCTGATCTAGGATTGCTTACTACGCAATTTTTAGGATAGGCTGGTGGTCAGATAATCAGACAGGGACATCACATCAAGTTCTTCTTCTTGATACACATCATAAGTGGAAGAAGAATACTTAAATCTTAAATGATGAAACATGTAAATGTTTTATGTGCATGATTACAATAGACTTTTTATTGCACACACTATATGGCAAGTAGTCTGTAGACACCTAACCATCATAACCATCACGAGGATATCGCTATATGCAATATTTGGAATGTGGCTGTGCTCATTGAGCCACAAGAGCATTAATGAAGTCAGGGATTGATGTGAGGTGAGAAGGCCTGATGTGAATATAGCATTCCAATTCATTCTAATAGTGTTTACTGGGGTTGAGATCTGAGCTCTGGGCAGACCACTCCAGTTCTTCTACACCAGCCTTGCCACACCATTCTGTTTTGGATCTTGCTTTTTGCACAGAGGAATTGTCATGCTGGAACATGTTTGGTCCCTTAGTTGTGGGAAGTCTTAAAGCTACAGCATAGAAAGACATGCTATACAATTGTGTGCTTTGGAGCAACTTTGAAGCAACATTGTGTCTTGGGAAGGACCATATATGGGTTTGATAGCCAGTATATCCAAGCTTCGATTAAGGTTTTAGTGCTGCTAGAGGTTGTGTGTGTATCATCTGTATTTACACTCACACGAGGACAATAAATGGTATTTTGATTAGCCAAAAACCCAATCTTGTTACTTGGCTAAGTAGGTATGTTAGAGCAGGAAAATTCAAATTATGCCAGGACTGGGGTTCATGACCTTGCTTTCTGCTAAGAAGAAGATACACACTGAATATTTACAGTGGTGTGAAAAAGTGTTGGCCCCCTTCCTGATTTCTTATTTTTTTGCATGTTTGTCACACTTTAATGTTTCAGATAATCAAACACATTTAAATATTAGCCAAAGATAACACAAGTAAACACATCATGCAGTTTTTAAATGAAGGTTTTTATTATTAAGGGAAAACAAAATCCAAAACTACATGGCCCTGTGTGAAAAAGTGTTTGCCCCTAAGCCTAATAACTGGTTGGACCACCCTTAGCAGCAACAACTGCAATCAAGCATTTGCTAAGGGTGGACCAACCAGTTATTAGGCTTAGGGGGCAAATACTTTTTCACACAGGGCCATGTAGTTTTGGATTTTGTTTTCCCTTAATAAAACCTTCATTTAAAAACTGCATGATGTGTTTACTTGTGTTATCTTTGGCTAATATTTAAATGTGTTTGATTATCTGAAACATTAAAGTGTGACAAACATGCAAAAAAATAAGAAACCAACACTTTTTCACACCACTGTATATATGTGCTTATGTTACATAGGCGGCACTTTACAACTATGTATACATTACTAAGAAATACAAATTAATACATGAATAATTGAATGTCACTTTCTACCTAGTTCTGACTCCTTTGGCTTCCCAGACTTTATATGGTCTAATTATTAGATGGACTTTATCTACCATACTCATTTACTACTCATGCTCTCTGTAATTGGCTTCACAATTTCCTCGTTTCCAGCTTTTTTATTTAAGCTCCTTGTTTCACCCTCTGGTCTTGGCTGTTTCTAAGAATTTCTAAGCTTTAATACTTACAGCCCAATACCTTCTAGTACAAGGGATTTCAAAATCGTTGTTACCAGGAGCCATGTAAAATAAATTTCATGCACCCCCTCATTCTTGGGCATAGATTTGGTTTAAACATTTGGGTGAGTGCGTGGGTGGGGGTTTGGGGGGTGGGGGAGTGGTTAAAGCGTGAAGAAGTATGCTCACTGATATTTTTAAGCGGATTTTACAAAAATAAATCTATCTATCACGCGCAATTTATGATCAAATTATTGTTTTGTTAAAGCAAATTGCACATGGCATAATAATTGCACACTGTAACTGATTAAAACTGACACACATCATTTATTGTGAGATTTTTTTACATGCTACTCTAGTGCAGGTGAGGGAACATAGACAGCTGTTCTCTGCACAAATGGTGCAACATGATGTCCTTGTTATTGTTGATAATAATGTGAACTAAAATAAAATAACATTTAGCTAACATAACACAAGGCTGTTTTTCTTTAACGTGTTATAGAGGTAGTTATGGCTAAATTGCAATGAATTAGCTAGCTAGCTACAATATATCTGGAGTGTCACTATAGTACTGTATATTATCCCGCCTCTTTCTGAGTACATGTTTTATTTCTTTTTACTCTTGCTACACTTGCTAGTGCTGATTATTGGGGGGAAGTTACAGCCCCCTCCCAATACCCCCAGAAACTATGCCTCTGCCCTCAGAATAACTTTTAAAAACATTATAGATCTAAATATTTGGCTGATTATTCCAAACGAAAAAACATATATGGAAGTGATATTTTTATATTACTAATTCTTTTTGTTAAGAAAATCCTGAAGCTTTATGGATCCTTGTTCTAGTCCATTTTGTACGGTGTCCCTGGATTTGGTGTCCCTTGCATGTGTTCCTGGGTTGTATTTGTTCTGTCTGTTCCCTGACACTGAATGTGGACTTTGCAAGCGTTACTTAAAAACTTGATAAAACTCTGCAGTTGAATCCACACGTCTCCAGAGTGCTCCTTGATACTGTTTTGATAAAAAACAGCATGAGAGATGTGAGCTAAGCTGGGAACGTGAGCGCATGGGTCAAGTATTCATCACAGAATGCTCCAAGAGAATGAGGCCCTCTTTAAATCTCTAAAAGCCTTGCCTTTAATGTGGTTACAAAGCACATTATTATGGGACATAATGTATGTAAAGTCTCACATGGTTAGACGCTTAGTTAATGTGACCAGCAATGATAGCGTTTTTATAAAGGAGAAGAAAAGAGGCAACTCTTTGAAAAAAGCTTTAAATTTTCAACAAAGCCAGCCATTACTTTTATTTATTTATTTCTTCTGAATAAGCGTTTGTTTTTCTTAGAAAAGAGAACGATATTAAAATGTAGCAGCGGTGGCTGGCGGATATTAAAATAGGAATTATACACACTGATTGGCCTTACCATTAAAACCACTGACAGGTAAAGTGTATTGTGAGACTCTCTGGGCAATGTTCTGCTGGGAAATTTGGCATTCATGGCATTCATGTGGATGTTACTTTAGCAATGGCCTCTTTGGATGGGACAATGCTTTATGGCACACATAGTTCAGGAATAGTTTGAGGAACATTACAAAGGATGTTGATTTGGCCTCCAAATTCCCCAGATCTCAATCCGATCAGGTATCTGTGGGATGTGCTGGACAAACATGTCTGATCCATTTAAAGAATCTTCTGCTGCTAGCTGAAGAAGGTGACAGCTAGCTAGATTTATAAACATCAAATTTCAGAAAGAAATGCAAATAATCAAGCAGCCTTCACACGATTCCAATTGTTCATAAATGTTTGACATGTCAGTAATGTTTATTCCCAATGTACTGATTAGCAGCTGATTCCAAAACTCTAGCAATCATCATAAGGAGAAGCTGTGTATCCATGTACGACAAACGAAAAGTCCAATAAACATCATGATGTTTATTTTCTGTGCTAAATGCAACCGTCCACACTCCATTCACTACCAGTGAAGCCGTGTGTCTGAGCAGGACTCAAAATGACATGTTAAAAGCCTGTTGTCCAATGAATATTAATCTTTCATCTCACTAAATCAGCAAGTCCACAAACACCTTACAAACACTAATTGATGCACAGGCTACACTGGGTGTTCTTAGCTCTGTGTTGGGTTGCTGTCTGCTGAAAAGAGTGTGAGTTTAATGAACAAACAGTGATTCAGTGAGTCATTTGATTTGCTAAAATACTGCATTCCATTAAGATTGATGAATAATATAAACAATTTGCTAAACATTAAACTGCTGCAGGGGGGCACGGTGGCTTAGTGGTTAGCATGTTTGCCTCACACCTCCAGGGTTGGGGGTTTGATTCCCGCCTCCGCTGTGTGTGTGTGTGTGTGTGTGTGTGTGTGTGTGGTGTGTGTGTGTGTGTGTGTGTGTGTGTGTGTGTGTGTGTGTGTGTGTGTGTGTGTGTGTGTGTGTGTGTAGAACGGGGCTCCGCCAGAGGCGGAAGTGTCCGGATCCATATGCTGAGCCGGCGGTAGGGAAAACACAGTATCGTAAATCGGCAACAGGTAATCCAAAGTCCAACAAGGGTAATCCAAAGAGGGAGAAACGAAAACAGTCCAAAAACCAAACAAACCAACACCAAAGAACAAGCAAAAGAGAATCCAATAAACAATCCACGTCAAGGCCAGAAATCCGTCAGGGTAAGCGCTCGGTATAGTCACAAGGAACATTACTTCGCGTCATGCAGGTGGTGCGCACCGTATTTAAATCCCCAGGTAATCCGGAAGTAAACTCAAAATACGGCCGAGGGCTCCCTCTCGCGGTCACCTCTAGTGCGAGTCGTGACAGAGCCCCCCCCCTAGGAACAACTCCCGAGGTTCTACGCCGAGGGCGCCCCCTCGGGCGCGGAGCAGGTCTCCCCGGATGAGTGCGGTGGAAGTCCTCAATCAGCGACGGGTCGAGGATGTCCCCGGAGTCCACCCACGAGCGCTCCTCGGGGCCGTACCCTTCCCAGTCCACCAGATACTGCAGACAGGACCGGACTCGCCTGGAGTTCAGGAGGGCCCGCACCTGGTACGCCGGAGACCCCTCAATGTTCACTCCACCGATGCTGTTCCCTGCTACAGTAGGACCTGAGGAAGCGTCCAATCTCTTGTTTGAGCCGCTCCGCCTGCCCGTTAGATTGAGGGTGATAACCTGAGCTTAGGCTCACCCCGATGCCCAGACGGCCACACAGCGCCCCCCACACCCGGGAGGTGAACTGCGGGCCCTGATCTGACACAATATCCTCGGGTAGGCCGAAGTTGCGGAACACATGCTGGAACATGGCGTCGGCCGTCTGCATGGCCGTGGGCAGTCCCTCCAGTGGAATCAGCCGGCACCCTTTGGAAAACCGGTCCACCACGACCATAACGGCAGTAAATCCCCCCGAATCCGGCAGGTCGGTTAAAAAGTCCACCGACAGGTACGACCATGGGCGCCGGGGAATCGGAAGGGGCTCCAGCAGTCCCTCCGGGAGATGGCGACTGGTCCGCGACTGCGCACACGTCGGGCAAGCAAGCACGTACTCCTCTACATCCGAGCCCAGAGAGGGCCACCAGAACCGGCGACATGTGAGCTGCGTCGAACGGCGAATACCTGGATGTCCAGAACTGGGGGCCTCGTGCACCCACTGCATCACTTGTTGCCGGAATAGTTGGGGCACGAAGGTCCTATCCGGCGGACAGCTGGCGGGTGGCGGCTCGTCGGCGTGAGCTCGCCGAATTTCCTCCATGAGGTCCCAACGGACCGGTGCCAGAAGAGCGGTGGCCGGCAGGATGGGCTCAGGTTTGCTGGGGTCATTGGCCGACTCGAACGGTCTGGAGAGAGCATCTGCCTTGCCGTTCTTGGACCCAGGGCGGTACGTCACCGTAAACACAAACCGGGTGAAGAATAGCGCCCACCGAGCCTGTCGAGGGTTCAGCCGCTTGGCTCCTCGGAGGTACTCCAGGTTACGGTGGTCAGTGAGTACTTGAAACGGATGACATGCCCCCTCCAGCCAGTGGCGCCACTCCTCTAGTGCCGCCTTGATGGCCAGTAGCTCTCGGTTACCGACATCATAGTTTCTTTCCGCGGCCGTCAATTTCCTTGAGTGGAAAGCACAAGGATGGAGTTTCCCGGGCTCCCCATGCCGTTGGGAGAGCACCGCCCCTATGCCACTGCAGGAGGCGTCAACCTCCACCACGAACGGCAGCTCCGGGTCAGGGTGTCTTAGGATGGGTGCTGTGGTGAATCGATCCTTCAACTGAAGGAAGGCTGTACGGGCCTGGTCCGTCCAGGACAGTTTTTTGGGCTTCCCCCTGAGTAATGACGTCAGGGGCCCGGCTACTGAGCTGTAGTTCCGTATGAACCGCCGGTAAAAGTTGGCGAAGCCCAGGAAACGCTGCAGCTCCCGCACCGTAGCAGGTTCGGGCCACCCCGTAACTGCCTGGACCTTGACTGTATCCATCTCCACTCCCTGATGCGAAATCACGTATCCTAGGAACGTTACCTGGGAACGGTGAAATTCGCACTTCTCCAACTTGACATAGAGGTGGTGCTGTTGCAATCTGGCGAGTACCTCCCTAACCTGAATCACATGCTCCTCCATGGAGGCCGAGTACACCAGGATGTCATCGATGTAGGCGATGACACTTCTTCCCAGCAGGTCCCGGAAAACCTCGTTGATAAGGGCCTGAAACACTGCTGGGGCGTTGGTGAGGCCGAAAGGCATCACGCAATACTCATAATGTCCATGAGTCGTGTGAAATGCAGTCTTCCATTCGTCCCCCTCTCGGATGCGCACCAAGTTGTACGCACTACGGAGGTCCAGTTTGGTGAACACCCGCGCTCCCCGCAGCTGCTCCAGAGCTGCGGGCACCAACGGCAGCGGGTAGGGGTACCGAATGGTGACAGCGTTCAGCCCCCTGTAGTCGATGCACGGCCGAAGGCCTCCATCCTTTTTCCCCACAAAAAAGAACCCTGCGGCTGCTGGGGACGTGGATGGCCGAATGTGGCCTGCTGCCAGTGACGACTCGATATACTCCTCCATGGCCTTGGACTCCGGAAGAGAGAGGGGGTAAATCCGCCCCTTGGGGGGAGAGGCGTTAGGTAGCAGGTCAATGGCACAATCCCAGACCTGATGATGAGGTAGACGAGCCGCCCTCTCCTCACTGAACACCATGTGGAAGTCCATGTATTGGCTGGGAAGGTGACCGCCAGCCGCCTCGAGGGGCCTCTGCACCTGAGAAGTCCTGCACGGTCTCGCTACGGGGTCCCGTAGGCATCCCCTCTGACACGTGATGGACCAGCGCACCAGCTCCCCCGACCGCCAGGAAATGTGTGGATCGTGGCACCTCAACCACGGGAACCCTAGAATCACGGGGTTGGCTGGTGACGAAGTGACATAAAACGCCAACCGTTCATAGTGAAATAGTCCGACCTGAAAGTCCAGCAACTCCGTTTGGTGTTTCAAATAGCCCTCTCCAATGGGCTGACTGTCGATGGCCGTAATCCTCAAAGCTGGTACGCAGGGGAAGATGGGGATCCCAAGTTCCTCCACCAGGCCCCGGTCTACGAGGTTCACGGCTGCTCCAGAGTCAATTAGGGCTGAAACGGGGAAGCAGCGGTCAGACATATGTAAAGAAGCTGGCACTGTCAAGTTCAGAAATGAAGAAATGTCACCCACCGGAGTCGATGGGAACCTTTCAGGGCACCGAGGACTCAGATGTCCAGATGCCCCGCAGTGGTAGCACAACCTCATCTGACCTCGAGACCGGTGTCCCTGAACTGCCAGCCCAGATCTCCCCAGCTGCATGGGTTCAGGCTCCTCCTCACGATGTGAAGAGTAATCCATACGCCTCTGGGGGCGAGCTGCGGAAGAAGCATGAGCCCCTGCTCGGTGTTGGCGCCACAGATTGTCCAGGCGAATAGCCGTGGCTACAAACTGCGACAGGGTGGTGGCCTCCTCATGACATGCAAGCTCGGACTGGAGGGCGGGGTGCAACCCGGCACGAAAGACGGCCCACAGAGCCACGTCGTTCCAGCCTGACTGGGCAGCTAACGTGCGGAACCGGATGGCGTAGTCCGCTGCTGCCTCGGAGCCCTGGCGTAGCTCCATCAAGCGGACAGAAATGTCCTTGCCGCCCGCTGGGTATTCAAATACCTCCTTAATCATCCCAGAAAAATAGTCATAGGAGGCTTTGATCTGCGGGTCGGCGTCCCACACTGCCGATGCCCACTCTAAGGCCCTGTCAGTCAAAAGTGACATGAGAAACGCGCACTTAGTTCCCTCCTCACGGTACATTCCCGGCTGGTGCGAGAAAAACACCTCGCACTGCCGCAAAAACCCGCGACAGCGATCAGCTGATCCATTGAATTTTTCTGGCAGCGCCAGCCGGGGTGACTCACCGTGCATAGGCGGCGGATCGCGAGGAGAAGCGATCGCCACTCGGCTCAGCTGAGCCTGCATATCCGCCAGCTGATCTTGATAGGAGCGAATAATCGCTCCTTGCCGCACGATGATTTCGCGCAGCTCCGCTGAATCCGTGAGAGGCGAAGTAATCTGTAACGGGGCTCCGCCAGAGGCGGAAGTGTCCGGATCCATATGCCGAGCCGGCGGTAGGGAAAACACAGTATCGTAAATCGGGGACAGGCAATAAATCGGCAACAGGTAATCCAAAATCCAAGCGATAAAGTCCAACAAGGGTAATCCAAAGAGGGAGAAACGAAAACAGTCCGAAGTCCAAAAACCAAACAAACCAACATCAAAGAACAAGCAAAAGAGAATCCAATAAACAATCCACGTCAAGGCCAGAAATCCGTCAGGGTAAGCGCTCGGTATAGTCACAAGGAACATTACTTCGCGTCATGCAGGTGGTGCGCACCGTATTTAAATCCCCAGGTAATCCGGAAGTAAACTCAAAATACGGGCGAGGGCTCCCTCTCGCGGTCACCTCTAGTGCGAGTCGTGACAGTGTGTGTGTGCTCCCCGTACCTTGGGGGTTTCCTCTGGGTACTCCGGTTTTCTCCCCCAGTCCAAAGACATGCATTGTAGGTTGATTGGCATCTCTAAATTGTCCGTAGTGTGTGATTGCGTGAGTGAATGAGAGTGTGTGTGTGCCCTGCGATGGGTTGACACTCTGTCCAGGGTGTATCCTGCCTTGATGCCCAATGATGCCTGAGAATAGTTCGGATAAGCAGTAGACAATGAATAAATTGCTGCATTTTAATGACATATTAGGAGAGATTTCTGTCAGGCTTCCTGTGTAGTCTTAAAGCATTGTGTGCCGTGCAGGTAGTAAATATAAATATAATGGTCAAAATTAGCAACTCTCTTAATCTTTCCCTTTGTTTGCAACTAGTTTTTAGGGCAAAGCACTGCAATACACAGTAGTTCTCAGGCCAACTAGAACGAAACTGCAAAATAATAGAAAAAAAAAGCTACAATATGATATAATGCGTGCTTGCTAAAAGCCTGTAGAGATGAGTTGGTTTGCCTGTATGGAAGTTAATGAGTTCCCCTCCTTTCCACATCTCTGCTTCTCTGCTTGAGATAAGATCCACACACACACTTCAAAGGAGATGATAGGGTGCTATAATGAAGCATTATACAGCTAAGCTTGCCTGCTGATAACCTATCTGCCATTTATTTCATTATGGCTTACATGGTCATCATTTGCCTTAAAGAAAATTCTCAGTATACACATGACTCTAAAAAGAGAATGGCAAAGCTAGATGACCTTTTTTAAAGGTTAAGTCTTGTTTTGCTTCGTGGCCTTTCTTGGTCCCTTTGCCCCAGGAACAGATGAACTCTTTGTTTACGATTTGTCAGTCAAAGAGAAAGAGAGGAGAAAAAAAAGGCAGGTTTTAAACACTCCAGGTTTCATTAGCCTATTCAGCCACTAGATTGCAATATGAGGTATCTTCCTCTCTTTTTGTGCCTCTTTTTTTTCCAATAACAACCATCACAAATGTTGGTGCCGGTATGTAACTGCTAATTTATCCTCTCAATGTATGATATCCTGTCATCTCCTCATTTGTCTTTGAATGTTTCTAATCAGAGATAATCCCAGTCAAATCCTTTGATTGTGTGTTTGGATGTGATCCATCTCTAAAGAAGCAATTTAATGGGGTCTGTGGCACATGGTGTTGAGTCATTTATCTAGTGAAATGACTCGAGATGCTTGTTTTCATAAGAGAGCTCTTTATGAAAAGAAGCAAGACTTGCCATTTAATTAGCCAAAGGAAAGGCCAGACTTACTCCTTGATCAAGCATATTCCTGGAGATATGAGGAATTTTCCACTGACATGCTCTCTGTCCTTCTCTCCTTCTTTGGAAGAGCTTGCTTGCTATCACTACTCTAACGAGGTGCACCGGTTCCAGCACTCACATTTTAAAAGCTTCAAACCTGACAGGCTCCTCTTACATCACGGCTGATTACACGAGGGGAGTGAGGTGTGTTGCTAGGCTGCACACATTCCATGAATGGCACGATACAGATGTTCCTCCATTTTTTTTTTTTTTTTTTTTTTGTCTTGTGATTGATCTCTAACTTGTCTCTGTACATGACTGTTAAATTGAGGGAAGAAGCAATCACTCTATCCAACATGCCAAAAGTATTTAGTTTGACAAGATAATCTGCCATCATGCACACACTGAAACGTAGTTTCTAAAAGAATTCAGCAAGCATACAACTTGCTTTCTGTTAGCTTTCGAAGGCCAGCAGGACTTTTGCATGCTGATATATGTAGCTCTGTCTTAGAGAATTTGTGTATAGTAACAGTTTGGGAGTAAGAGACAGTTAGATGTATATCATTATTTAGGCATTTACAATAGTTATAGTGATGTTTCAAGTTTTGGTCAGAAGACAGACACATGAAGTTGACATGTCCAACAAAGGTAGGTTAGAAAAATTTAGAATAGAAATTATTCATTCATTGTCTACCGCTTATCCAATCTATTTTTGGGTCACAGGGAGCCTGTGCCTATCTCAGGTGTCATCAGACATCAAGGCAGGATACACCCTGGACGGAGTGCCAACCCATCGCAGGGTACACACACACACACTATGGACAATTTAGAGACACCAATCAACCTACAATGCATGTCTTTGGACCAGGGGAGGAAAACAGAGTACCCGGAGGAAACCCCTGAGGCAACCCCTGAGGCATGGGGAGAACATGCAAACTCCGCACACAGCAGAGGTGAGAATCGAACCCCCAACCCTGGAGGTGTGAGGCAAACATGCTAACCACCAAGCCACCATGCCCCCATTAAAAACTGAAAATGGTAAATATTAATATTTCACACTTACTGACGTAATCTTCTACTGTCAAAAATAACCGGGAGTGTTCTTGATTCTGTGCAAATATCAGACTTTCCAAAATTTTACCATCACAGAAATGTTAAAAAAATAAACCCAACTCTGTGATATTTAGAGGAGCATGCCATTTTTCAAAATGACTGCAGAGTTTACTCAGATTTGGGCCAAAACGCATCATGTGATGTCATCACAACGCATATTCCACCAAAACCCTCTTCAATTCACATGCATTGAACATGAATCCAGCTATCATAGAAAGTTAATACATGTCTTCAATAGTCATAGTTTAAAAGTAGCTTGCCATTTCACCAGATCAAGTAAACTCCACAGGATGTGTCACAAATTTTGAAAAAAGCTGCAGCAAAATCAAGCGTTTTTGTTTGAGACAAAAAAAACAATAAAATTTTAAAAAATTAACTGCAAAATCCTGGAGGGACTGTAATATCGAACATTTATGATTTGTTGACTTGAGAAGTAAATTAGGAGAAGGAATGAAATAGAAAAAGAGAAATCACAAGGGACTGTAAGCTTTCAGTTTTTTTAAAAAAAATATTTGAATTAAAATGATTCTTCAGCCAAGTCCATAACTCTCAACTTCTCATTTGTATAATGAGATTTTTATTTAAAAAAAAAAAGTTTTTTCACTTCTGCAGGTTGCTTTGGATAAGGTCATTTGCCAAATGCTGTAAAAGTAAATGTCTCGCAGTTCGAGTGTCTGCAGTTTGACCAAGAGCTTCGGTTGCTCTCTGTGTAGGGTTCCATGTGTTCTTCCTGTGTCCGTTTGGGTTTCCTCCATTTCCTCTAGTATCCTCCCACTTCCCCAAAACATGCCAACAGAAGTCTGTTGGAAGAAGCTCTCACCTCTTCTAATTTTCAGTTCATGTTTTAATATCCTTTACATAATTAAAAGAAAATGAATTATGATTGTTTTTAGGTACTATGAAAATGTTATAAAAATACTTTTGTACAATTTGCACATAAAATGAACAGAATTTTATCTTTTCAATATTCACTGGTAAAGCATTTCTTTTTTTTCCCATTCAAGGGTCAAGTCCAGTTAAAAACTACTAAACATGAAGATGAAATAAGCTGCCTGATTTTTACAGACTATATCAGTATGATACATATCCTATATGATTTCCTGATAGGTTGAGAGGGTATTGCTCTGTTGCGGACTGCTCATTTTACACCTGTCCACCTAAATCAAATTTCAGCTCATGTTTTGGGAGATGCAATCTGCCATATAACCTTGAAATTGGACAAGAGGCAGCATCACTCAAATCCTAATGTTTATCAACAGATCCCTTACCATGTGCCACTGCTAAATAATTTAAATGTTTTTTATATATATATATATATATATATATATATATATATATATATATATATATATATATATATATATATATGTATGTATGTATGTATTTGTTTGTTTGTATGTATGTATGTATCTATAGATATTGGAAATAAACTGAAAAATGAAAATGGTTTGAATAGAGGAATGTAGACAAATCCATTAAAGACTGCAGTGAATTGTTAGTAAAAAAATTTTATATATAATATATATATATATATATATATATATATATATATATATATATATATATATATATATATATATATATATATACATACATATATATATATATATATTAGCAGTGATTTGTATGCTTTTACATTTTACATTTTACAGTTTTATGAAAATGACAGGAAATTAAGATGACCTGGTCACTATTGAAGCTTTCACGCAAGGCACATACCTGCTACTGTTGTAAAGGCAAATAAAAAAAAATAAAAAAAAATAAAATAAAAAAATTCATCAAAAGTACATTTCTTACTATGACCACTTTACCTTCAAAGTTTGTGTTAAGAGACAAAGATATTGAATTCATGAAAAATAGTGCTATTTAAAAATGATAGTAAACAAGCTGAACCTCTATCTCAACTATGCCTCTATCTAAACTGTAATAGATGAATAGAAATAGAAACACGTGTCACTAGATGGAGGTTGAGAGTTTTATGCTGGGACAGTTTTATTAAAGAAGTTGAAATCAGTCCAAAACACTGGGCAAATTCTTATTGTGACTGGCAAACAAGATAAACAGGGATTGTTAAGAACAGAGGAAACAGGCAGAAATAAAGGTCAAAACCAGGACTTTAAGGACTTAATCAAAAAGGATGGTGTAGCCAGAACACAAATGGTGTGTGTGTGTGTGTGTGTGTGTGTGTGTGTGTGTGTGTGTGTGTGTGTGTGTGTGTGTGTGTGTAATTGGAAACAGGTGAGTCTCATTAAAGGTTTGGTGACTGAGAAAAGGCAGTGTGTGTGTGTGTGTATTCTGGGAAGTGAAATCTGATTTCAGATTTCCAGACAGCCATGTTTGTAGGCTGTGGTGCATGATGGGAGCTGTAGTTCATAGACTGGATTGAGTAGTCTGAGTATTCTGTCCTCTGTGAAGTACAAATAGAGACCCTGTAGCTCCATCAATCCTCTTGGCATTTTGACTCATTCTTAAGTAAAATGTTGTTAATTTCACAATATAAAGTGTTGTATGTGATAGTTTAGTGGCTGGTTAAGGTGTAGGTAGCTTAGTGGTTAAGGCATCAGACTACTGATGAGAAGGTTGTGAGTTCAGGTCCCCTAAGCTGCTAAGGCTGGGCCCCTGAGCAAGGCCCTTAATTGCTCAGTTGTGTAAAATGTAAGTCACTCTGGATAATGCTGTAAATCTAAGTAACATATTTCATGTGTACTGAGGAATTGGGATAGACATTTAAAAAAAAAATGTTCCTCTTTTCTGTCCAAATTTCTGTTATTTCACAGCTGATTTTAACATCAGATATCTGTCAAGGCAAATGAGCAAGAGCAGTAACAGTCAGTGTAATAATTTTTTTAGCTAAAGACATGTATGATAAGGACACATTAATAAATATAACTTAACACAATAGGAAGCATTACTAAACAGTTCAGTAATACGCCTATTTGCTCTATCCTATCCTAGTAATGTGGTTGATTTGTTGTCTATCCCAGGAACAGTGATCCAGAGAGTGTGAAGCTGTGAATAAACCCTTCATGGGATGCCAATCAATCAAAGGGCACCATGTGCACACATTCAGATTTAGGAGCAATGTTACAGCCACAAAGCCACTTTTACTGATAGTAATGATTAGTTACTGATATGTACAACAAATATATTTGGAATTATTCACTCAACTTAAGTAAACAATTTGTACAATGTAAACACAAATGTAAATAGCTAATTTACCAGGAAAGCAGGAGAATGTTAAAAATTCTGAAGGAAGCCTGAATACAGGAAACCTTGGACCCTGTGTGTGAGGTGGCAGTGTAATCTGCTTCCTTAGCTAGCTAACAAGTACTCCTTCACTTGATGTCTATCATTCTTTCAGCGATTTTCAGTAACTAATGGTCAGGTTGGATCTCAGGATCACATGGTGTGAAGACCCCATGCTCACACACATTTACACCTAGGGGCAATTCAGCATAGCTCAATCACCCCTGGCATGTTTTAGGAAGTCCAGCAGACATGCGGACAAAGTGCACAGACACAGACAATAACACAAGCTCAGGGCTGACCCTGGAGGTGTGACATTGCACTATTGCACCTCCAGCATATTTATTCCTTATTTTCAAGCAGGTTGATTAGCCCTAAAAAGTTCCTGATATCCATAGTTTGCTGCTGTATGCTAAATTGCGGATAATATTCAGCAGATTTGGCAACTCTCTCTCTTTGTCTCTAATATTTGTACTGTACTAAGCAGAAGAAGGCATGACTAAGTAGTCCGCTTGCCTAATATGCCTTTTAAGGTGTGTAAAAAGAGTTATACTTGAGTTTAACCATTTATAGAGCTGAATAATAAGGCAGTTTTTATGTTGCTGGAAAGATTAATAGGGACAAATATCCACTTTCTTGAAATTGTTGCTAACATCCATATTCAAATGGAGTTTTTGATGTTGTTGTTGTTGTTTGTGTTGCTCTGAAATCCCATCTAGGGTAGATTCCTGCCTCATGGCCAGTGTTCCTAGGATACAGTCGGGATGGATGGATGGATGGATGGATGGATGGATGGATAGATAGATAGATAGATAGATAGATAGATTATTGTTCCCATGAGGGAAATTCTTGTGTTACAGCAGCTTAGACAGTTATAAGAAACAACACAAACAAAATTATATATATTGTAAAATTTTATATATATATATAGGATAAAATAACTACTGAAGCTTGAATACCTGCTTAGCAGGTAACTAAATGTTGACCACTACCAGGTTCTTACTGCAATATTTGTTTTACCATGAAACCATTGAGGCTGTTTCATGATATTTAAAATTGAGTTTATAAGTAGTGTCCCCCAATTTTCTTTTTAAAGGAGTAATGAAAAAGCTCTGCATGTGAATTTGTGATTTGGTGATAATCTTGAACAAATGCTGAGCACTGTAATCTTATACTCCAGTATAAGAGTAGGCCATTTAAAATCACAGCTTCTGAGCGCATGGTCACATGAAAGAAAAGGAAGTGTGTCCTCATGCACGAAACAGTTACATCACTGCACTTTTTTGTGTAGAACTGACTGACAGACTTCCTCTGCATGCTGTTTAGGCAGTACCTCAACCCACAAAAGTGTTACACTGATGAGGTTCTGTTTCGCCATAGCCACCAGTATTGGTCTGGTGAGGAAGGTCACGTTCTCTGTGGCAGCGAAAAAAAGGAAGAAATGAAAAATTATACACTCAGGAAAACTTCTCAACATGTGAAGTGATACTAGCTCATTAAAATCACTTACATTTCAGAAGTTTATGTAAACCCTCTTGCTTAATTTCAGACTTTTTTTACATCATAGAATCTTTTTTTGTGTTGAGGTTAATACAGTTTCAACATAATCAAACAGAAAGACTATAATATCCAAGGAATTATCTATTACTTTATTACACTATCTAACAGTGTGAGCAATATAATTAAAAAACATTACAGCATTTATTAAATGAAAGTGAAACAATTTACTTCCATCATTCTGTGTTTTTTCCAGCCTGGAAACTTGCCAAGCCAAGACTTTAGACTGGCTGGTGCATGCAGATGTTTTTCTCAACATGCCGACAGAATGACTCAGTCCTTGCTGCCGTCACTTCCTGTATGGGCACAGTGAAACAAAAAGGCGAGATCTGATTGGATCCCTGTTTGTCTACAAGACAACAAAAGTGAGGCATATGTGCAGGAAAAGTTTGGGGCCCGGGTTTCTGTCAGTTAAGGACAACAGATCTCTGTGCGTGTGTGTGTTTGTGTGTGTGTCAACAGCTGTCAACTTACAGAACAGCATCTTACATCGGTGCTAGACGTGTTTATGAGAATGTCCACTTATACGAAGAGAGAGGGGGATATAGGACAGGAAATGGTACAGTGAGTGCGTTGAAAAGTGCTTGAAAGAGATCAAGAAGGTCAAAGCAATGATGGACGATGGCTGTGCAGACAACTGTAAAATTCTTATTGCAGGTAAGTTGACTGATGAATGACTGTCAGCACAGCTTTTGTTGTTGTTGTTGTTGTTATTGTTATTGTTGTAGTGCACATGAGAAGAAGCCGGATCAATGATTTGGTGAATTTTTTGTGATCTGGTCCAAGTAGATGTTTTAAAGAGACTACATAAAATCTGGATTAGAAAGTATCCAGCTAGACCTTTGATTAATCAAGCTCAATCAGTTGAATTGTACATATTATTAACACACACACACACACACACACACACACACACACACACACACACACACACACACACACACTTACTTGTCTTTTTATCCTTGAAAGGGCCTTCCACTGACATAATTATTAATGCAGCTAATTATACTATGCCTAAATCTAGCCCTAACCTTAACTCTGGTAACAAAGGGAATATTTTAGCAGTAGTAGTGGTAGTTTTATCAGTTTTTATATTTCAATTTATATTAAAATAAAATATCCCATTTTCAAACTAAATGTCCCCACATGGTCAAAATGCTCAAATATTATTATTCTTGTAGGACATTTAGTCCCTACCTAGATATAAACACACACACACACACACACACACACACACACACACACACACACACACACACACACAAAAATTACAAGGAAACTTGTTTTGCGTAATTAAATCACTATCTACAAACACATCACATTTCTGACATTTTCTACTTGGGGCTTGAATTGAGGGGGGATTTGAAGGTTGCCACCCTTGCGCTTAAAAATAATCTTGCTTGGTACAGAGGCATCACCTTTTAAATAATTTTTTAATTATTTAATATAAATTAATGATTGCTTAAAATACTAAGACAAGATCTGTTGATTGTCCATTAAACCACAATAACAGCAGCAACAACAATACTACTACTACTACTACTACTACTAATAATAATAATTGATAGTAAAAATACTAAATTTCAGTTTAGAATCTTAAGATTTAATTTCCGCTCTTATATTAGTACTAGATTTCTTCTGCATGTGTCAAAATAACAATTAAATTAAATGTAGTAATATCTAGTAATATGTAGCAATACCCTTTTCCCCAGAATTTAAGCACTGGTGTTTGTGGTGTAATTCTGATCTACGGTGACATAATGGTGCAAAAAAAAAGAAAAGAAAAGAAAAAAAAAGCCACATAGAACCTGGTTTAAATCTCATCTCAGTTTCTGATTCAAATAGTTTTCATTAATAGAAGCTCATATAGCTTAGACAGCTTTGGAAGTGAGAAATGGAATGAAAAGTAAATCAGTGTGAACATCGTTAATGAATATTCATTAAAGCTATAAGCTTAGTGTAATTGCATTTGCCTGTCTGAGCCTACTTTCACAAACCCAATGAAAACATATCAATCGCAAATCAAATCAATTTTCTAATTATTATGGCTGCTAAACATAGTAATGAGAGTAATAATTAAGAGAAATATCCAAGACAGAGCAAGCTTTGTGCGAGACGATAATAATTGCTTCCACAGTGATGAGTGTCGTCATGATAAACTAATACAATGTTATGTTCATTGTTGTTCAACAGTCATGTAAATTAAAAGCTAATGCTATTCTCTCGTGTTAAATAGACAAGATGTCACTAATCATATGAGATTAGAATTATCTGAAAAAGGACAAAGGTCTGTGGCATAATATTTATTAGGAATAGTTATAAATAAATGACTGTATAATAACCTACAATTATATTCTTATTTACTCACTACACTCAATTTCTATGAGAGTCATGTACAAGAATGGGAAACCACACAGGACTCACCAACAGTTTAACAGTGTTTAAAAGGTTAATCTGATTTTTCACTCTATTTGTACTGTTTATTTGTAGGCTTCTGACTTTAATCCCATGATCTGTTGTGGACCAAAAGAGGTTTATTTCTAATATTTTAAGTTTTCAGCTTGCCTGTAAGTTACTCGGGCCTACATATCTATAAAATGTATTGCATAATAACTGTAAAAAAAAAAAAAAGTATAAAAACTGACAAATAAATGAAAATATAGAAAAACAGACAATACAGTTCCAGTCATAGAGACTGATAATAATCTCCTAAAATCATATTCATTTCTCTGTGCAGACTTCTCCTAATGTGTTATGTATTTCATTTACAGATAAATTCGCCATATTAATCTCAGATTGTAAGACCATTCTTGCTAAATCACGCTACTGCGCTTATCTCTCGACTCAAGTTCAAACCGTGTACCTGAGACTGCACACTCTGCCCTGAAAATGCCCAAATGAAAAGTTCTCTCTGCTGACTCTCAAGGCTGCTCCTGATCGACCTTGTCCTTGGCGTTCGGATGCCTATCACACTCTGTACACTCCTGATTCATTATGCTACATCTTGGAAAATTGAAACAAATTAACAAAATGGGCCTTTTCAGTGCAGCCATGAGCCAAGTGCAGTTAAAGTGAATTTATGCCTCCCTTGCAAATTGAAAGTGCACTAATGTTTGCTAATGTATTGACCCCCAGAGTCTTTTTCTGTGGTGTGAACAAACTAAACCAAAGCATCTCGCTCTGCTGCCTCGGATTAAAGAGAATGGACCGAGGTTAATGTAGGCTGCTGCATAACAAAATGGCTACATGTCACTTTTGAGGTGTAGCAGTAGTTTGTTTTCTTGGTCCCTACCAGATGTTCACGTTTTGACAGAGATGCCACATTCTTAGAGACAAGATAGATGAGGCCATATGGCAGAGGTCCAAGCATGCATTTGGATGGTTACATTGGCCATGGTGCTATCCTTTTTTTCTTTGCCTCCTGTTTTGGCCAGATGGCTGTCACACAGGCTATTCCTAACCCAGATTGGCCTAATTCACCATTATTCTTCTCTTAATGGGCTCATTAACAGCATTACTGTTAATTGAATTTAAAGTCCTCTTCGATCAGGCTGGTTTTGGAAACTGTACTGGTGAACTGGCAACTTGTTTATCATTTCCAAGCTGAGTTTTTAGGTTTGGCCACACTGTTTTATTCTTTCAAACTCCAGATTTCTCCTGAATAAATCACAAAATGTATTCAATTGTAAGTGGAGTATATAGTATAGAATATATAGAATATAGAATTTACAGTATATAGTATTCATGACACTAATTGCATGATTATCTACATATAAATTACTGCTGTGCAGATATTCTATTGTGAATGCGATATTAAGTTTATATAGCATATAGAGTAAGTGGGGGCAGTGGTGGCTCAAGTGGTTAAGGCTCTGGGTTGTTGATCGGAGGATCAGGGTTCAAGCTCCACTGTCGGGCAATTGAGCAAGACCCTTAACCCTCTCTGCTCCAGGAGCGCTGTATCATGGCTGCCCCTGTGCTCTGACTCCAACTTCCTCAGCTGGGATATGTGAGGAAAAGAATTCCACTGTGCTGTAATGTATGTGTGGCGATAATAAAGGCTTCATGCCCTCTACTTCTTCTAAATTGACATTTTGGACGGAATTTTGCCAATTGTTCATGAAGATACTACACTCACTCTGGGGATGTGGTAGCTTAGTGTTTAAGGTGTTGGGCTAATGATTTGATGGTTGTGAGTTTGAATCCCAGGTTCACCAGGCCCTTAACCCTCAATTGCTCAGTTGTATAAAAATGATCTCTGGGTGTAGCCAGGTCTCAGTTACTTCATAGTATGTTGACTGGCTAGGTCACACTGATTTGTACATTCCTGTTAAAAGATACTTTTGATGAAATTGGTGTCCCGGCTTCCTTTTCATATTCAACATATGAGCTTTCATAGTTGAAGTCAAAAGTTATACTATTGAAAAATACAGTTTGCCACGTCCACTGATGATGTCATTTACTCTACTGTAGTCAATTGTTTTCAACTAGGAAGTGGAATTTTACCTGGCAACAAAGACAAGTGTAGTGATACACACAGCAAAACATCCTAAATATAAGCAATAATAAACACTGCTCGACCAATCAAATTAGTTAACTGGAAAATTATCTAATATAATCTTATATAAAACTAATAAATATATCTGTATCTATTTAGGTCTCTAAATGTCTAAATATCTGTATCTGATTTAAACTTGAAGTAATTCTAAATATTTATTTTTTTATTAACTATGAATCTGACCATTATACCCTGGGACACACTGGAATATACTGGGGACAAAAAAAATAAACAGGAAAAAATAAGGTAGTTGTTTTAACAGTCAGTGTCATAGTGTGATGCCTGAAGATTAGAGCTGACTGTTCCTCAAAGACTTCATAAGAATTCATTCATTTATTGGACTTGTGGGATTTATTTATTTGTTTGTTAAATCTTGTTTATCTATCTATCTATCTATCTATCTATCTATCTATCTATCTATCTATCTATCTATCTATCTATCTATCTATCTATCTATCTATCTATCTATCTATCTATTTATTTATTTATTTATAATTTTTTAAAACTTGTTTATTTATTTATTATAAAATTTTCTATTTCTGTTTGGTTCTATTTCACAAAATATAAACAAACTAGTAGTCTAATTTAAACCCCATGACCCAGACCAGGCAGTAACTAAGGATGAATATATTAAAGATGAAAAGCTCACCTGATCTTTTTTTTTGTTGTTGTTTTATTCCCTCAAATCCTATCCAGACACCCCATTAAATTTTTGGAAAAACAAGTTTTTAAAAAAAATTAAAAACAGGGTAAAAAGAATAATGTAGCTATAAGTGTACTTGTATCTGTTTAAAACACATCTGTTTATTCTGAATAATGGATTATATTTTGGGCTACATCCCTATTATATTTGTATCAGAGCCCTTAAAAGAGAGAAAAACGTTCATTGGTGTAGGTATGTAAAAAAAGGGAGAGAAGTTCTTGACATGAGCTTCTTGTTCCTGCTGGGTGATTAAATGATTGTACCCCAAAACTGTGAAGCTATCTGTCATGAAAACATAGATTGCATACATATTTATATAGGAAATGTAGTGGTTTAAAGACTTGCTACTTTAAGTCACTTCAAGACACAGATGTAAGTAATGTAATTCTGACAAAATGCATATTGACTCGTAAGGCAGAGCTCTGATGATGTCTGAGATGAGATCAAAATGGCACGTTTGAAGCTAGTACTGTCTCTTTTCTCCTTCTGTCTCAGTGTGATGGGAGCAGAGGAACACGTCTGACATCCACAGGAAGTTTTGTTCTGTCAGAAGGTGTTTGCGGGCTGACTTGGTGCAGTTAGTTCACTGCTAACCTTGTATTAGGAGGCTACCCATTCAGAGAGTGAGAAAGGTTGACAGTTAATTATGGGAGCCATGGATCGCTGTAGACATGTGTGTCAGCTGTGCTGTGCTTCACTCACCACTTGCTTACTGTGTTTTTTTCCCCCAGTGTTATTCTATTGTTTTCGCAAGCTGCTGAAATGAGTCTATTTTGCAGCGTGTGAGAAAGGCCCTGAGGGCTTGCCATAATGATGGTAATAAGAGAGAGAGAGAGAGAGAAGAGAGAGAGAGAGAGAGAGAGAGAGAGAGAGAGAATCATATGTGAGAAAGGAAATAATTGGTGGAGTTGACCTTGCTGACGTTTTTATGACTTCATTACCTACCATTGGTTTTAACCCCAGCTGCTGCACTGACTCTACAGCCTGCAATTAGCCTTAGCAATTAGCAATTTGCTGTTGTGTTTCTGTGGAACACACAACACATGTTCACCTCTGGCATACCTTAGCGAGGCAAGACTTAGCCATAGTCTCAGTATGACAAAAAAATAGCTACCAAAAAATGGACATTAATACCATCTTGACTCACACTACTTTGAAAACACTGCAGCTTTTGGGACAGAGACTCTTCTGACACACTCCTACACATTGACAAACCTCTACTGGCTTCCAGAAACAAATCATTAGTTCACATATGTGGGCAGTGGCAGCACAGCAGTTAAGGTTTCGTTCAAATCATAGAACTGCCAGAGAGCCACTGCTGGGCCCTTGAGCAAAACCCTTGGACTGGATTGTACCTTACTTATAAGTGACTGCTGAAATGATACAGGTAAACATATACTGTTAGTTGAAGTCGTTAAAAGTATTATAGTTGTGTTTTGTTAAAATTTAAACACTAATAGGGTTAGGGTTAGGGTTAGACCTAACAAAAAGACAGTCAGTGGAAACTGTATCCTGTATTGACTGTTCTGCCAAAACCTGAATGTGGTGGTCATGTCCTTTCTTTAATAGCTTATAGTCACTTCCACAGTTTATCTTTGTATTTAAGGGCTGTCCATAATCACATGCTAAATTAAGGCAGGTACACTTAGATGTTGTTAAGCCTGTTAGGGCACCTTTACACCTATAATTTATGTAAAAAAAACAAAACACAACAACAAAATGTAGTCCGATAAGGTCCTTGTCAAACTCGTTCTTTGATTGGTCAGAAATTTGTTTATTGAAGAAGTAAACAAACCGCTGGGCACATAGAACTCACCCGAGAACCCAACACAAGCAGCTAGTTTAAAACATTTTTGTGCATCACATTTATTGTTTATTTCTCCTTTTATCCATCTGTCCAAATATCCGGAACACATCGCATTTCTGCAGCTCTACGGCTCTGTCCTTTGGCTCAGTTGTTCTGTCCTGTGGCTTGCAACACATCTGTTAAACCTGCTTCCTGCAAACCAAAATACATATCAGGTTTGGTTCATTTCCTGTGGTTGGGTTGTTTCAGGGTCAGATTGCTTTCTCAGTGTGATCAAACCACATTAGAGTTCAACTGGGACTGCACTGAGACCAGTTTATTTACCATAATGAAACATTCTTTTCGAATGTCTTATTAAACATTTAAAACTCTGGTATCTTTTTTTCTCTTGTGTCTCTCTCAGGTATCTTTTCTCTGTTCTGTCTCTCTATGGCATTGTTTTTCTCCTGTATCTCTGTCTGGGATTTTGTTAACATTTTGTCTTCTCTTATGTCTCTTTTTTGTATATTTTTCTGTTGACTCTGTAGTAACTTATTTTCTTTCTGAAACGTCTCTCTCTGGTACGTTTTTTTCTGTCTCTGGTGTCTTTCTTTCAGGTGTGTCTCTCTTTTATCTGTTTTAATGTCACATTCCCTCTTGTGTCTCTCTTTTGTAACTTTTTCTGTTGTCTCTTACAGTATCTTATTTATTTCTGATGTGTCTCTGGTATCTTGTTTTCAACTTGTCTCTCTAGTATATTTTCTCAATGTGCCTTTCACTGCTCTTTATTCTCCTGTCTCTCTGGTATCAGAATCAGAATCAGAAAGAGCTTTATTGCCAAGTATGTTTGCGCATACAAGGAATTTGTTTTAGTGTCACAAGCTCCAGTGCACAGTGACAACAACAACAATACAAACAAAAACAAAAAATAGGATGAGAAATAAAAACACACATATTTAAATAGGACAATAAAGTAATTTGTATGTACAGAATAGAATAGAATGAGTTGAGATGTAGGGATGTGGGATGGTAACAAATAAACATGAGGTTATTGCACATTTTTTATTGCCCAATGTTGGGAACATTCAACAGTTCAAAAGGTAGATTGCTTGGGGGAAAAAACTGTTCTTGTGCCTGGCTGTGCTGGTAGTTGCTGCTCTGTAGTGCCGGCCAGATGGTAAAAGTTCAAAAGGAGATGGCCTGGATGTGAGGGGTCCAGAGTGATTTTCTGAGCCCTTTTCCTCACTCTGGATGTATACAGTTCTTGAAGGGTGGGCAGAGGAGCACCAATAATCCTGTCAGCAGTCCAAACCATTCTGTGTAGTTTTCTGATGTCTGATTTTGTAGCTGAGCCAAACCAAACAGTTACAGACGTGCACAGAACATACTCAATGACGGCTGAGTAGAACTGTGTTAGCAGCTCATGTGGCAGGTTGAACTTCCTCAGCTGCTAAGGAAGTACAATCTTTGTTGGGTTTTTTTGACAATGGAGTCTATGTGAGTGTCCCACTTCAGGTCCTGAGAGCTGGTGGTGCCCAGGAACCTGAATGACTCCATTGTTGGTACAGTGCTGTTCATGATGGCGAGTGGGAGGAGTGCAGGGGTGTTCCTCCTGAGGTCCACTATCATCTCCACTGTTTTGAGTGTGTTGAGCTCCAGGTTGTTAAGACTACACCAGGCAGCCAGCTGCTCAACCTCTTGTCTGTAAGCAGACTCATCACCGTCCTGGATGAGGATCTCTCTTACATATGTTATCCTCTGGTATCTTTTTTCCCCAACTGCCCCCAGCTGCTTTTTTCTGTTGTGTCTCTCTGGTCTCTTTGCTTCATGGGTCTCACTCTGATAGCTGGTCTGATAGAAAGAGATCATCTATTTGTCCCTGCTCTCTCTCTCTCTCTCTCTCTCTCTCTCTCATTCTTGTGTGTCTTTAGTCTCTCTCATGTGATACATGTTTTGATGAAAAGAGGTCATCTAATATCTCTCTCTCTCTCTCTCTCTCTCTCTCTCTCTCTCTTTTTCGCATCTCATCTTAGTTTGTCTCTAGTCTCTCTCTCACGTGTCTCTGGTCTCTCTCTCTGATATGTCTCTCTGGAAATAGCTGTACAATTTTTCTGGCACAAGCAAAAAGTAATGGCCTTTTTGGTCAGTAGCAATGCACCATTCCTATTATCACACTGACTCAATTGCAGTTTGACAGAATTAGGCTCAAAGGATGCATTGTGATCACTCTGGATCATGTTTCAAGGGCACACAGATCTAATGAGGCCTGGACGGCATTGTTTGCCTGGTCTGTAACAATAAGTGCTTATAGAGGCTGCACTGGATTCTAATCACAGCCAGTACAGCTAAGTAAATTTCTTCTAGAGCCAGCAAATGGCTATCTGTGTTACCTGAGGACACAGAGTTTGTTGAGAAAAGAGCTTTAGGAGACAACAGGGCTGAAGCAGCAGTTTATCAGGGCTGGAGATTAGAGTTCTGGTGACAGGTAAACCCCTGTGTCTTACTAAAAAGGTAGAAAGGTTCCTAATTCATGGTATGGCTTTAGACGCCCTATTTAGGGCAAATAAATAGAAGGAGCATAAAATAATGTTCAATCATGCAGTTCACACACTTACATATCTTACACATGTCTGCTCAGTGCATTCATGTTGTCTATGGCTTGTAGTAAAGATGGCAAGTCTGACCATTGAATATAATTTGAGGTGAGTGTGCATCTGTCGTTATTGTCAGTGCCTGTCCTTATGCCAGTGTTTAGCTGAACATCTTACATACATTACATTTTACTCATTTGGGAAACGGTTTTTATCCAAAGTATCCATATTTGTTCTTAACAGATGAGGGTTAATGGCACAGCAGTGGCAGCATGGTGGACCTTGGATACAAACTCACAACCTTTAGTAGTTAACATCAACATTTTTCTAATATAGGATGTATTTTTCTAATATAGGATGTACCTCCAGAAATATACAGACAAGAACATGGCAAAACATCAGGCAATGGCAAAGTAATGAAAAAAAAACACCTTACAGTCAACTAGGCAAGAGCAAAAACATAAAAACCAAAATGGGAGCAGAAAAGCTGATAGACAGTGACAATCAAAAGTCATGGTCTGAACTGGTATGAAATACAAAGCGTATGCTTCATGATGATTGGTGGGTGTGAGAGTGCTGTTACACTGTGTGGCTGTGATTGAGTGAACATGATCGTGACAGTTGTAGTACGTTGTGGCCATGTTTGTAGGCTGCATTGTGCGCTGGGATTGCAGTTGGACTCGAACATGACGTGCCAGCAAGTGTTTTCATTAAATGTGCTGTTTTAGTGTCTACTTTTCCATGTACCTTTTCAGGCATTTTTTTAGCCTGCTGGTCAGCATTTTATCCACATGTCTTATTAATTATTATAATATAATATGGAATTAATTAAATACAATTTTAATGAATAAATATTCATTAATAAGCATATAATTGAACATAATTAATTGCATATGAATTTTCATATAAATGTAATCACTCTATCTTGCAAAATAGCTAATGGTATTTCATTGTTAGCTAAAAGCTAGCTGGCAAACATATATAACATGGCTAATTTACAACAGCAATGCTAAAAAACGATTTGCTGAAAAACTGTAGCCTACTAGCTGATGTATTAAATATGGAAAATGTTGACTTAATTGCTCAATACACAAAATGTCCCTTTTTAAATTTTATTTGATGTTATAAAACGTAATGTATTGTATTTTGGAAGGACCAATCAGAAAAAGTATTGTATATGCTGTGTGTGGAAAAAGCCTATAGCAAAAAAAGCACTACATTTTCATAATGAATCACACAGAAGCATCTGTAAGCATATTTTATTCTTTGTATTTTATGAAGCCCTCAGACAGACTCAGGATTGTGTAACCGACATGCATGTGTGAAGTTTTTTTGATCAGTGCAGTTATGGAGTTCCATGTCCATCCATGCAAGGCTGCTTATTGTCAGCACACAAGTCAGGCTAAAAGCTGGAATATGTGTGTGACTTTCCTCTGTTTGAACTCTTCTGCCAGCTCTTTACTTAGATTTAAAACAGTTTTTGGTTTGGAATGGAGGCTTTCCCCTACCACATCATTTGAAAATGAAAAGCCAAGTTACGAATGGTGTCTTCTTTTATCTCCACTGTTATAGCAAATCTACAAACTTTATGCTCATGGCAGGAAGCCCTGTCCATTAGAAACTGCATCTTCTCTTGTGACACTCCTCGTTATAGTGTGGCCAAAAACATGCCTCAAATATTTACTTAGAGCTTAACCACGTTCATTTGTGCATTTTCCCTACATCGCGTGATTACAGCACAGGGAATGATTTTGATTTTCAGAAAGCAGGCTTTGCTGGTAATTCTAGGGATTAAAGTGATGATGGAAGACAGCGAGGAAAAAGCAGAAAGAGTTTTGCTCACGCACAACTAGCATTCCTAGAGGGGTGCGTCCCTCCGTTTATTATATTTTATTGCTTTTTTGAATTCTGTACATCTTAAATCAGTGGGTAACTGAGTCCAGGTCATCCCCAACAGATTTTATGATTATTTGTTGAGCTACTTTCTGACAGTGCTGTTTTTTACTTCAACATTATTATTATTTTTTTTTAAATAAAATCCCCCTGAAAACTAAGATTCTTGTTCACTCACTTAGCAAACGCTCATCATATTTGAAGTGAGTTGACACTTGCACTTAATGGGCTAATACGAAAAACATTTTCCCCTCACACTCATTTCTAGACAGGAAATGAAGCTGGAGCTCGGTGGAAAATATGCGTAGTGGAGAAGTAAAGCAGGCCTGCACTGTCCATGCAAGGCCTTACACAAGTTTAGAAGAGGAAACTACAGTATTTCCTAAACAAGTATTTTCCAAACACACACATGGCTTTGAATAAGGCAATCTATTAACACAAAGCTGGAAATATCCCTTCAGTGCAAACACTGCCAAGAGGTAAGAACACAAAATCAGATTAAATCAACATGGCTTCATGAGCGCACGTTTACACAGGCTAGTGGAAAGTTATGATTGGTAAAAGTGATACTTCAGCCAAAAATTAAATTTACATAATTTTCCCTTGATCCTAAATGTATCAGCCAAGACATGTAGTGTTGCTGAAGTTTGCTTCTTGAGTTTTGAATGTGAATGGAGCAAGTTAGGAAAGCATACTGCTGTCAGATTTATGTTGAGCAAACTGCATGTCTAAATGATTTGCCTCAACTTGTGTTTAGTTGATAAATTTCTCAAGTAAACTTTTTCACCTAAACTCTTATATCTCACCAATACTCTAACAACCTAAAAAATCTCTAGCCCCTGATCTATTTGTAGTAGCATAAGGAAATGATTTTTGATGGCTTAAGCTTTTCTATTAATAAGGAAGCTTGCTAAACAATGTAACCAAAGTTTCTGACACTATCAATGTCTTGATCTATAATAATCATCATAGCTAAACACTGTGTTAGCATGGTGACATGATTACATCATATATTATCACAGATTTTTCAGGTGCACTTTACTGCTGTGGATCTCCTAATCTACCACATCCTGAAGGTGTTTTACTGGATTCAGATCCACTGACTGGGAAAACCACTGAAGAACACTGAACTCATTTTCATGTTCTTGAAACCAGTTTGAAACCACATTTTGCTCTGTGACATGATTCATTACCATCTTGGACGTAACCATTAGAAGATCGTAAATTGTGGACATGAAATGATGCAGTTGGTCAAGAACAATACTTACACTGTGGCATACAAGCGATGATTGATTTTATTAATGAGCCCAAAGTGTGGCAAGACAACATTCCCCACACGATTACACATTCTACCACCTCCAACAGCCTAGAATGTCAACACAAGGCAAGTCAGGTCCATGGATTCATGCTGTAGGTTTCAAATTCGGACCCTTCCATCTGTGTGCCACAGCAAAAATCAAAATAAGTTTTTCCAGTCTTTAGCTGTCCAGATTCTTTGGTGAGTCTCTGCCCACTGCAGCCTCAGCATTGTGTTCTTGGCTGACAGAAGACAAACCCAACATGGTCTTCTGCTCTTGCAGCCCATCTGCCTGAAGGTTTGATGTGTTGTGCATTCTGAGATGCTTTTCTGCTCACCACAATTGTACAGAGTGATTATCTGAGTTACTGTAGCCTTTCTGTCAGCATGGTGTTTCTTTATTGTACCATTCTGAGTAAACTCTAGAACAGTTCTAGAAATACCCAATCCAGCCAATCTCTCTCTCTCTCTCTCTCTCTCTCTCTCTCTCACACACACACACACACACACACACACACACACACACACACTAAATAAATAAATAACTATATATATAACTATATATATATATATATATATATATATATATATATATATATATATATATATATATATATATATATATATATATATAGATATATATATAGATATATATATAGATATATACACCGATCGGGCATAACATTATGAGCACTGACAGGTATAGTGAATAGCACTGATTATCTCCTCATCATGGCACCTGTTAGTGGGTGGGATATATTAGGCAGCAACTGAAAATTTTGTCCTCAAAGTTGATGTGTTAGAAGCAGGAAAAATGGGCAAGTATAAGGATTAGAGCGAGTTTGACAAGGACCAAATTGTGATGGCTAGACGATCAGAGCATCTCCAAAACTGCAGCTCTTGTGGGGTGTTCCCGGTCTGCAGTGGTCAGTATCTATCAAAAGTGGTTCAAGGAAGGATCAGTGGTGAACCGCCGACAGGGTCATGGGCGGCCAAGGCTCCTTGATGCATGTGGGGAGCAAATGCTGTACATATATATATATATATATATATATATATATATATATATATATATATATATTGTGTGTGTGTGTATGTATATATAGTTATATATAGTTATATATAGTTGATAGCTAAACATAACCCAAACATTTATATGTCAGTTTAATTTTTTTTTATTCAAATGATTATCCTTGTGTTTGTATGAAATTGAATATTCACACACTGAAGTATTCTTGCAACACTGGACTGGATTAAACAAAGGAAGGAAGTTTATCTAACAGCACTGCTGATCGGTAAAGAGAATATCAAGAAGCAGAAAAATAAAGAAAACAAGAAGAAGAGAGAGAGATCACTAGAGGCACTGAGCTATTTTTTTCTGCACACAGCACATATGACAGCTGAGGATTGTTACTTTAAATGCCATTTGGCTTAGTCAGATGGTAAATGTGTCTGCACTTGTGTGTGTGCACAGTTAACATGTTATTTGAGTGCCTTCATTAGCACTTCTGAGTCTGTGCTCATTAGTGGGTGGGTGGGTGTGTGTGTGTGTGTGTGGGGGCACATGGACTCTCGCTGATAGGGGTAAGAAGAGGACCTGTGATTGCTGGGTGTGGAGTCTGATCAAGGCTGACAGTATTTAACATAATTATAAAAAGCTTCAGTCACGGTGCCATTAAATAAACACCTCTGTAAGAGAGAGAGGATCTGATGAGAGATAAAGAGAGAGAGAGAGCGAGAAAGAGAGAGGGAGAGTGAGAGAGAGAGAGAGAGAGAGATAGGGGGTCATTTCTCAGTCACGAGATGAGACTTGTGTGTGTCTTCTCATTACTGCACAGCTTGACCCACACATACTTCCTGTCTCGCAGCAGTAAGCACTTGCACACACACACAAACATGTGCATTGACTACGCTAAGCTACATGCTAAGCTAGCATGACTTACACCGGATTTTTCAGAAAATCCATGTTCAACAAAACAGCAAATGTTACAACTCTAAGATAATGAAACTACCAGTGTGCACTACAAGATACAGCTTCTTGAAATCAGGTTGAACTCTCTTGTAGTATTGTTAAACAAAATTGCGTTTGAGCATGTATAACTGACTGTTTATTCAGGAAGTATCAAAGGAAAGCAACCTGGGTTCGATCCTGGGTTCAAACTGGCTGAGAGTACATTGTGTGTGTTGTGTTCTTGTAGGTTTGGTGTTTGTTTTTCATCTTCTGTTTGTGTCTGTTTATTGAGTTTGTCTCTGGTGGAGTTCTGGTGGAGTTCCAACACCAAGAATGAGTGGCAGACTTCTCCTGGCCTTGATCTTACAGTGTGTGATGTGTATCTACCTGCATCATCTGATCACTGGGTTCAGTGGCAGAGAGTTTGGCACTTTCGTTCTGGATAGTCTCTGTGCTGCTCAGCTGCTCTGTTCAACAAAGTGTCTGTACTGGATTTGGGTGGCACTTGTTTGGGTGGCTCTGTGGATCCATGGTGTGGCCTGGTGGTGCTGAGTTTGTGTGGGTTTCCTCTGGGTTCTCCAATTTCCTCTCATTTCCAGTAGAACTAACATTTTTGTATTTCTTTGTGTGATTTCTTTAAAATAGAGATATTGCAGGGGACCACATATTGCAGGGTTTTATGCTTTTTAATGTTATTCTCTTTAAAAATGTAATGCCATAAGCAGATAGTGTGATATTGAGTTTGGTGTTTTTTTTTATAATATCATACAGCTCAGACCTTATTTGTAAAATCATAAAAGTTTGCAATATATTGTGTAATATAAGATCTAGTATTGTAATATTAACAACCAATTCAGTTTGGCAATAAGGCTGTTTTTAAGTAGTTTAGGTGAGCACCATAACAGTTTTCCTGCTAATGAGATGCTGAGGCTGGACTCCAGACTATCTGATCCATTTGCCTCTAATTGTCAGTGTCCTTTGAGAATAGGGCCTTAATAATCAGCTCCGTCTTTACATCTCTCTCTTAGGACTGCCTTGATTGTAACCATATGCTCTCGACATCCTCTTAAAAGATAAGGCCATCACTGATGTCATGCATTCAGACACGTTTTCCTCCTCTATCTGAGCACTTGTGGTAAAGCTGAACATTGCGGAGCTAAATGATCCCACAGGTAATTGTATTTAGAAAGTTAGTAATGGCTCCCTTTCTAAAAGAACTGTCCATGTTGCAGATATGACTGCAATTAAGGAGTCTAAGGGTCTGATGCATGACGTGCCCTTTTAGAAGAAGGCCTCTTTTGCATTCCTCATAGACGTTAAGCTCCACATATGATGTATATGGCGGCATGCGTTGGGCAGCCGTGCAGTCTGGGGACAGCCTGAAGACGTGCCTGACAAGGTGACGAGAAACAGACACTCGCACACTCCTCCAAGGCAGTGTGCATGAGAACAGCTCTAGTCTCTCCTCTCACACTCTTCCCTTAGGCTTTAGGTTTGTAATAGAAAACACATGACTTAACTAATAAAGCTCTTCTTTATCCCTGGCAAGGAAATATGACTAACAGTGCAATACCTGTCTTGTGCAATTAGAGCAAAGCCACTTCTATTAATATTGCAACTATCAAGAATGTATAATGGATCTGTATTTGAAACGTCGTTCGCCCAGAAGTATCGACTTCATATAATATGCGTTCTATTTATTTGACCATGTTTCTAGTTATCAAGCGTTTGCTCACCAAGCTGCTCTAACCATCTCTTCCCTCAGAAGCCTTAAAATGCCTGACTTATTTAGAAGTACCACTACTAATTCCTCTTATAGTCCATAATATTTACACAGCAAATTAAAATGAGATAATGATTTTTTTTTCCCTGAAAGCACTTAGGTGTTCATGGCTGATGGAGTGTTCATTAAGGGGCAGCCTTTGCCTGATGTAATTGCTTATTTTTTGCCGCAGATAGTTAATTTGTTCTCTGTTTACGGCGGTTCCCGTATAATTTTCCGTTTAGATCCTATCTGAGGCGGCACCTCGAGTGAATGAGCCTGTTAATGACTTGACAAAAACAGATTCACATCAATCGCTGTTAGGTGTGACAAAATGACAAATTGACAAGGTAATAAGCAACGCGTGTGAGGCAAGCCGTAGAAGATTTACTCCCACATCTCTCTCGGCGTGCCCTAATCAAATAATTGCCCAGCGCATGGTTAATGTTGCACAAATTATGCCTGCATTAACCCAGTAATGGACACACACTAGAGACTGCATTCAGCTGAAAATAATGATGATCATTTCTTCTTCTTTTATCAGTCTTCATCATTCTTTCACCAGTGTTAGACTGAAATTTTCTATAGATGAGGTGAAACATAGAAATTTTGTTTTTTCTATGGTTACTAAAGGTGTTATCTTTAGTAACATTTATAAGCAGACAAAAAAACAATGAATTAAAAAAAAACTGTGGAAGAAGACAATGCAGCTCAAAATCATTCTCTCTGGATCTTTCATAATCTGACCAATCTGATAGTGTACTGTCTATCTAGCTGAGCTTGACTGGCACTTGGTCTTGTTACACCCTGATTAAAGGCTCTGGAAGAGTTAGTGGTTGTATCTCCTTCTCAGGTAACAAGGTTCAGCTTGAGGCCAGTTGGCAACTATGATACCGTCACAATAGCACTTACTATGACACCAGAACTCCTTGCCACTTCTGTCCACAGTGCAGCCTGATCAGAATGTGAGTCTGTATCTCTTAATGAACTGAGATGTCAATGAACCGGTCATCTTGTTGAAGCATATTGCTGATGCCAAATCTAGTGTTGCTGGATCACCGTACATGAGCAGTGAAGGACAGTGAAGGTCCTTGAGCTTTTTAAATACCTGTTGCTGAAACAGTTGATTTACAAATTCTACATCGCTCTAAACAATCTGTCGTAGAAGAATGCATAACTTGCGGCATGCACAGAACTGCTCTGACTTTTAAAGTGTTTGGTTTCAGACTATCAGCTGTCATCAATGATACCACATCTGGAACTGCTGATTGACAAATAGAAACCTTGTAGAAAATAAGCTAGCTGGTGCAAAAGCACTTTACAGAGAATTGCAACATGCTGTTCCATTATCGATGCTCAATCCATAATCCCTGTAGCGCTGGCAAAGCCTTTCATCCTGCTATCCTAGATGATTGTTAAAGGATATCTACGAAGCTGAAGGGTAACATCTACCAAATTGAATCTCCCATCTGGCATATTAAAGGTAGTGACATGCGACATTGCCTCATATGGATCAAATTTAAGTAACTCAGCAACCAGCATGTTGGACTCAGTGTCTTCTGTGGTATGCATGGGATAATACCCCCACCTAATTATCTCTTTATTTAGATCACTTTGGTCTATACAGGTTCTGACACCCCCACTGGACATGACTGCCAAAGAACAAAGAACTGACCTATAATGGAAAATGGTTTAATACCATTACACTTACCACTCTATACCATCTCATCTTTCTTTTGAATGGTGCCATCAGTCAACACATAGCATACACTCCACATTTGCCTGGCAAAGTTCCATTTCTGTGCCAGTTCAGAAAAGACATCCAGTCCAGCTGGTACATTTTGCACTAATGAGACCCTGCCAGCACTGGTTATCATGCCTTTTTCAGTGTTATTCTGTGGGGAAACTAATAATTAGACTTAGAGCACATTCTCATGAAACGTGTGCAATTTAAGATGAGACCAACTCTGGCCACTGGGTGCAGCTTGTGATCAGAATAAACACTTTGATTGAGCGCTTCAACTCACCGTGGCAGTCCACAATAAGTGTGCTGCACTTTGCACGTGTGTCTTTCTCTGAAGTGCACAACCTGAAATGGAATTTTGACTTTCACTGTCCATTTATCTCTTTCACCTATAGCTACTATATCATCTGTCTGTGTCACCTTCATATCTATAATTTCATCACCTAGAGAAGGTTCTGCTGCTTCCAAGTGTTTTATTGCATGTTTGCAGCAACCAGCCAGCTAGTGATTTTGTAAGAACATAGAGAGAATTTAGCAGAATTTCATGCAGTTCAGACAATTTCTAACCTTGCATCCTGATTTATAGTTTTCACTTTTTGACATTGTGGTTGATTAATCCTGCTGACCCTTTTGCAACGTTTAATCCATCTATTTTGATTTGCTTTTACATTATGTCATACAGCTGAGAAATTTCATCTGCCAGGTCTTCACTCTTATCTAAAACCTTTCCTGTACTTTCTTTTCCCACACTCCTGCAATTATGGAGTTTATTAACATGCCATCTGGGTCAACATACTCCCAGCAGGAGTCACAAATCATGCACAAAGTGATCAAAGCTCTCACCCACACTATCCTTCCTATGCCTGAAACTATGCCTAGCTAAATAGTAGTTAGCAAACTTATCCAGTACTTTAATGGGATCTTCCTTCTCACTGTCACCTCATTCTGGTGTCTTGGAATTTCTTTGCCTTGCTCGCCAATCTATGTGTCTAGCCTGCTCATTGGATCACAGTGAGTTTAGACAGAGTACCAGACAAAAAGTAACAAGAGCTGTATGAACTGGAAGAGCTGTATGCTTATTACACACAGTAGACTGATTTTAACAGGTCTCACTGCTCACGACTTCGGAATCCAACCACAAAGAGTCATTACAGTTCAAATCATTTTAATCTGATTCTATAAATGTTTAACAATAGACATTGTCACAAAGCAGTTATACAGAAGTCTGGGTGTAGATATAGATACCTAATGAGCAAGCCAGGGGCGACAGTGTCAAAGAAAAACTCCTTGAGATGACATGAGGAAGAAACCTCAGGAGGATCTAGACTCCAAAGGGAATCTGGATGAGTGAAGAAAGGTAAAGACAGACAGTAATAAGTGTGTTGAAAGGATTTTTTTGTATGAGCATATTGAGGATAGGAGTCCTGGGATGAGCCCAGGTCTTTATGATTACAGCAGAAACAACAAATTGATTGATTTAAATCGATGATACTTTAAGTTAAGTAGCCTTTATTTGTCACATGTACATTATTGCACAGTAAAATTATTTCTTCTCATGCTTCGTCCTTGGAGGGTTGGGGTCAGAGTGCAGGGTCAGCCATGATTCAGTGCCCCTGGAGCAGTGAAGGTTGGGGGCCTTGCACAAGGGCCCAATGGTGGCAGCTTGGCAGTGCTGGGGCTTGAACCCTGATCAACAATCGAAAGCCTTGACCACTTGAGTGTAATGTAGCACAGAGGTGTCCAGTCTTATTCAGGAAGAATTGGTGTGAGTGCAGGTTTTCATTCCAACTAGGAAATAGTAGCTAGGAAAGTTGTGAGTTCAAATCCTGCACTGCCAAGCTACTACTCTTGGGATCTTGAGCAAGGCTCTTAACCCTCAACTGTTCCGTTGTATAAATTAGATAACTGTAAGTCACTCTGGATAAGGAAGTGTTCCAAATGCCATGCATGTTAATGTAACTGATTAAACAAGTGGAAAAGTGGAACAAGTGGAATACAACACTTGCACCCCTCTTTTGTGGATAATATTGGACACTGCTGGTGTAGCCCAATGTGTGTTCTGAGATCCTGTTCTGCTCAACATGGCTGTAAAGAGTAGTTACTTTAGTTACTTTAGTACTGGAAGCAGTCCTCTGATAGCTCTCTTAGCTTTCTCTGCCTGCAAAACTACTGCTAATAATGTTTTTATTGTTCACTCTATTCTGTGTAAACTCTATAGAATGTTGTATGTGAAAATCCCATGAGACCAGAAGTTTTTAAAATACACAAAAGCACTGAAAGCTGTGCCAAGGTCAGAATCAATGAGATCACATTTTTCCCCATTTAGATGTTTGATATGAAAATTATCCGATTTTCTAGATCCGTAGGCATGAATTTATGTATTGCATTAAAATGACTTTACACACTCTACTGGAGAACCTCACTTACAGTAGGTGGTGTTGTTCTGTTTTTCAGTTCTGTGCTGATGAGCATTTTTTTGCTGAGATTTATTTATTTTTTTGTTTGTTTGTTTTTGCAGAAACTCCTGAGTGCTTCATCTGCAAAGACATGCAGCTGGTGGACAGAGAACAACTGAAAAGGTTTTGCGACTGTAAGAACCTCATGGCGCATCATAGTTGCCTGCTCACTTGGGTCAGAACGGTATGCATTGTTTGTTGTACCACCAACTTTCTTTATTTCGCACACCTGTGCTGACCAAATGAGCTGTATGTCCAGCCAAGTGCACACCTGGTCTTAGTGCAATACTTAGCCATGCATTTTCTGTGCACAGTTTGGTCTAATCAGCATGTACAAAAAGTAAAAGACAGCAAGTAGAAAGTTAGCTTCCACATTCTTTGCCCACGTGCAATTTTTCTTTTTTAATTAAGGCTTTCTGAAAGGCTGGTTGGGTATGTTGGTTGGAGGCATGCCTGGGTGTTTTTTATCTTGTACGCGAGGCTATGTTAGGTCCTGCAGGTGGAGGTGGTAGGGGAGCTGCTCTCACCCCAGGACTAGTGATGAATACACACACAGTGTCGTTCATCATCACTGCACATCGGCCATCAATAGCCCATCGCTGTGATTAACTGCGGCCGATAGGTGTTGTAGTTAGTTCTGTTTAATTAAACTCCATGCTCAGTGCAAACACAAATGGATTTCAACCCTGGAAAAAGGAAGAAAGACATCCTTAATGGAGGTTGTCTCAAACTTTCTCTAAAAATATTGCAGAAAACTGATGTAACAGCGGTTCTTCCTACCTAGAGGCACAGTTTTTATTGCCACAATAGAAAAGTGACTTAAGCACAAATCATGCATCTCCATCCGACAAGGAATGTGCAGGCCAGAGCTGAAAAAAGGGAGCTTCAGTATGTTTAAGTAATGGCAGTAATTAGCAGGACCTCCCAGTATGAAAGTGTATAAAGAAGAATAAAATGAAGACAAAAGCTCTTTTTGATTGGGGCTGGTTGTTTAGATTGTGACAGGAGTCTGCCAACACAGCCATCGCTTGTCCCAACAGTTAATACTGCTTTATGGGTTTTGCGTCTTTTGATGAAAGTCTCGCTAAATCCTGTTTATGCAGTTGCCGTTTCATAAACACTGGCTCTCTGATTTGAAGACCGCCACAAATCTCAGCATGCTTTTTCAAACCAGTCGCACACAGACACACACACAAACACATGGGTACATATACACGCTCAGAACTCGTCTGTTGTTTTCCACATGAAATTAAAACCAGCAGATCTCCTTCATCATCATGCCGAAACTATTCCAAAATAGAGCACTCAAATCCGCAGCGAGATTATGATGATCAAAAGACACATTTTTCCAAAGTGACAAAGGATTTGTCTTCGTTTTATAGCCTGCTTAGCTCATGCTGGGAGATTCCGTTTTGTTCTTCTCACTAAATAATAAATGGGTTTTCTTATTGTACACGCAGAAATAATATATCACTTAAACTGTGCACACATCATTATAAACTTTTAAAATCTGTCCTGCATATTTTGGGCTAAAATTACTCCGGGGTTTGTTAAACCATTTGCTGTATTTGACAAACCCAGAGTAGCACTCGATGTGTGCAGCTGAAAGATGCATTAGAGAGTCTAAGTGCTGAATAGCTCATGTGTGTAGCAATAGTGAGTGTTGGCATGATACAGGAGTCATCTGTCCTGTTATGTACCAGAATCTTTTCTGTGCGTTTCACACACACACACACACACACACACACACACACACACACACACACATGTCATACAATACATTTAAAATGTGAAATTAAAAAAGAGCAGTGAACAATGTAAAATAATAAAAAAAGAGAAGAGAACAATAAGAAAAGCATGGGAGGTTGGGAAAAGAAAAGAAACAAGAAAAGAGGAGGAGAAGACACAAGAATGGAAGCCATTGTCTCCTTAGTTAGTCACTTACTACTAGTGTACTGACACTAAATATTTATTTATTCGACTAAATATTTATATGTTTTGTTTATTTGATGGATAATGTTTGGACAAAAAGAGGAATGTGTACCACTTACATTTCTGGCATTTGGCAGCCCTTATCCAGAGTGACTTACATTTTATACAACCAAGCAATTGAGGGTTAAGGGCCTTGCTCAGGGGCCTAGTGGTGGCAGCATGAACTTACAGTGCTCGAAGCAGCAGTCCAAAACCTTAACTACTAAGCTATCACATCCCACCACTTCAACGTAACTTGGTTGTTGCCAATTTATTTATTGGCATGAATTTAAAAATACAGTAGTTAGTTTGGGTGTCACGGTGACATTGCTTGAGTTTCTGTCTATGCAAAGTTTCACACATTTCCCCATGTCTGTGTTAGGTTTCTCCGAGTTCTATGGTTTCCTCCTAACCCCTAGAAACATGCTGGTAATTTGCCACAAGGTATGAGCAAATGTGTGTGTGTCTGTGTGTGTGTGTGTGTGTGTGTGTGTGTGTGTGTGTTTGTGTCTGTGTGTCTGATCCAGGGTTCCTCACACCCAGTTTTCCCCGGATTGGCTATGGATCCACCATAACCCTGACCAGGATTAAATGAATGAATGAAAAAATGAATGAATGAATAGTTAGCCTTTATATATAAGATATGCCTTGCTTAGTTACTTAGGTCAAGTACTACCAACTTTAGGAGGTGCAACAAAGCAGGTCTTACTTATACAACTATATTGTTATACTCTGTAAACAGAAGAAAGAAATTAAGAAAATAAAAAATTAAGAGGAGGAGAGGAGAGGAGAGGAGAGGAGAGGAGAGGAGAGGAGAGGAGAGGAGAGGAGAGGAGAGGTGAGGTGAGGTGAGGTGAGGTGAGGAGAGGAGAGGTGAGGAAAATAGAGGAGGGCATACAGTAAGGGAGGAAAAGAAAAAAGGGGAGGAAGACAGAGCAATGGTGAGACTAGCAGAGGAAAGAAAATGAGGAGAGTAGAGACAGGAGCAAAGAGAAGGGAGCAGGAAAGTAGAAGGAGCTGTGTGCCTCTGACAGTCAAGCTGAACTCAGTGATTGACCTGTCACTTCTCATCTGATAGATATCTCCCCGAAAAGCAGGTCAGCCGCGTCCACCTAAAGTGCCTCTTAACCGTATTTTATGAAGCCAGAACATGTAATCCAATAACCATTTGACTCATGAGTGCTTTGTGCCATGAAGCTTCCAATGAGAGCATGTAGGCCTACTGATACTACTCTTAAAAGCAGCCTGGGTGAAGAAAAAAGAGATCATAAAGCAATGTCCTTATCTTAGTTCACTAAGAACATTTACTGACTGGTTAGTAATGACAAAGCACTAGTCATGACCCAAACAGCTGAGACCAAAACAACTCACAATGCTTTTATTTGCTTTTCTTTTGTGTTATGTAGGCAGATCAGATACAGAGTTTGTATTGTAGTTGCTTTGGAAGAACATATTCTGTGTCTCTGTCATGGTGGAGAGAAAAATTGCATGCACTCAACATCTTTTTAGGCCAATCCAACCCCCCCACACCCACCCCCACCCCCACCCCCACCCCCACCACCACCACCACCACCACCACAAAGCCCAACCGGGCACAGAGAGACAAATAGCGTGACACAAAAACTAATTAACAACCAGGAAGTAGTTAAAAGATGCAGCTGAGTGCCAGAGGCCTGATTTAAATATAGGGCCCAAGTCAGTGACTGAGTGGGCCTGGGAGATCCTGCCTCCTCTAGGCACACAGCTCAATGACCTTTGACCCTCATTAGGAGCAGGGAGAGAGAGAGACTCTCGGCAAAGTACTAGGACGTAGGAGGCATTAGGACAAGTGAAATCAGGATCAGGCTTGTAGGGTAGGCAGTGGATATAGCAATAGACATCCCACTGAGACATTTCTTTTTAATTTTACGGTATTGGGAAAAGAAACTGTATCTTTATTTCAGCTATTGGCAAATACATTAGAAAAATATCCTCTTTACATTAATTCTTCTAATGTTATTATTAAGAATACTTAGAATCTACAAGACAAAAATGAATAAATAAATGAATGATTAAAAAGAAAGGAATTTTTTTTCAATTAAATAAATCATCATGTTTATTTAGAGCATTTGAACCAAACACATATAGTCCATCTAAATAAAAATAGTCCTGTTCTACTAAAACAGGTCATTTTATCCCTGAAAAGACAAAAAGGGTTGATACTGGATTGAGATACCACAGAACAAGAACAATATCATCCATTACTGCTCAGCATAAAGCTCATGTCAAAACCACCGCAATCATTCGCTCCATATACCGACATATGAATATGTTTTCCATTCTACTATGAAAGGGCTGACATCTGTTTTCAGTCTGCTCCAGTTAATGGAAGTGATCTTACGTGAAAAATAATACTCTTTTCAAAATATGTAATTCAATCCATATGAAATAGACCTCAGAGTTATGGAGCAAATGACAAGGGAAAAATAGTGGATATGATTATGGTTGGCCAGATGCAGTGCAGTCTGTAAAATGCTAACAACTGCCTAAATTTAGCCCGCACTCGGCACTGGCTTCTGAGAAGTGGCCTTGGCTAAATGATGTTTAGGATTTTTCAAAGACCTGCTTGCAAGGATAAAACAGTTTTATATGCTGGATTCAGTAAAAGTAACTTAACCACAGTTCCTTAAGCTCCCTGCATTCAGCATATTGCATTTAGAGATATTGGCGTAACATAATACATTATATATTTGTGTTCATGAACCTTAAGTCTTTCATTTCTGTTCTGTAAATAAACAGAAGGATGAAATTTTGGAGAGGTTTATTTTTAATGTAACTTAATTACAGGGTTCAGAACAGGGTTCATTTGTTGAAAAATCATCTGATCTTTTTTCTTTTGTCTCTCCTCCCCGTATTGAAAGCTCTTATGATCAAACTAAACTGTATTGCATTCTTACGGTTGAGGCGTGAGTGTTGCGTTTGTGACGCAGCCGTGCCTCGGTAGGTGTATGAAGAATGTGTGCGGTTAAGTGGACTCTGTGTGCTGAGAGTAATCCTAAGTGGATGGGTTTAGATGTCATATTTCTCTCTCACTCTCTCATGGCTTGATAATTCTCATCATTGCAAACACACATGCATTTCCATTCATTAGCCAAACACTCTCAGCAATCAGGCCAGTGCGCCAGGGGGCAACGGGCCCCTTGTAAAATCGCATCGCTTAATAGCACTGTTCCATAATTATATGCCATTAACATCTATCAAAATGAGCTCCCGCATGTCAGGCATATAAGCTCTGGATTTAGCCATCTCTCTCTTTCTCTCTCTCTCTCTGTCCCCTCGCTCTCTCTGCGTGTCTTTCCATTACCACGTCCAGCGTTTAGAAGGATAAATCTGGCTAATTGTTAATGAGTAGCTTTTCTACTATGAGGTCCTTAATTATTTAGGTAATTAAATTACATGTAGTGCATAAAGTATTCTATATATCAGCTCTTCTCAATTATGCATATCCCTCTGCCGGTGCATGATCACAGAAATTTAAAGTTTGGTTAAAACATTTAAGAGTCTATAATCATTTAAAAATGTGATAGATCACTTAACTTGTCACTAGCTTTGTAATCTGTTTTTCTTTGCTTATTTATTTATATTTTTTATTTTAGGGGCTGAAGAGTGAAGATCAGCTGAAGTGTCGTGTGTGTAATGCAGAGGTAAGGCCATCATATGTATTTTCTATAACATCAGCTTTGACAGGGGTCATGGATTTAATTAAAAATCACAACCTGATATTAATCCATTTGTTCTGATACATTATGGTTGCTATAGTAACAAACAGACACTTCACATAATCTAAAGCTAACAATAAGTGGATTAGAAAGAATGCTGTTATTGAATACAGAAAAACACTGAATCATTGATATGGCGTTGCTTTATATAACATTTATAGAAGTAGTGTCGTGTCAGTTTGTAACAGTCAACAAGTTTTAACATTATGAGAGATTCTTAAGTCCAGATTCTTTGGAAAGAAGAGCGGTAGAATATAGAGAGACTGGTAAAAAAAACCCGTCTGCTTATAGCTCTTATAACATTAGTAATAAGACGCTAGATGACATTAAATGTAGCTGTAAATGGATAAAGAGTATGAATAAATCTGTTCGTTGCGTGTTGTTATAAAAAGAGTGTTCACTCACTCCACTGTTGATTAATTTCCTGTAACAGCACACCCCAATATGTTTTATTCTGTTCACAATCAATTGTACTGAAGTTTTAATGCTGCTACTTTTAGTATTTTTTTTAGTATCTTTGCTCTCACACATACAAGAACACCTTCATGAAAATATTAGGGTCGGTAAATTTAGTGCAGTTACATGGATACATGAGAGGGAGAAACCTGCCTGCTGTTTAGTTTATAGTTTTCCCGGGCCAAGGCATTATAAACTTTGCCAGTTGGATTGAAGCACAAGGCCACCATCACAAATCTTGAGTGTGTACATGTTCAGTGTGTTAGCAGGGCCGTTCTGTCCTCTCCCAGCAGAGAGTATTTAAGTCATTAATAGTCATCGTCTCCTGGAACAGAGCGAAACCAGCCGATTCAGCCCACTAATAGAACTAATGAGCAATCAGCTCTCTCTCCCACTCCGGTTGGGCCTGGTCTAAGAGCGGCCATGTTGGTTATGCGTTTTATATGCCTTAGGATTATCTGCTAATAATGTGCCAGGACACCCATGGTGGGGAGGGGTAAAATAAATGATCATAATATTTGGCACGGGAGGTGAGCGATGTAATTTCCCAATGCATATTCAGTGTGTGAGCTGAAATTTAGCGCTCAGTCCCCCAATACCTCCATGATGCTAATTCCATGAGGCCATATCACGCGGCACTGCAGGAACTCATTTGTGGGAAATGACAGATGTTGATGTGGCGACACACAGGAGGTCAGCACTTCGGTAAGGCATGTGTGTGTGGCTCAGTGTCCTACTTTCCGGTTGGCCCACGTTATGATTTTAAGTGTGTATTCATGCTAACGTACCAGCTGAACTCTGAGAAAGGCAGTAAACAGTAGTGACTACATTAGAATCTCAAAGAGGGAGTGTGTACGAGTTGTTGTTTTTTTTCTCCCAGGAAGAAGGTTTTCTTTTATGTCAACCGACTGGAGGATCAAATGCACAAGGATGTTAACTGTTTTGTTGTGTTTTGCCTTGCACTTGGAGAAGTGTATTTTTGTGGATTTTCTTTGAAAACTTTAGAAGCATGAAAACTGAGTATGAGTCAAAAGCCCTTTGAATCATTTAACTCAGTTTGTCTGTGAAGGTTTGCAGACATGTTGCTTCATTTAAATGTGTTTAAATATGTTTTAAGTCTCATTCTGAGGTACTTCAGCAGAACTGGTAAACAGATCCAATCCTTCAACCATCCATGTATGAGCTGAAAACCCAACCAAAATGTTGTACCATGTGTGATATATATATCATATATATATATATATATATATATATATATATATATATATATATATATATATATATCTATATATATATATATATGTGTGTGTGTTTATCTATATATATCTATATATATATTTTATATATATATATGTATATATATATATATATATATATATATGTTTATCTATAATACACAAAATTCTCCATGTACAAATCTATAAGAGTATCTAAGAATACATCCCAATTTTAGCCTCCTTATCATAAAATTACCAGACACAATATTGTTTTTTATATTATTATTAATATTATTTAGAGAAAGTTTGTCAGATGCTTGGATACACTCTGTGTTGTATATTTAAGTATAGTAAAGAGGTATTTGTTGGGATTAGTGGGGGTAAGTGGCCTTACACCATATACCATCACACCACAGTAGTACAACCATTTATTCTTATCTTTTTAGGTTTTAATCACACACACAAATGCTGAAAAGCCAGGTGAACCTCACAACAAATATGACTACAATGAGCTTGGTTTTCTTTTTAGCGCCATTTCAATGTCATTCGAGGAATAACAGATTGACCTAAATAATGATAATCAGGATAATGATAAGTATCTTTTACTTGTGAATGTTTATGTTATATTTTCAAACTTTAGTTCTAAAAGCTAATTAAAAGTACAACAATAGTAGGCTTCATTTTTCACATATACATTACAGCACAGTGAAATTCTTCCTTTGCATATCCCAGCTTTGGAGTTTGGGGTTAGAGCGCAGGGTCAGCCATGATACACACCCCTGGAGCAGTGAGGGTTAATGGCCTTGCTCAGTGGCAGCTTGGCAGTGAATCCTGACCATCTGATCAACAAAACATAGCCTTAACCACTTGAGCAACCACTGCCCATAATGGTCAATAATGTCCAATTTATGTTTATGTTCATGCATTTTCAAGGGTAGAAGATGCATGATAGATGCACAAAAAACAAGCTGTTATGAGGACCCTCTCACGGAGAGTGCATAATTGTCTTAAATAACACAACAACAAAAACAAATAATAATAATAATAATAATAATAATAATAATAATAATAATAATAATAATAATATGATTAACTTATATAGCACCTTTCTCACAAAAAACAAATACAGAAAAAATACAGAAAAAACAAATCCATAGATTCCTCTAGTGGCATAGCTGCTCATAGTCCACTGAAGGCCTATGTGGGTATGTCTCACACAGCCTGTACAACTGCAATGCTACCACACAACAGTCTGAGCACTGTGCTGTGTATCCACAATGTGAGCACAGACACATAACTGTCCAGAATGATCATACCGTCTCTCCACCACCAATGACAGCAACAGGCACGTCGTAGTCCATAGAGTGCAGAGAGACATCATGCATGGTGGATCCAGGCCTGAGGAATCCTGCTGCTCAGAGCTGGCTCTGTAGCTCCACCAAACCAGCACACAAAGGGACAAAACATTAAAGCAGAAAACACACATCAAACATACAAATGGCAACACATTCAAACGAAAAAAAATAAATAAAAATCTAATGAAAGGCACAGTTCTGATGAATTTGTGAAAGAAATTGCCCACGCCATTTTAATGCACCTGCCAGCCCTTCATCTGGACTCTTGTTTTATTGGAATAATTTGAAAAAGAAGAATTATTTCATTATAGACCACATGTCCTCCACACTCACTCATCCCTCAGGCTTTTGTCTCTACTCAGTGACATATAGACTACTCAATTTTTATCTTTTTTTCTTTAGAAGATGAAGAAGACCTAACCTTAACACAAATAGTAGTAAATTATGTAGAAAATAGCATTCAAAAGGCCATGGCTCTCTGTCGTATCTGGCCTGACTACACTTCAGTATAGATTTTGCAATAGATTATGTGCCCACTTAACGTTAGTGTGCATTAGTTGCCATCTGATGATTATCGTGCCAAAACAAATAATGGCTCCATTTAGGCTTTGTAACCCAGGGGCATTAGAGTTTCTTTTGTGTTGTTTTTTGTGTTAAACTTGGCTCGTCTAAATGATATATCTAAATATTAAAATATGTCTGCTCATATTTCAAGAGCCATAGAACAGTAATATCACCAGCATGACTGATCATGGGATCCTCTCGCTCTTTATTGCCCTTACTCTCTGTCTCTCTCTTTTTTTTTCATTTTTGTCTTATTTTGCGCCTTGCAGCACCAAGTGGCCTCCACAACCCTCCATAATGGCTTGCAGACTCTCCCACCTGACCAGGGTAATGCAACCCAATACCCTTTAAATGGGAGTCATTTTCAGCTTTTGTTGCCTCGCCGAGCCTTTGGGGCAGCTGAGCGAGGCAGGCCGGGGACACTGAGCGTGCAAAACAATTTCGAGCAAAGTGAGCAGCACTCTTCCCTTCACCTTACTCTTGAGTGAACACACACACACACACACACACACACCCACCTTTTTTTTTTGTTGAGAGGACACACCCCCAAACCTACTCGCCACATCACCATTTCCTGGTGCTGGTTCCATGTCCCTAAATCTCTAGAAATACACAATTTCTTTCTTCTGCTCATATTTCTGCACATTTTAAATGACTTGAAATTCCAAATTGATGGATGTCTCAAAAGGTTGTGTACAGATTTAGCTTTATTGTGCAGCAATATCTCTTCTGTTGATCCTACCATTGTATTTATGTGTAGACATCCTACCCAATGTCCAACACAGAACAATGGGGAATTTGTGCTATATTTTGAGTAGGTGACCAAAATTCCCAACCAATTGTTGTTGTTGTTGTTAATGTAACATAAAAGAAATCAAAAATGGTAATATGGAAATAATTAAATGGTCAAATACTAATCTGGTGATATATGGAAGAAAAGATGGCAACCGTCGAAATAACATTTAATAGAAATGTACTAAACAGTTAGTTCTGGTGCACGCATTTGATTAGTCGAGCTGATATCCAAGAGTATTTATATTCACAATATCCTCACTGAGATGTTTCCATGAGATTTTACCAGGTAAAATCTCACTCCCCAGTTTGAAATGGTCACCACAGTAGAGTTGGCGATACATTTCAGGAATATAACTTTTTTACTTAAAATACAAAAGCTGGTCAGATGAAGATAAAAAAGAAGCATGGACAATAATTTCACCTGAAACTTCTTTAATGGGAATGTACAAATAAATGTGAGCTTGATATGCAGTTAGCCAACATGCTACAAAGTGAGCATGGCCTTTCAGGATCTATTTAAAATAATCATGTAGAATCATGTGGTTCTAGTTAATATCAGAAGGGCTGTGAGTAGCTACGACACTTGTGGGGCATCGTTGTGCAGATTGCCGGATCATGGCCAATATTCTGTATAACCAGAACTCGTGCTTATGCAATATTGTTTCATCACTGCAAATTTGGTTTTATTAACCAATATAGCTTCCACAATATAGCTTTTTGAATTATGTTGATAGTTTACCAGCTAACTGATGACTGAAATGTTTACTAGAAACTGAAACCTCATTCATGTAGCATGAATAACGGCCATTGACTTTGCTAGTTAACAAGCTCATCTCTGTGAGAAGTCAAAGCTATCAAAGGCAGTCTGCAAAATGAACTGCATTCATTCTAAGCCTGTGTAAACACTGAAATGAATCGGTTTCTCATCTTGTTGCTTTCAATCACACTAGCATTGCTAGTCAATTAAGTTAAAAAGTCCAGATTATTAAAGATGTGATGGGATATGCTCTGAGAGTCATCCACCATGAAACTGACCAGGATAGCTTGGTTATGAAGGATGAATGAACCGCTCTGTTGTTTGTTTTACCTTTTTGAGTATAAAAAATAGTCTGTCTAGAGTGCTGCAGCCGTTGCTACATAACCCGATATAACTGTTTTCAATTAAATTGCTATTTAATATCATATAGTGAGAGGACATGTGGCCTGTCAGAGCATTATGAGCATGAGCCACTGGTTGCATGTGCTAAGCCATTCTGTTCAAATTTAAATTCTTGTTAAAGCCACAATTTGAAGCTTTCACTGCTTCATCTCCTGCTGTGACACACACATACACACACACACACACACACACACACACACACACACACACACACACACACACACAGTACTGTCTCATACTACTTACACACACGTCACATGCTAGTAGACATACATATCATCAGGGGCAGATCTACAGAATGGCAGGACTGGGCTACCTCCTCCTCTTCATTAACCTCAGTTGCCACCCTACTTTGGCAGCCAAAGAAATAATATATAACATCAAGCATTCACACACACAGCCCAGTTAGAAGAAATCACAATATGCCTCTGCGTGTGCTCAAGAAGCTTTCCAACTCATACAATACACATAACACATCATCTGACCTAATATTCCATCAGTATTGCAGAAGCGTCGTTGGGTGTGAGTGAGGAAGAATGGGAACAGTAACCTTTTAGCATAAAGTTCAACCCAAAAAGGGAACATTTAATGTGTACTGAATTTATTTCTCTAATAATTACCCCACCACACAACATCTTCTCTAGTTCTATTTAACATTAAATGTTAATTATTAAATAATAAAAAAATCTTCTGTCATCTGTTTTCACTGATAACATTTTCAAAACTTTAGATTTTTTTATTCATTAAAACTAGTAATGTTAATTACCAAAATAAAAAAGCAATGTTCTTTGACTTTAAAAATTATGTAGTTTAGGAATGTTGTGTGATCCAGCAGTGAGTGAAGCAATATGATTTTTTTTCAATTATTATTTATTTATTTTCTATCATTAAAAGAGAAAAGTTAAGGTGTTTGTAGATTTAATTTGGAATTCATTTGTAATAAAAAAAAGGTTTCTAAACAAAGTTCATTCAGAAAACATTCAGGTCTAAAATATTTAAGGTTGATGACCAAACTAATAGAAAATAATCTTTGGAATAAAATTTAATAATTTTAATAATATTTAATTTAATTTAAATAATAAAAATTTAATAATAATAATAATACTACTAATAATAAATAGAAGACAAAAGTTATGTTTAAAAAAGTGTTCACTGAAGTTTATTTAATTTGCGATTTTATGTAGAATATTCTAGCATTATGTATTAATACTAATACTAATGAATAATATTAATAATAATATGTCCTTGTAATATAACGACATGTTGGTTGCTGTTGTTTTGTTTGTGTAGGTGGGTATGGCATTATAAAAGGTCATAGAAATGGCACAGTTAAAGTGTGCGGATATTCAGTGTGTGAATAGGATATTCACGTTGATTTTATTTCCCACAAGCGTCTCTGGAACAGCAAAAAGTGAATTTGTCTCAGTTTTAAATACATATTCTTCTCGAGTGATAAGTGTGAGTAAAATTTGGTGTTAGATTTTGAAAACTGTTGCAATTATTGCGCAGACATCTGAATCTGACTGTGATTATAGATATTGACATGTGTGTTCTTCTACTTATGTCCAGTTTGGAGAGAGATGAATTATTGAAAGCAGTCAGAGTGTGAAAGTCATTTTTATCTGAGGCTGACGTACAGCACAGCAGCCATGCGAGAGGCAGTTCGCGCCCTCATCAAACTGATGATGTTTCAGCAGCACTCAACATCAACTAATGCATCAGCATAATAACCTTTTAATGTCTGCATTATGGTGCCCATTTAATATTCACTCTCAGAACGATGCACTTGTAGATCAGCTATGACGGCAATGATGATAATGATAATCGTGCAGTGCTAAGCTATAAAGCAATACAGCGCTCTGTCTGCTCACCGGTGGTTAAAATTAAGAGCCTTCAGCTATTATGGCTTTAGTGAGGGAAAAAAGCATCTGCATTTTATTAATGCCACTTCTTCTTGATGTTGCTGCTGTTGTTATTTTTCCTTGTTTTTTTTCCTGCCTGGTCTTAACAAGTGGCTTCAAAATGTGGGCCATTTGCATGAGTTATGCTAATTTGTTAGGGCAACGAATGCATTAATTTCATCAGCACATGGCCTCAAAGCAATAATTACCAGAGTAGGTGTGTCACAAGCAATCATGTTAAAAATTTGCCAGTTAATTATTAAGATTTTGTTCGGAGGGACCGAGATTTGACACGAGTAGCTGAGGGAGAGAGAGAGAGAGAGAGAGAGAGAGAGAGAGAGAGAGAGAGAGAGGTATGGAGAGGCGGTAAGCTAACGTTCTCACGGCCGCTGCAAGGTGCTTGTTGTTGTGTTGGCCTTCGGAGCAGAAAGGCAGAAGGGTTTCTTTTTTTGCATGTCGACAGCACACATTGTGCACTAATTACCACAAATAGCAGCAGGCTTGCTCTTGCTCTCTGAATCCAGTGGGGTGTAATTAGAAGAGAAAGGAGGGCAGAGGCTGGCCGTTGCCTTATGCCTGAACCAGCAGAGGCTGGTAAGGACACAAAGACAAGTGATAGGAGGTGCTGTTGTGATAGATGATTCTTTAGCAGTCTGAACGGGTGAGGTGACCTAAGAATGCTGGGTAATGTATGCTCAGGGGAGACAAAGGTCTGTCCTGTACCTATGTTGCTTCAAGCTTCTTACTCATAACCTGTTTTGTTTCTCTTCCTGTCTGAGGAGCTGAGGCAGGGGCCAGTGACATACTGTAAGAATGCTGGGTAATTCATGGGTCCAAGTCATGGGAGAAGCAAATTTTGTGTCTGAGTTAATTTTTTATTCATTGCTCTAGAAAAGAATCCAACTCCTTTTTGACCTTTATAAAATAAAAGTACGGTATTTATTTTTAATCATAACACGCTACTTGTTCTTAATCCCATCAACTGCTGCAGTACACCCATTGTCTGAACTGTAGACTGTGAAAGTTTTCTTTTTTTTTTTTCTTTTTTGCTAGTCAGACTAATTAGTGTGCATGGATGACAGGTAATATTTCCAGAATCAGGAACACATACATTAGGTAAGTGGGAAGAAAAAAAAACAGCGCAATGATGTTATATGAGCCTTGTGCTATAAGTAACACCTCATCATTAGCTATATCAAGTGACCTGAGGACAGAACACCTACACTGATGACTGATGACTTTCTGACTTTCTGTCAACAGCACAAACATGAGACATTTAATATGAATAGATTATAAACATAATTTCATACTTTACCGAGCATTCCCACTTTTCCCTTTTGAAATTAACCACAGTGCATGAGGCAGGATACAAGTGTGTAAAATCAATATGCTCAATATAGGCATATGACAGGCTTATCCAAATATATAAACTTCTACACAGGTACAGGTCAAAGCAATGAGGACAGCGACCTAGACACAACAACCAATAGCTTGGTATCATAAGGAACATCTAATCAGAACAGTAACAGACAGAAGATATAAGTGGGGGGGCATGAAGCCTTTATTATCGCCACACATACATTACAGCATAGTGGAATTCTTTTCTTCGCATATCCCAGCTGAGGAAGTTGGGGTCAGAGCGCAGGGGCAGCTATGATACAGCGCCCCTGGAGCAGAGAGGGTTAAGGGCCTTGCTCAATTGCCCAACAGTGGAGCCTGGTGGTGCTGGGGCTTGAACCCCCGATCCTCCGATCAACGACCCAGAGCCTTAACCACTTGAGCCACCACTGCCCCAAAAGGAGCCGAGCCAGCCAGGAGTCAAACCTAGAGTCTTCTGATATATATATATATGAAGGGAAACTAATCATGTACGAAACACAGAACAGACGAACACAATAAGTAACAAGCCAATAACAGGGTAGAGGTGGAGACAGAAACAAGGCATGGTGCATAATAAACAAAATCATATATAGAAATCAAAACAAAATGCATGGCATAAAAGCAGCACTTCTGGATGTATATTACATTAGCTACACTAAAATTATAGTTTTTCAATTCAACTTGTCTGATGTATAGCTGATGAATTTATAATGTATCCACCCTTGTAATATATGCTGAGAGGAATAAAAGTCAGGTTTCTGTTCACATAACCAGCATGTATTTGTTTGGTGCCTCTAACCTGCAGGAGGTGAGAAAAGAATTGACAATAAAAGCAGTAAAATATACAAGGCAGGGTTATGCATGGATTGAGAAACACTGCAGTAGTTCATAAAAGTGTAGAAATCGCACAAATCATTATTTTGTTCTGTCCCATGATTTAGAGATGATAATATAATGCTAATGAAATGTATATGGTTGGATAAAAGACATGGTGAAGTCTTATAATCGAAACCAATAAGATAACCAATACATTTTGTTTATTAATTTGCAAATGCTAAATAATTTAAGTGATGTAGATCTGCTATCTATAACCAGTAAAGCTTAGGCTTGTGTGAGCTTAAGGAAATAACTTGGTTTTGAATTGAAATCTGATTCTGTGTATTATTTTAATCATCTCATAACACTTCCCATGATGATCCTCAATAGTTCGTCAAATTGTTTTATTTAAACCTGTATTATTTTGGATACTCATTTTGTAAGGATATGTGTTATGCATCTTATATGAGGATATATATATCTCGATGTAAGCTTTTTATACAGTGACCAAGTAAAATGACAAAGTTGAGGTAACAGGAGCAACCAAAAACTTGACTTCTCTCAGGACTTCTGCAGATGGAAGCAAAAGTCTCACTCATATTAACCAAGCACTCCATACAGAAAGAACATCTTCCTTATATGGACTGCTGTCTCTTTAGAGAAGAGGTTGGCATCCATCCTTGACACTCAAACCATAAATCTTAGACTCCACTTTAAGGGGTTTTCTCCCTTTTTCTTAATCCACAAACACCCTCTCAAAGCCTTTCTCCCTCCCATCTCTCAAGTGCCTCCTTGAGGTGAACAAGCCCGTATTTGCTCCTCTCCATCAAGCACTCTGGGAAATAAAACATATTAATCATGGCTTGATTCCAAATGAAAGGTGGTTTATTTGGAAGAGCAGCTACTAGATTCCCTGGAAGTGGGTGTCGGTTTGATAGTCTGTCTTGCTAACGGCTCTCAGACGTACTGCAGGAGATGATGACATATAAACAGGGTCTCTTTGTATATTGCCTGAAATGGATTTATCCTCGATGCACATTTAGACCTTTATATTGTGTGCTTACATTACATTTCTCTTTTCCTTGGCCATTGTATGTCTCAGCTGTATCCGCATGTATTTGTTAGTGGCATAACACAGTGCAATTATCTGTATCTGTTTAGTGCTCCAAATATCCATATCTGTATCTGTATTTGGATTTAAACATGAAGACAGCATGACCTAAACTGGAAAGGTTTTTATTTCTACCATTTTGCACATACAATTACTTAGGTGACCTTTTCTAATGATTATTTCTGTAATATATAGTATAAATACTGTATAAGCCTAATTTAAACCACCACAAACCTGACCAGGAAGTTACTAAAGATGCTGTAAATGCATCATGCTTACTTGCATATCTGTGTGTATATCCATGTAGACATTTAATACCTGTTCAATCCAAATAATGTATTCATATTTGATTACATCCCCAGTTTCAATTATTGGCAAATGAGCCTACTTGGCTGCTTAACACACTTGGACAGTCGCATTGGTATGGACCAGGTCCAGCTTAAGGGAGACGTGGGGTCAGCAGAAGAATCACCTCCATGAAGCAGCTGGTCAGAATTAATATGTTAAAACAGCAGTTTTAATTTACATCAGTAGTCAGGCAATTGCAGCCTGGCATTGGGCTAAAGCTAATTTAACTCCATTTCTTTAACCCTTCTGCTCTCCCCCTCCAATCTCTCCATGTCTGCATGCCAGACTCAACTCATTTGAGCTTGGCCTTGCGAAGGTCCTGTAGTGCACTCAATCAGACGTGCCTTTAATTGGCTCTCAGACATTCAGATTGAAACCGATGGAGGATTAATAACAGCTACAACTGGTTGTCTTGCTGGTTTGTAGCCCTGGAAACGGATGTAAAAATTGGAGGTAGGTACCATTCAGGGGCACTTTTTGTTTGCAGACAGGATGATAGTGGAGTTAATAGTGAGTGCTGTCTCATACAAACACGCATATGCTCTCTTAGAGCTCCTTCTTCGTGTGTGTGTGTGTGTGTGTGTGTGTGTGTGTGTGTGTGTGCTGCCCTACAACTCATTCCCCCTGTCATCACCCTATCCTTTCCCTCAAGCAGACACACATATACACACATACAGAAACACAAAGAGCCAGGTGTTCAGCTGTGGAAGTGGATCTTTATCCTAAACACACGCCCCACACACACATGCACACATGGGTGCACACAGTTCAGGCATGTCCCAGTGCTGCACATGTTTACTGAAAACCTGCAGAGTTGTGCGAGGCTTTATTACCATGTGTGTTTTGACAACTGTGGATGAAAGGACAGCACAGGTGAGAGCAAGGCAAGGCTTTTACGACTGAAACATTCTTACTAAATGCTGGCACTGACCTCTGACCTCAAGGCCAGATGGTGGAACTCACAAGAAGCTCAAACAGCAACAATCTCTGCAGCCAACAGAAATAAGTTTGTAAAGTTTGTCAAATTCAAACATATTTTATGCAAATTTTATGTTGTGTAAGTTGCAACAATGCTGAGAATCTAATAATATAAATCAAAATAAACGAAAACATTGCTTTAGACACCTATACATTATTTAGTGTAGGTTAAAAAATTGCCATATTAAATAAATACATTTTACATGCAGTGGAAACTAAATTTTTAAATGCATTAGTAATAAACAAACAAACAAACAAATATGGTAACTTTATCCTGAAAAGTTTTTTAATTACTTTTTTTTTTTAAGTGATCTGCCGATCCTACATCATGAACTCCATATGTATGCCGTCTGAAGCCTGTATCTTCTGCCTTAATTCTTTTTAGTGATGTACTAACCACACCTGACAGATCAGAAGCAGGGACCCGCAGGACATTTGTGTTTTCTGGTGCGTGTGTGTGTGTGTGTGTGTGTGAGAGACCAGTCAATGTTTGTCATTGTGGACATGTCTGAGTAGTCATGGCCATCGCAGCCTTCATATGCTGAGGTCACTGAGCATTAATCCAAACCAGTACAGGCCAACGAAGATCCTAACATTCCTCTACTGCTCAACAGTCCTTGTTTAGCACAAAGCTTGAAGGAACAATATGCCAAACCCTTTATCAAGGCTTGTTTTGTGACTTTTGAAAGACAACTCATCTTAACAGGTAAAGTGTGAAATCCATGAGCGTAGAGCTTAGAGTGTGAAAACCAAGTCTTAACCCATCCTGTTTATCTAGTTCAGACCAGACACTTTCCCCATGCAAAATTCAGGGAGAAATATTGTATTTTCTCTTGAAGTGTTGCTTATTTCTGTTCTTTGGCTAGATGAAGACTAGGATTCTGATCTATATAAATAATTACGTTTTATTTTACACTTAAACAATACGAAGTTCATACTGAGACTTAGGCTCAGACAAACTTAATCGACCCTGAGGGACCTCATGCTGTCAGTATATTTGGGACATGTCTGGAGCTTACATTGCTGACATTAAGACAGGATGTGGGGGGGGAGGGGGTAAAGTGTCTGGGTCTGGTGGCTCTTTTTCAGCCTCATCACTCAGGATCATGGCTAATTTTGAGACGTGACATAGATCAGGATGGCAGTTAGAATCAGTCTGAAAGAAAGAGTTTGGTGAAAAAAAATCTCATTTGCACATTTATTTCCATGTAAATCTAGTTGATATAGTCAGTTAAGATTTGTCTGGTCTCTGATGTTTGTGTGTTAAGTTTCATAATGGAGCTAATGTTGCTAATATCATCCCAATCTTTTCCATAAATACATGCCTACACTTGTGCCTTAAGACATCTCAACATCTTCAGTAATGTCACAAAACTAACCAAAAATATGAACAAAACTTCTTGGTGTAGCTGAGGTTACGAGGACTGGCGTCTGGAACAACCGCAATCACTGTATTTATGAAAGATGATCTTGGCTTCAATTACTTATTGTGTCATCCACATTAGTCTCACAGCTCTACAGCAAAACATCAAAACAACAAAAACACAAAACTCTGACAACGAGCATGTTTTGGCTAGTCAAATATGTTTACAGTTAGTGGAATAATCCATTTTTCCCCCAGATAATTCCTGTAAGATTACAGTTTTAAAGCACTGCATTAATATTTTCACAAAGCAGCAGAAGTCTGACACGCAACACGTCTGTTGCTGAGCATGTACGTGTTATTGGCTGGTGCCACTTCACTACCGAACACGTACATGATCTACTTTGTCACATCTTCCGCCTTCAGGTTTCATTGTCCTTCCATCCTTCCATACAATTGAGACAATTGCAGTAACATAGTCTATAATTAATGACCAGAATGATACACACGCATGAAGATTTATAGATCTCCATTACTTTGGTTTTACATGATAAACTATGCAGAACACGTCCATTCACAGCAAATATAGCATCGGCAAGAAGACTAACGGGACAAGTCTTATGAATAATTCTGAATTAGGAGCGGTTTTAAGGCAGCTATGAATCCACTTTAAAAGAGCTTAGATTGTTATTAGCGAGACACTTAAGAAGCGTATTGTCCAGAACGGCCGATGTCCTCGGCTGACCTGGTGTGTGGTGAGGCTCGCGTTACCCAGACGGAAATGTTGTCGTCATCTTGTTAGCCTTCTGATGTAAGCCTGAGGCGTGGTGTCAGATGGTCTCAAAATTTACGGCTCAATTTGGAGGCCACAGATCCAGCTGAGTATGGCTGTGGGCTGTCTTATAATGAAAATACCAATTCAAATTAGTGGCACTTGCCACAAGCGAAATGTTAATATCAGAGCTTGAAAAAAATGCTACTGAAGAAAAAAAGGTTGCTGTTTACGGTTGTGACATTCCCAGTGTTAGTGAATGTCCCAGGCTTTTCAGCAAAGTTAGTTAGTTTTAGTGTGCTGTGTGCAGAATAAACAATGGCGGCATGCTGATGAGGGAGTGTATATCTATAGGCCCTCTTTTATATCAGTACCATTTAAAATTACCACTGACGGCTTGGATTGTGAAGGAGAATGCCTGTCTGCAGCAGTGAGGGAAACGAGGGGTGTGGATGCCTGGCTAGTAGCTAGTGCAGTGTCTCCATTTGGTGCCTCACCCTTCTGCCCTCTGGCACCAAGTAAATTAAAGCCTTTCTCTTCTGCTCCGATTTTCCACCAATGTCATGCTCATTACAGAAGGATATTGCCATCGACTCATACAAATAATGAAGGGAAATGAACACATTACTGTCTGGGTGTAGTAAAAACACATTTATCCCTCTCATCCTTTCGAAAACTGCATGAACGAATCCCCCTCTAAAACGATTTCCGTTTCAATGAAGCAAAAGCTCGAAAAAGCTTTGTATTGTGAGTTCAGCTCAGAATAGAAATATTGTCCTCCCCCGTCTTTCTTTCTGGTTTGGATGTGTGCAAGGCCAGGCTGTGTCAGTGATTATGTGTCTGATTAAGTCATGGTTTCATAAGGCTATTGTTTTACAGCCTCAAGTGAGACTCAAAGAGCAGACAGGAAACTCTGAAGGAGGATTAGGATGCAGCTCTCCAAGCAGTGGTTGCATTTCCGCTTTAGCATTTCTGAGGGTTCATTTCCTGTCCGTTTTTTTGGGGGGGGACATTTTTATTATAATTTTTAAACATATAAATGTATATTTGCTGCCTAAAATATATTTTTTGCCTTCCAAAAACAGGCAATGTTGTATTTAGCAGTACAATAACAAAAGTGATTAAACTGTACCTTTTCCTGAACCTAAGGTGCTGGATCTTTTATATCTTAAGTATGCATTACTGACCTAGAAAGGTATATATATGAAAATAATTCTAGACCATTTATCTGATTTTAAAGCCTATCTCCACATTACCAGTTTACAGATTCATGTTAAAAGTACAAAGGATTTGATTAAAGGTACCAGCTCGAGTGACAAGGAAAGTATTTCCAGTTCTGTATTTCTGAAAAAAAAAGGAAAAATACAGCAAATACGGGTGACCCTGACTGCAGTCTAATGTGGGGGGTTAATGTCAGTGCAGATGTGCAGTGAAGTGTGTTATGAGCAGCACATATTGATAGATAATGATTTACTCAATCACATCTGAAGCGCCAGAGCCGATTGGCTTATTTGACAGTCCCCAGTGTCCTCCCTGCACTTTTTTTCAATTAGACACCCATTTTATGTTGTAATGGTCCATTTACTAAGGTTTATGCCTGATGAGTTTAGGCCAGGGGTAATTACAAGGATTATTTACTTCTGTTAATTGAGGTCCCACATTTGCATGGGCAGTAAAGGTTAATGTCCTTTTGATATATATTTTCTTTCCTCCTCTGCAGACTGATATGTTCCTGCACAGTACAGAAGTAGCTCATGTAGTCCAAATGCTCAAGGGTGGGAGGATTAGACGACCGCTTGTAACGGCTTGTGTTTCTGACCCAAGTCAACAGATATACAGTCTTCAGGCATGTTTAACATTTTTGGAATCGACTAATCAAGGTTCATTTTCAAGCTCAGCTGATGCCATGACTTCCTTCTTTGCCCCAGGTTGGACTATACCACTGCTGCTTTAAATGCATCAGCTCTTTAACAGGATCCTAATCCTTTTCATTCTCCATGCTTCTTAAGCACATGCAAATCATGGAGGCTTAAATAAAATGTAGATTTGAAGCAACATCGGAGTGCAAGCCTCCCCCCCACTACACTCTAAGTGAAGTGTTTTAAATATTTCCCCCCTACATTTTAAGAAAAGTGTTCAAATAATTTTCCCTACAATTTAAGTGACTCTGTGGTGAAGATGTTTAAATAAACATGCTTGTGGAATTTTACAGAAAGAAACTAAAGATAGAAATGAGAGCTTTGGTCTTCTGTTAGAAAGAAAGCAATAAATATATCAAAATGCAGAAGAAAAATTTTTACTTGCTGTTTTTTTTTTCAGCCCTTGTCTGACATTATCAGATGTTGAATAAGATTTTAGCTCCGCCCACTTGACATCCATCTTGGAGTATATCCGGTTGTTTATGCATGTCAGTTTACAGGTATGTGTCCTTAAGATATACATACCAATTTATTACTATAAACCTTATACACTAGACTGGAAACACAAACATATTGTGTATTTGAAACTGTTTCTCTGTTGTTGTTTTTTTTATTTTATTCAGAAGCAAAATCTGTTTCTAGATGATTTGCACTGAAAACAAAACTTCATTCTAGTCCTTAACTAGAGGAAGCTGCCAAAATGTTAATTTGTTGAATTTAGGTTAGAATTTATATTATAAAATGGCATAGAACAAAGCATGGTAGTTTCTGAATATATAGCAAAAAAGAAATTATTTCACTTACACTTCAGATGGGTTTTAGCAGAAATTTTTTTAAACATTTTTTTTTTCTGTTACATTATACATTTTTTGCATCAATAAGCACATATTTTTAAAAAAAGTTAGCAATCAGCTGGGAAAGACTGACTGTGAAATCCCTTGTTATGAAAGTAAATTGAGTAAAAACACTTATTTCAAAATAAATCTATTTTTTTATTTAAAAATTTACCCAGTTGCCTTAAATCACAAAACAAAATGCTAACCTTCAATAAAAGCAATAGAATGGTAATTTCATTATCTAGAGTTTTGTTTAATTGGTTTCCACAGATCTCCTTAAAATGTTTTGTTCTCCATAAAAATGTAAAAGGATTCTAAATCTCCAGCTGTCAAAATAATGGACGAGGCTATTTCATCAGTAACGTCTTCTGACAAAGGCGCCTTGTACTTTCCTGACACAATTATCCTTTAAAGTAATGAATCACATAAATATCTTAAATATTTCACATGGCTCATGTGGCTTAAATTGGTGACTACCAAGATTATGTGGCTTTTTTTTCACAATAAAAGCGTTTGTTCAGTGTCAGGGGAAGGATCGAGATATATAACTCTTGGGTTATGGGTGTTTTGGCCTTTGATCTCTCCTTTACTGCTTTAGCGCCATGTTTTCCATGTTTTGTGATCTACATTGCCTTGCTACTTATAGCAATGTTGGATTCATCTTGTTCAATGCTTTTGAATAAAAGATTCAGCCCTGACAGTATAGCCTTGAATTCCCGGCCTTTTTATATCTGATCCAGAGGCATAAAGACACAGCCAAAGATTGCACAATACAATCCATTTACACAATGTAAGCTTTATATTTTGACAGTATAAATGTCTATGAAAACTGCACTTCACTATACATCTATTGTACAGTTCATCATTACCGTCTTTTAGAGTTGAAGTGAAATATCCCAAGATTGTAACTTGTGCAGGTATCTACAGTAGGTGTAAATCTGTGAGCTGTTAACAAAGCAGCTAATGTGACAGAATGTGCAGCCCCGGAGCTGTGAGACATCAGTGCTAGAGACAGTGAGCAGAGAGCAGCTGATGGAAACACTCCAGGCATTTGATGTGACTCTCTTTAACATGGATACTGTTACACATGTTGATCCTATTGACTCTCCTCTCTTTGCTCCTGAGTTTTGCTGTGTATCATGTCTCAGTCCTCCGGGAGATCTGCTCCTCTCCCTGCAGGACCAGTGCAGATCTGCCTTCAATTAAGGGATTACTGTATGTCAACATATGACTTCCCTTCATTGTGTGTGTTTTTCAAACACCAAGGTGTGTTTCCCTCCATTACTGCTTGGGTTTCAGGTAATTTGGGGTAAAAGGATGGCAAACGGATAGGCCTCGGCTGACACCAGAGAAAAAAGGATGAAACACTATCAGCCGTGTACACTTCAACACAGCTTAAAGGAATAGTTTTCTCTCAGTCAAATAGCACATTTACACAATTCTGTGTTGCTAGCTGTTGAGTTATTCGTTATAAAATGCCACAGAATATATGTGAGCAGTTGAACGTAAAAATATTGCTTAAAAGTACAGAACATTGTATCCCTTTTGGCTTTATTAAAAGCTCAGAGTATGTTGCAATTACAGAATTAGATCTCAATATATACTGCAGGTAATCAGCCAAGACATCTTCGGTGCTTGATGTAAATGTCACTGTAGCTAGTCTTTTAAACCTGCAATTATTTTCAGAAATATCACAGTATGTTAATGTCGGTTACTATTATAGCATGTATGTATGTATGCATGTAGAGGTGATGAGGTATACAGCATTGTGATATGCGTGAAGGTCCTCCATTTTGGACACCTGGAATCAGTTATGTCTTTAGCATAGTGTGGTATCATTTCACACAAAGGGTCACGTAGATTCATAACACAGACATGCAGCCTTCCAGTGTTTGACGGCAGAATTGTGCCAGTAATCTGAGAATTATTATTAGTAATAGATAATAATATATAGTAGCTCCATGTTCAAATAAATTTGTAAATATGGCCTGAAATTGATAGAGACTTCAAAGCACTATTGTACATCACTCTGGATAAAGGCAGATGCCAGAAATGTAAATTTAAATGTAAATAATAAAGTATCAAGTATCAAGATTTTGGATTGCATTTGTTTTAAGTGATTAAGTGATAAAGTTCGCACAAGCTTTGCATAATTGTATGATTTACATGTGAATATTACATGTTATTATCATCTGATCTGTAGAAGTAATAAAGGACAGATGCGAAATATATCTTGAGGTATCTCTTTGGGGTAATGGTGAAAAATGGATGACCGTTCCTTCAGTGCTAATTAAGTCAGGTTTTTTATCCGCATTATTTCTGTCCCTAATACGGAGGAGGGAGCCTAAACAGTGAAAAACTCAGTGGGTCTGAGTTTATTTGTGTGTGTGTGTGTGTGTGTGTGTGTGTGTGTGTGTGTGTGTGTGTGTGTGTGTGTGTGTGTGTGTGTGTGTGTGTGGTGGTGTGTGTGTGCTGTTAGCCTCAGGGCTTTAGCTAATGGGCCACCCAATTCCCAGCAGGCCCTGAGGCTGCAACAGCTCTACATGAGTGGACCCTCATCATTAACTCTCAAGCACTGCTCTTGCCTTAGCAGTGTTCTGGCAATCTCATCAAATAACCTCGCTAATTATCACTCCCTGTCTTCTGTAAACACACATGTGCAAAATATGCCAAACAGAACCTGAAACCAGCATTTAACCCATTTTTCCAACTCCTTGAGCAACACTGAGAAATTTATAAGTGAAGTTTGCCAAATCTTTATTAGCATAGAGTATGTCATGCCTCTTTCACAATTAAAAAAAGGAACTATGAAAACAAAAAAAAAAAGACTGCAAGTTGCATCAGTTTTAAAAACACACTGTTGCTGGTCAACCAGGATGTTCTGCATTATGAGACCAGCACTAACCAGCATAAAACTGCCAATGTAAGCTACATTTTTGAGCAGGCCTGAAGAAGCTAATGCCATATGTCATTGCTGAGATATTTTCTAAACCTAGAAATCTTCCAAAACAATATAAAGCCTCTAACAATTTTAATTTTTATGTCACTGGCTCTTGGGATTACACTTCAGCCTTTGGCTCACGGACACTGCATCAATGTCAGCATTTTAGGAAACTCAGCATGGGGTGGATATTTTGTTCTGAAATTTGATTGTGGATTGTGGCTTACAAGACGCAGTCACTGTGCCCAACACACCCAAGTTTACTATTTACTCTGATAATTCCAGTGGTACACAGTATTTGTGGCTTCTCATAGAGTTGAGAAAAGCTAAGCACTAATGATGGTTCATTTTGTTGCCTTAAATTGAAAAAGCACAGATACTATAATAGCTGTGTTCAATCCCAGCACTTGTAATGTGAAAGTTTACAAGTGGAATCCTATTTGTATTCTTTTTACCTTTCCTGATTTATGAAGCACACTCTCCAGCGTTCAGTGGTCACTAAGTGGCTTTCTGAATGCTCCGAATCCTCTCACTATAGCAAGGGCAGGCCGTAGACATCCATTACACCAGGTTCTTTGCTTAATGCATTCTTTTGTGACTGATGTCCTTTTAAACGCTGCTCATAATCTCCTTTCATATTGTGTATTGATATCCAGCTCTGAACGCGTTATCTCTGCATATAAACATGGGTAATGGCAATCGGAGTGTTTACAGGAGCGAAAGGGACACTCGCCACTCTATTTGCATGAGAATGTGACAACAGGCTTAAATCGCATCAGGCCACTACTCGGCATGCTTTCAAGGTCAATGTGGATGCTACTTTTCACTGCTTTATGTGGTTGTAGTTGTTTTAAAAACTCTTGCTGCCTGCACAAGGAAAGCATAGACAATGAGAAACATGTAGCTACTGCAGACAGAGCTGAACTGGTCACACATCAGGGGCCTAGAGATGCTTTCTTCGTGCACACATTGATATATGTTTTGACTCCGTAAATTAGTTATTGTCTACAAATGTAGATTAAAGTGTATTTTACATTAACTACAGTTACCTTTAGGTGACATGGTTCTAGATCACAAGCTAAGCTGTCTGCCTTGCTGCCTGATCACTTTGTATCTGTTTAATGCTCCAAATATTTGATCCCTATCTCATTTCAGAATTAAAACAGAAAGACATGGCTCAACAGAAAGGGTTTATTCTTAAATGGAGCTCTGCAAGACCTAAATCCCACTCATGTAGTTATTATAAACAAAACAATGTAGTAGCTAAATGTAATTACATTAAATTAAAATTAAAACTGTGCCCCTGTCCAGGCAGTTACTAAGGATGAATAAATAAATGCATCATGTACAGTCAGATTAATGAATTTATCAGTCTTTTTTGCTTTTTTTTTAAATCACTTACTCATGCCTATGAGAATCATATCTGACCATTTGCACCGCTAGCAAACCACAGACCCTTTTATGTTAGAGGCTGACAATTTATTGAGACACAAACACAGAGGTTTCAGTTTATACTCTTAGAAAAATGGTTTATTGGATAGTGAACGTTTCTTAGCTTTCTAAATGTGTTCTGATAGAGGAGCAATATATTGTTGGGTCCTACATAAAACATTTAAGCATTCTTGAAAAAGACAAACCAAAAAACCTTTGGGGTTTTTAGATTGAACTTTATTTTCATATATGTTCAATGCTCAAGAGCTTGTCTTGACAGTCAGCAGGTGAATGATGGACGTTTTGCATCTTGGGTTGTTGGTAGTTCAGCTTGAATATTCTTGACTTGGGTGCTTTTTGAAAAGTTGAGTTTCGTTGGTTATTCCTTCTTTCTACCGTAGATCCACATGAAACATTTGCTAAAATCAAACCCTCTGTTGTAGGGTTCTACATCAAGTAAGTGCTTGTAAGTGCTCCCCAAAAGGAACTTTTGTAAGTGCATAAATGCAAAAATATCGGAAAAAAAAAAGCTGTGGAGTTTTTATTCACAGAGATGTTCACAGCATGAATTCCGGATAGCCAGCACAAAAGAGTGTGCATCTGTACAGTGTATTTATTCACACTTGACCTTATAGAGTAAAACAGCCAGTACCAGTAGAGCCAGTAAAGCTTAGACAATATTTTAAAATGAGATGATAATAAAAGCAGGGGGGCACTGTTAACACGTTTGCCCTACACCTCTGGGGTTGGGGGTTCAATTCCTGCCGCTGTCCTGTGTGTGCAGAGTTTGCATTTTCTCCCCGTGATTCAGGGGTTTCCTCCAGGTACTGGTTTCTTCTTCAGACCAAAGATGTGCATTGTAGGCTGATTGGCATCTCTAAATTGTATGTGTGATTTTTTCCTCTTATGGGCTGACACCATGACCAGGGCATCCCCCACCTTTTGCTCCAAGTCCCCTTTGTTCCCTGTAAGTCTGTGTAGGATAAGCAGTACAGAAAATGGATAATGGTAAATGTCAGGACCATAGCCTTCACTTCGCAGAAGACACATCAGCCTACAAATACAGCCACCCCTTGACTACAATCCTCAGAAACCATGGCAGTTTACTCCTTCACAATCACTAGATTTTTAACCACGCATACCTGTCTACAACTACACCTGCACCTATATAAACGTTCAGCTAGGTGTGAAGTAATGCTCCTATTTTGATTGTTTTCCTATCTATCTATTTAGATTTTTGGTCTGCCTAGTCATTCCACTCTGGTCATTGCATGACCCTTGTCTCTGATTTGACCTTGACTTTGCCTAAATATTTTGGACTTTTAAACTGCATTAACATCCACCTTGTTTCACCATTTGTGACAGTAAAAGTTAGTTATATTTATTTATTTATTTTGTTTGACAGGCACAGTGCTCACTAATAAACAGAGAGAAAACTGTAAATGACCCAGAATTTTCAGATTAAGATTAAATAGCTTACAAATATCAAGTGCAAAGAACATTTTTTTTTAAAAAGTAGCACATAAAAATTCAACCAGTAAAAGTACAGCTATCATATAAACTGAAAATGTTGAGACAAAATCCCAGCAGTGTCTTCTTCTATGTAAGCAGAGGCTAAAGTGCATTGATTAAAGTTGTCTGGCTCTAAATGTTTATGTACTTGGTTCTATACTTGAATTTTAGTCCACCTTGTTTGCAATTCCCTTTGGATAAAAAACTCGTTTGCGAAATGAATGACTGTAAATGAACGAACATGAACGGAATGTCTTTACACAGTCAGGTATGTCATCATAATAACAACAACACTGACTAAACACAATTTTCTTGCACCTGCAGCTCCCTGTTTAGCCCAGTGCTTCTCCTTGTTAGAGCTGCATAAAGATTAAGGGAACGAGTGAGTACTAACTCACTTCCTTGAGCCTGCAGGCCGGCAGCAGCATGCTAATCTGCTATCAGTGTGGCATTCTCATTTGGCTTAAGAGATAGGCAAGCTTTTATAAGCAGCACCTCCGGATACGGCCTAGATTTCCATACTCAAGATGATAAACTTGTTCTGGCACCTGTGTAATTTGCTAATGGCACATAATTTTAGCATGAACTGACTGCAAAGCAAAATGAGAGAGAGGTTCAAATTTCTACAGTGGGAGAAGAAAGGCACTGCCGTCACATCGTAGAGATTTTTTACACTGACGCCTGTGTGGTCATTTTAACTGTCACTTTCTTTAATGAGGTGTGCTCAGTTTTTGGTCATATTTGCAAAGATCACAGAAGTGCCTGGAGATGGGTAGATTTAATTAAGGGAAGTTGATGAAAGCACAAAGCCCTTGCCGTCTCATGAGTGTTTCCTCTGATAACAGTGAACATCCTGCCAGCGACAGGCTTAGCTGGAGAGAAGCTACAACTGTCAGTGAGCCACACATCGAGAGGATTCATGTCACTTTTTTTTTTTTTTTTCTTTTTTTTTAATTTATACATGACTGTCAGTGGTGAAATAACTCTAGCTGAATGAGCGTACTTATGTATCTTCCAATTCCTGTCTTAAACAAGTTACTTTCATGTTGTGAAGATTCTTTTTTTTTTTTTTTTAGAAAAAATGACTAATTTTAGGAAAGAAGGATTAACGTATTTGGTCTTCATTAAACAGCAGGCTTTAAAGACTGGTCCTGACTATAGATATATTGGGTGGAAGCACCAGTGTATATACAATAATATTAACAATCAGATATATTTGTAGCTCAAAAACATTTGCTTTGAAAAATAATTTTTGAACCTAGGCACTCCTCTTTGACAGCATTTGAGCTTCTGTTTTCTAGTTATGACTAGACTTCAAATTGATTAATCATATCAGAAGCCAAAACATTGTTGAACAAATTATTAACAAAAGTATAAAGCACCTTTATCTCTTTTAGCAGTGGTCAGTATCTATCAAAAGTGGTCCAAGGAAGGAACAGTGGTGAACCAGCGACAGGGTCATGAGTAGCTAAGGCTCATTGATGCACGTGGGGAGTGAAGGTGTGTGATCCTGTGTGATCTGATCCAACAGACAAGCAACTATTGCTCAAAGAAGCAAATTGCTGAAGAAGTTAATGCTTGTTCTGATAGAAAGGTGTCATAATACACAGTGCATTACAGTTTGTTGCGTATGGGGCTGCTTAGCCACAGACCAGTCAGGGTGCACCACCAAAAGCAGCAACAATGGGCATGTAAGCATCAGAACTGGACCACGGAGCAATGGAAGAAGGTGGGCTGGTCTGATGAATCATGTTTTCTTTTAAATCACGTGGATGGCCGGGTGCTTGTGCATAGCTTACCTGGGGAACACAAGGCACCCGGAGGCATTATGGGAAGAAGGCAAGCCGGTGGAGAGGGTGTCATACTTTGGGCAATGTTCTGCTGGGAATCCTTGGGTCCTGCCATCCATGCAGATGTTATTTTGACACATACCACCTACCTAAGCAATGTTGCAGACCATGTACACCCCTTCATTGAAACAGTATTCCCTGATGGCTGTGGCCTCTTTTAGCAGGATAATGCATTGTGCCACAAAGCAAAAATGGTTCAGGAATGGTTTGATGAGCACAACAATGAGGTAGAGGTGTTGACTTGGCCTCCAAATTCCCCAGATCTCAATCCAGTCGAGCATCTGTGGGATGTGCTGGACAAACAAGTCTGATCCATGGAGGCTCCACCTCGCAACTTACAGGACTTAAAGGATCTGCTGCTAACATCTTGGCTCCAGAGACCACAGCACACCTTCAGGGATCTAGTGGAGTCCGTGCCTCATCGGGTCAGGGCTGTTTTGGCAGCAAAACGGGGACCAACACAATATTAGGCAGGTGGTCATAAGGTTATGGCTGATTGGTGTATATGAACCCTCATTCACCCTAATTTTTTTTTAGGTTTCCGTATTCATTAATGAATTTAATTGTGAATACTATTTTTGCACACATTCATGCAAAGGAGAAAGATGAATTAAATAATGACTTTCACACACGCTGTGTGAGACGGCTTAAGCCTTTTTCAATGATCATTTATCTATTTAGATAGATAGATAGATAGATAGATAGATAGATAGATAGATAGATAGATAGATAGATAGATAGATAGGTAGATAGATAGATAGATAGATAGATAGATAGATAGATAGATAGATAGATAGATAGATAGATATGGGTGGTATGACAGAAACAGTTCATAAACCAAACTTATTTAAACCAAACAATTTAAAACCAACATTTTTTCTTATATTCAAAACTAAAAATCTCAATTCTTTCTTTCTTAAACAATAAAGAAATGTTGTTGTTTTTTTTAACAGACCATTCTTTCACTTTCGCAGAGCATCTTCAGAGTAAAGTAAATATTTAAATTCTACCATCACCCAAAGACTAGATTTTTTCGTTTTATTAAGTATGCAAATTGATGCATGTTTAATCAGATGATGCCTCGTTCGCATGTATAAATATAAATGTGTAAAAGGTTCCAATACAAAAATTACTTTGAAATAACAGAAGCAATCAAATGGTGAAAACTGATTGGGATTTCTATTGGTTTTAAAATGTGACTCTATTCATCGGTAGTCTTGAGCTAAAATTTAAATGTCATAGCAGATTCATTGACAGACATGGTAATCATCTAAAGCAGTAAAATAGGTGATGTTCTGGAGAGATTTAACATGTAAATCTGGAAGAAAAAAACAACCCTGAACTTTTATAACTCTTTAAACCAATTGAAACTTTTCACTCACAGCTCTGCATATGCGAAGCTGTGGATGAAGTGAACTGAATGAGTCTTACTCTGTGGCCTCTGTGTGATAATTAGTGTATTCTATCACTGTTAGCACAGACCACTAAGAGAGAGTCAACCTCACTCTCATTATGTATTCTTATCTCCTTTCAGTTGAACATCGAGCAGACGGCACCTCCATATCAAAAGATAATAATGATGTAGTTAGGAAATTAAGGTGTTATTAAAGCCCATTATATATGAAGAGGGGAAAAAAACACGAGATTCAAAATACATGGAGGCATTAGTCGTTCTGTGTGTGTGTGTGTGTGTGTGTGTGTGTGTGTGTGTGTGTGTGTGTGTGTGTGTGTGTGTGTGTGTTCAAATTAACTTATTCATATGCAATACTCCAAACTGAAACTATTTTAATGAAGGTTTTTAGTCATGTAGGTCATATTCAACGTCTTTTAATAAAAAGCCATCATTTAACAAAAGGAGATATGAGTACACAACACACTGACCTCAATGAAAGTACTTGTACTCTAGTGATAATTAACTCATGTAAATGTAAAGTAGTGCTCAAGAAAATTACTCAAGGAAGAGTAAATACATCATCTGGAGTAGAAAAACTACTTGAATAATTGCTTTACTTTGTAGGTTACTTTTCCCATAGCTACAACTGACACAGTCTATCTGGAAATTGTCTATAATTGAGGAATAGATAGATAGATAGATAGATGGATAGATGGATAGATGGATGGATGGATGGATGGATAGATGGATGGATAGATGGATGGATAGATAGATAGATAGATAGATAGATAGATAGATAGATAGATAGATAGATAGATAGATAGATAGATAGATAGATAAAACCTTATTGTCATTGCAAAGTACAGGTACATAGCAACAAAATGCTGTTTAGCATCTACCAGAAGTGCAAATAGTATTGTAGAAATTGTGCAAAAGAACAAGTGCAGATAAATATGTAAAAGTATGAAATAACAATTGTGTACATTTATAATTATAATGCATTTTTGAACAATTATGTTTCTAAGCAAGTGAGATACTGAAGTGAACACCACTATCATTATCAGCAGTATTTAGAGAATAAGAATGTTAGTGCTTTGTGGGTTTGTTGGTTACTTAGCTTGCTCATGCCAGCGACATAGTTTGGTATCACGTAACAATGCTCATTACACATTATCCTGAGCATTATCTACATACAGTCACTATCGAATACCAAAGTGAAATCTTATGTTTAGTTCAGAGCTTTCAAAAAGATCAAAAGATCTGGCTAGCTAATCTAACTCAATCAGCTAGCTAACAGCTTATCCATGCATGTTTCTGCAGGTTGGGTGTTCAGCTGTGAACAGCCGATATCTCCCCTGCATAATTTTCAGATCACTATAATATTGTTTCCTTTGAAGCATTTTAAACTGCAGATATCTGATCAAATGGGCCAGGGATGCTCATCTGTCTTCACTGAGTCAAGCGTTTGGTGCCTGAAGTATTGACTTTTTACAGGAAAGCTCTTTATTGTAACTGGCTTTTTACTCTGTAATGATGAGCAAAAATAAAAGTAGCAAAGTTGAATGTTTTATTCTTGGAAAATTTAAGTAAAAGTACTTAATTAATTAATCTAAAAAAGTACAGTACTCAGGTACTGTAAAGAGAGTACATTTACTTGATTACTTTGCACTCCAGAATTTAGCTCTCTTACATTTTACAATACAGCATCCAGAAAAATGTGGAAGACCTCAACATTAGCCTCACAACAGTCCAGCACACTACCACTACCCCATCTCCTACTCCTTTTTCTTGTTTTAGTTTTATAGTGGGTTACAGTCCATTGTAGAAGGTCTATACCACCACATACTACTGTATATTGGTGTGTGTAAATGTTTCAAGTAAAAATGTAACTAAAGCCCTGACAACTTCTAACTGCTTATTTTCTATTTCTAGTAGAATAAATATCCCATGATTTTATTTCATTTCCTGTTTACTTCCTGTTTACACTATATAAGCTCATTTCTTTAAGTTCATCTTTGTTAGGTCTTGCCTGTTTCTTGAGTTCTGAAAAGTTCTAAAAAATGTTTTTCTGAAAGTTTTTTTATAGAATCTTTTGTGTTATATTTTGCTACTCAATTATTTTCTGCATTTAAACCTACAGGCTTCTGTTTCCTGGAAGTGTTCTTGTTGCATTATCACAGCCATTCTATATGACTGAAACATATTACATTCAGTGGTTATTACCAGCAGGTCCACTAACTTCCAGTAAAGCCTTAACCATTAAGTGACCATTTCTCCATGGCTACAAGTCAAAGCAATCATGTTTATTACTATTAGATCTAACTAGTGCTGTGTGACTCTAAGCCTAGCTGAGTGCTTTTAGCTCTGATGATGGAGAACAGCGTTTTTTTTTTCACTTTCAGCAGGAAGCCCACACCTCACAGTCAATATCTATCAAGAAGCTTTTGGCAAATACCATTTACTGGATGGCCTGGTATACGTGCCAGCAGGCTTTTTAGGCCTCTTTTTAGATGCCATTATTAACAGAGTGACCAAATCTGTTGCATTAACAGCTCACTTCAACGATTTATGATCAATATATTGCCACTGCAGAGAGTGTGATTGCTTTGGTCCAATCGATTTCAGGTCATGGGCTGAAAATTGCATTATGGAATGTAAACCAGCCATTGTTTGTGTGTAAATATGTCTGTATTGCAGAACTGCTTTACTGAATCAAAATGGGATTGGCCCTAATTCCTTTTGATTGGTTACATCTGGAATGATGTTACTGATCCATCCATACTCATCTGCTCATAATGTTGCTGTCCATGTGAGAATAATTCATTAGTACTTTTACATTTCATTTCTGATACCATGATAGCAAAAAGCCACAACTCATCTGTGTTGCCACTCAGAATGTGAACTTGGGCCCTTGTGAAAAAAGTTTCAAATATCTCTCACCAACAAAGAGAAGAAGACTCGTCATGAAAAAGACTTGCCTCCCTTTGACATGTCAAATTATTAGTGTCAGGGACCTCATGACTTGAAATTCCTCTGTGGCTTATTAGTAGCCTGCAGCTCGCTCACTCTGCTTTAACAGGGTTGACTAATGGACATGATTGGCAGACTACACCTAAAAAAAAGGTCACAGCTCAAAAATGTGCCTCCTTATACCTATATACTGGACTGACTGTTCTAACTGGCTATTAATTATGTATATTGTGTATAAAATCTCTCTCTCTCTCTCTCTCTCTCTCTCTCTCTCTCTCTCTCTCTCTCTCTCTCTCTCTCTCTATCACACCCACACACCCACACACATCCAGTAAATACTGTCATTAACAGCTTATTTATTTCTCTGTAAAAACATATTTAACAGAAAATAAAGATTAAAATAGTCAAGATGGTCTATTCTAAATAAATGAGAAAAATTATAACATCCAAACAGCTAGAGGTGTTTTAAAAAATATTAGACTGTTATACTCATATTAGACTGAAATAATCTCAGCAGCTGATTGAAATGCAGTCATGTTTTTACCTTGGTTAAATTAGGGTTGCCTGTAGCTGAACATTTCCCCTTGTCTTTGTTTAAATGAAACACATCCATGCTAGTCGAATACAGATTAAATTCTGTTATCCAATAACATGTTCACTACTAAACAAACTGTTCAACAACGTGTTCCTGCCTCAGGCTGCGACCCTGGAGGGTGAAACGCGGAGGTTAATGCAGCCTGTGTGTGTGTATATGTGTGTGTGTATTTTCACTTAAAGCATAAGATAATAAATTAAGCACTGGAATGGAAAGGTACTCCCGTGCTAAGGTGGCAAATTCTTAATAATATAAACTCTTTCAGGCTTTTGTGTGCTTGCAGTTGCGTTCATCCATTTTTGTTGCTGGTTTCATCTTTCTTTAATTATGCTGTGAATGATTGAAATTTTGGAAGAACGTGAAAATGTGATCTTTCGGAAATGATTGCAATGTTCACAGATTATGTTGAGTAATAAAGCCTGTGTTTATTTCATTTACACCAGTTCCTCTGTTTTAGCAATGAATAAAATGCATTGCAACTCCATTGAAATTCAGCTCTAATCTAATGTCTCAGTATTAGAGAGTGCAGTTTATTGATCTCAGATTATATCAGCAGCCTTCATTTTCCAGGTTAACTGATATTTTCTATTTCTGCAAAGTGTAATAAATTGCCTCCTCTATGAAAAAGGTAAAAGTGTATTACGTAGGATCAAAGGGCAGTTTATAACAACGAAATATTTTTCAGTCCAGAAACTGCTATAGCGGTCCTTTTTTTGCTATACAGTAGAGCAATTTAAATTATCTGGATCTGTAAAGTAATTTGTATCTGTTATCAGATTTAGATGGACAGTGAGAAAATGGGAGTGTAATTGTTGCTGAATCATGCACACGACTGAACTGCATCTATCTATCTATCTATCTATCTATCTATCTATCTATCTATCTATCTATCTATCTATCTATCTATCTATCTATCTATCTATCTATCTATCTATCTATCTATCTATCTATCTATCTGAATTTATAATGTTCTCATATTTATCTGTAATCTCACAGGGCTGTATTGTAAATTATCTGATGTGTGTGATGTATTTTCAGTCTGTGAGCCGTTAAGGATATTAGAGGCATGTAAGAAAGATAAATATTCTGTCTGCAGTTGGTACATGCTAGCCACAAATGGGGCTGTCTGGACCTCAAAAGGTTCAGTGATTAATCGGTTTGGCTAAAATCAGTTTGATTGAGGATAGAGAGAGAAACAGAGATAGAGATAGCTGACACCTGAATATTGGCTCTAGTCTATGTGGTGTGATTTGGAATGACTTGGAAGAGGTGAAAAAAAATGTCATCATGTTTGCAGCACACCTGTTTGCGGGTTTGACTCCTGCCTCTGTCCTGTGTGTGTGTGTGTGTGTGTGTGTGTGTGTGTGTGTGTGTGTGTGTGTGTGTGTGTGTGTTTGCATGATCTCTTTATGCTTTGGAGGTTTTCACTGGGTACTCAGGTTTTTTCTTGCAGTCCAAAGACATGCATTATACACGGATAGGCATCTCTGTGTTGTCTGTAGTGTGTAAATGGATGTGTGAGTGTGTTTGATTGTGCCCTGTTATGGGTTGGCACCTCATCCAGGGTGTCCCTTGCCTTGTGCCCAGAGTCTCTGTGACCCTGTGTTGTATAAGTGGTACAGAAAATGGAAGGATGAATAGATTTTATGAGTTGATTTTAATATGATGCATTTTACCTGACCCAGATAGCAATATAGCCTCATTAAATGTCTTACTACAGCACATAGAATTATAAAATTACCCCCCACTCACCCCACCACAGATAAATGTGGAAATCCTTGACTTTTTTTTGCTTTGGGATTCTGTCTACATTATTTCCATAAACAGCCATTTATATTTCATTATAGTGGCTTTGCTATAAAATAACATCATACACTCCATCTAATCATTCATATTGAATGTGCAGTGGCATTAATATCTAACAGACACATTTTGTCACTGTCCCATAACTTTGTGTATTTTTTATTAAGAATTGGGGGAAGAACAAGAGCAAAGAACAAGAGGGAAAAGAGAAAGAAAAAATAAAAAAATAAAAAAATGAAAAAAAAGGGGAAATAATGAAATATTAGGCACATGTGCATGCATTCATTCATAAATCAAACATCATTCTGCAACAAATTAACAAATACTTGGGAGATAACGTCAATACCAGACAGCCATTTTTTATGTTTGTCCTATAGTAAACATATTGAACTCTCTACCATGTACAGTTTAGCATCTTCATCCCACTGCATGTCTATCTAAGACAAACATCTTAGTCTCTCCATCCATTACATCTACATCAAACAGATGTTATGTATTTGCTGAGATTTCTGAACAATACAAGAACCTGCACAGTGAAAGAATTAAACAAATTTGTAGCTAGAGGTTTTATTTTTGTTTGCTTGCTAATTTAATCTAGATGAAAACCTTAATGTTTCAAAAAGGGTTCTGTGCTATAGCATCCATGTCTGTCATGCACATGTATACAAGTCTTTCTCTAGTCTTGAACCTGTCAGGTGAAACAACTGAATTATTTTTGTTCCTGTGTTTTTGATTTGCTGTCTTTCTAAGCTCGCTTGGATGAAAAATGCACATGCTTTAGCATGTCTTTCTCAAAGCATCCAATCCTAACACACATGCATGGCCTGCTAGATACCTATTTCCTTCAGATTAATGTACCACTGCTTCTTTATAATGACCTTGATTAAAATTACACTGCTGTGTGTGAACACTCACGTCTCTTTCCAAAAGTAGATGAGAGTTTTACTGTTAGCTTTGACTTCTACATGCTCCTGCACTCCCTTTGGTCAGGGTCATCACCCCTCTCTCTCCAGCACCAAACTCCCTTAAACAATTAGCTCTTATCAAATACGCACTTTAATTGGTTTAATTATCTCCTCTATGCTAAGAGGATGAATGTAGCATACTGTGATAAAAGTGCTGTCCTGTGTTTTTTCCCCCCTTAACCGACAGGCTAATTTTCAGAAGTAAAAAAATCCCATAAATAAAATCCACCCATCGATGATTTCGTGTGTGGAAAGTTTTAAGAAGCACGTTTCCCTGATTCAGCCAGCAGCAGCGCCAGCTAGTTTAGTTGTTTTGCTCATCAATCATGGTGAGAGGAGTGGATTACACCTAATAAAGGTGGCGTTGATAGCTGAGACGTGGGTGTTGAAACCATGGATGTAGCTCCTCGGCTGCTAGCGAGAGGTTCCATCTGGATCTGATCAGAGTAAGGCCGCAGGACCCACCATAATCGCCTCAGAGTTACTCAGGTAAACTATCGCAGATGTGAGATAATTGCAAGGACTTCGCTCTCAAAACAATATAATTCAGGGGGAAGTCGCGAACCTTGCAGCCTCCGCATCACTGCAGCTTTCTCAAGGAGTCTGAAGGAGGAACTTGACTATGGACTTTTAATGAAAGGCTCTTTGTTCTCAATTCACTTTTTTTATTCTTGGGAAGTTTAAGGTGTTTGAGGTCATAACCGTTGGTCACGGCTAATTTTGGTCATTGCAATTTTAAACAAAAAAGACCAATTCAGTTCAAACTGCTATAAATAAAGACCTAAAAAGTTTATTGAACTAATTACATTTTATTTTCTTCTTTTCACTGTATATAATATACCTAAAACCAAAACACATTATTATTTATATAAAAAACAATAGGGGTTAAAAGGAAGAAGTGTTGAAATGTGTTAGTTTACAGTTGTTTAATACTTTGGTAAACATATTAATTCTATATTTATTTGAACTTTGCAGAAAAGTGTCCAGGACCACCAAAGCCTTCCACATTTCCTGCAGAATCATAAAAATCACCATTCTAGTATGTGATATATAGGGTGTACTATATAAATTATAACTCATTAGGGATCACTGTACCTTGTTTAACAGAGGCTTAGACCAAATGAGCATGTACTGTGGCTGTAAGTTAAGCTAGTCCTCCTGGATAGAATTATACACACCACCCTCATCTAAAAGGCATCTCTTTATAACTATTTATAATGATACTCTAGGCATTACCCCAAAATCTGGATACAAATCTAATTATTTCATAATATAACTCATGCACAAAACCACAAAAAAAAGAAAATCCACTAAATTAATATTTTTAGGCCACCATGGCACTCTTCTGAATTTCATACCTTCTCAGGAATCTAGTTGTTTTAGTAGAGAAAAAAGTAATCAGTGGAGACTGGATCATTTGATTTAATACTCCTCTCGCCCTCTGAACCAGCCTCATTCATCCTACTGCTCTACTTCTGCTCAAAGATGTCAACACCTCTGAATCAGCTTCTGTTTATATGTCAAGCAGCCTTACACAGTTATACAGTGTCACATGAACAACCTAAAGATTTGAACTACTCTAATAACTGCTGCTGTAATCATAGAGACTATCCTGTCCTCATCCCATGATTCTTATTCCCAATATGCTCATGCCATTCAACACAATCAATATTCATTCATTCATTGTCTACCACTTATCCAATCTTTTCTCGGGTCACAGGCCTGTGCCTGAGCCTGTGCCTATCTCAGTCGTCATTGGGCATCAAGGCAGGGTACACCCTGAACAGAGTGCCAACCCATCGCAGGGCATTCACTCATGCAATCACACACTACGGACAGTTTAGAGATGCCAATCAACCTACAGTGCAGGTCTTTGGACCGGGGGAGGAAACCGGAGAAAACCCCCAAGGCACAGGGGCACACACACACACACACACACACACACACACACACACACACACACACACACACACACACACACACACACACACACACACAGCGGAGGCAGGAATCGAACCCCCAACCCTGGAGGTGTGAGGCAAACATGCTAACCACCAAGCCACCGTGCCACAGTCAATATTGTTTATATGATTTATATTGCTACTCTTCAGTGTCACCCAGAATAGGGTGAGTACCTTTTAGATTCTGGTTTTGAGTCTCTCAAGATTTATTTCCCATGTCGTCTCAGGGAGTTTTTCCTTGCCACAGTTAACTCTGGCATGCTCATTAGAAATCTAGATCAGATTTCTTTAAAGCTACTTTGTAACAATATCTATTGCTAAAAGTGGTATAGAAATACATTTGAAGTTAAGTAGATATCACTCATGTGGGGCCATATTCATAGCTGAGCTACGAATATATAATGGCAAGGTAATATTAAGTAATAGTATCAGTTTTATGCACAGGACATGAGGAAGCAGTATCTTAACTGCATGTAATATAGTATAGGGTAAAATATGTAGGATGCAGAATATAAGTTGCAATAATAGTGCAGTATGCAGGGTGCAGTAACTTAGAGTTAACTGTAACCTGTATTGGATTCATAGGTTGGAGGTAGTAGGTAGGTTGCAGTGTTAGGGTATAATATGTAGAATTCACTTTGTAAAGTACACAATGTTGCATCTAGCATGTGGGGTGAAGTATTTACAGTGTAACATGTCAAGTTTCAGAGGTTAACATGTTTGACTCACTCCTGTTTGCATATTCTCCCTGTGCTTTGTTGGTTTCCTCCAGGTACTTCAGTTTCCTCCTTCAGTCCAAAGGCTTCTAAATTGTGTGTGTGTGTGATCATGTCTTGCAGTTGGTTAGTACCCACTCCAGAAAGTCCCACACCTTGTACCCTGAGTCCTCTCAGGTAGGCTCCAGGCTCCCTGTGACCCTATACATATAAGTTGTACAGAAAATGCAGGGATGTCAGATGCCTAATGTACTGCACTAGAGTACTGTTTGATAGTGTGCTGTGTATTGTGCAGCATTTAGTTACAGCATGTAGAGTGTAGTACAGTATGATAGTTGCACTAAATAGGGTGACCACACCCAATACACTGAAGCCTACATACTGCACCTTACATACTGCACCTTACATACCACACCCAATACACTGAAGCCTACATACTGCACCTTACATACCACACCCAATACACTGAAGCCTACATACTGCACCTTACATACTGCACCTTACATACCACACCCAATACACTGAAGCCTACATACTGCACCTTACATACCACACCCAATACACTGAAGCCTACATACTGCACCTTACATACTGCACCTTACATACCACACCCAATACACTGAAGCCTACATACTGCACCTTACATACCACACCCAATACACTGAAGCCTACATACTGCACCTTACATACTGCACCTTACATACCACACCCAATACACTGAAGCCTACATACTGCACCTTACAAACCACCCCCAATACACTGAAGCCTACAAACTGCACCTTACATACTGCACCTTACATACCACACCCAGTACACTGAAGCCTACAAACTGCACCTTACATACTGCACCTTACATATCACACCCAATACACTGAAGCCTACATACTGCACCTTACATACCACACCCAATACACTGAAGCCTACATACTGCACCTTACATACCACACCCAATACACTGAAGCCTACATACTGCACCTTACATACCACACCTAAAACACTGAAGCCTACAAACTTCACCTCAAATACTGCACCTTATGTACCACACCTAATATACTTAAGCCTACAAACTGCACCTTACACACCACACCCAACATACTACATCTTACATACCACACCCAATATACTAAGACCTATATACATACCACGCACGGTGTACTCCAATCTGCATGCAAACTGCGATATACTGCACTGGGTATGGTATGCAAGTTGCATTATGTAGACTGCAGTATATAATATCGCAATATAGTAAATGTAGTGTGCCGGTTTCTGTATACTGATTGTTGTTTAGGTGATGTAGCATGTGAGCTATACTGTCAAACTAAAACTGAATCTTGGACTTATTTAGAGCTCCTGAATGCAGAAAGGCCAGAACAGGCATACATAGCTGTGTATTTGACCCACCCTTGACAACACATTTTTCAGAAAAATCAACCAGTAAGTACCTAGCTGTAAAAAATGATAATTTGCACAAGATGTTGTAAAAGTTTTATGTATTTATTTGCCCGGAACTGCATCCACTGCGTTATTAAATGAGGAGAAGAGGGCGAAGACTCAAGGCTCAGAGCAGAAACAGGTGCTGAGGAAATAAAAAGCTTTTTTTATGAATCGTGTTTGGATCCAGCAATTACTTTCTCTCCAATTACCTTTTCGCTTTTTTTTGTGCCCCCGAGAAATAGTCCTCCCTTTCCTTGCTAACATGAGCTCACGCACATCTCTGAGAGGCTAAGAGCCATTTTTGTGGTCATGCTTTAACAGTGTATGACTGGAGGGGAGGGAGAATCAATATAATCAGGAAGGAAAAACGACAGAGAAAGGAAGAGAGAGAGACAGTTGGATTCAGTCCGTGCATGTTCGAGGGTATTTTCAGTAATTGTAAATAATTGGTTGCTTCGCGGAGAAGTGACACGGATGCCAAGTCATACCAGGATACATGGTTGAATATTCTAACTAATTGGCTCTTTCAAAAAGGCTAAGGCATTTTTAAGGTCCTCAAATTGGTCTTCTCTCCTTCAGAGAATGGCACGAGTGCCAAAACTAATTAGACCGTTGCTGATTGTTTAGAAACCCAAAGTGCGCTAAGGCAAACCAGACGAGAGTGAGAGAGAGGCCGAGCCAGGAACTGCTCTACAATGTCTCAGCTGGGGAGCAAAAACAAAATGGGCCTTATTGGGTAAGAACTCCACAACAAGACTTGCTTTGACAATATGTGGTGTACCAGCACAAAAAAACCCTCATTTCAGATCTCTTTAATCTGAACATATGTGACTCACATACACACACACACACACACTCTCTCTCTCTCTCTCTCTCTCTCTCTCTCTCTCTCTCTCTCTCTCTCTCTCTCTCTCTCTCTCTCTCTCTCTCTCTTTTGTTCTTTTTCCTTGTAGATTTGGAGCTGTGGCTCTGTGGAATGGCATAGAATAAAGTCTCTAATGAGAGATGGTTGTGGTTTGAGGATCTTGTATCACACAGGGCTGCAGCATTTTAATCAGAGAGAACATTTAGCTGTGTGTTTATCAGACGCTGTCACGTCGGCTCCGGGCTTTAGCGGTTTCCTGACCTTTGACCCGTGTTCTCATCAGGGACCGTACAAACTCCTGTTTCCATTTGTTCCTGAAATGATGGTGCTTATTATTCACAGCCTGTTGCCCTTTAACGGAGGAAATTATCCAGCACTGTTTTGACTATACATATTTCCCTTTCCTAATTCATCACAGATGCTTATGTTCTCTGTTTTCTCAGAAATTGTCCACCTTACATGCCTCTTTCCATCCCCCAGTTCCGTGTTTTGGTGTGTCCTTTACTTTACAGCTAGAAATGTGTATCAGGTACGCATTAATTGTGCCAAGTGTGGAGCAACCTCAGCAAGCTCATTTCCCATGGTGCACCTGGGATGGTTGGGTTTGGTGTGCCATGGTACAACAAAGCTCTGTGGAACACTGTGAGATGAAAATGGGGAGAGAGAGAGAGAAAGAAAGGGAGGGAGAGAGAGAACAGGCCAGTGTGTCCTAGTAGCCTCATTCTCCATGCTAGCAGAGCATGTCCCAACTGTTGTCAATTTATCAATGTAACGTGCACTAGTGGGCACAGTTTGAGCCTCCATTAGTGCAGGTGTTTCCATCCATCTCTGCCTCCCTCACTTACTCCACCTTGTCAGAGGAAACTAAATGGGGCATTTGAAGAAATGTAAACAAGCCTCAGTGGACGATTGGCGCGTCCTCGGGCCTAAACGCAGGGGAGGAGTTCAGGCCTGCTGTTCGACAAAAAAAGCCTCTCAAAGTGCTTTATACGGCTCCATTTCATCACTCATCACTCGTTTCCTCTCTGGGAAGACTGTCAATCTTTTTGCTACATCGGTCTTTTTGCCATCTGTTATACTGCTTTTTTTTCCAGACAAGAATTTCATCACCGTGTGTGATATGAACCCCTTTTGAGTCTTAATAATCAAAGAGCTATTGTTGTAAGAGTTTCTAATTTGCTGAGTGAAAAACATACCTGGATTGTTTTCTTCTCGCATGCACATTAAAGTGAGGTTTAGTCACACATAATGAACAATAAAGTGATGGAAACAAGCCAGGTTTCATCAGATACAATATAATACTTTTAAAATCCTTATATTGTGAAAATCCTGGGTATCACGCCGTGTCTTAATTATTTTTTAATGATTTTTCTATAATATTTTCTTTTGGGCATACCCACACAATGCGACTGCAGACTACACACTAACAACGAGTGATAGCATATTATTCCAGTGTTTTTGTTTGAAGCCATAAGAGGCAAGTAAATGAGATCTCACATCTGCAGATAGGATTTGGGAATAGCTTGTGGTTGGTCATTTACAAGGTGATTAAAGCAGCCTTTTCCTGTTAAATTAGGCAGTTCCTGGTCACATTTTATTGACAAAGAAAATACTTACTAGTCATCCATCCATCCATCCATCTATCCATCCATCTACCCGTCTATCTATCTTCAGTAGCCAGTTTGTCCTGGTCAGGGTCATGGTGGATGCAGAGCTTATTCTTGGGAATACTTCCTGGATGGTATCCCAGTGCAAGTTCAAGGCTATGCAATCCAGCAAATGCAATCCAGCAGTTTTCCGTGTCTATGATTTTGTGCTAGGTCTACAGATTTGTATCATACAGGCACTCGTTCTGTAGCCACAACTCTATTACTTTATCCTCCACTGATTAGCTCTACTGCAGCCGCAAATGTCCGCCGTTTTTCTCTACTTATGCTGTGTGCTTATTTATTTTATTGTGCTCAGTTTTCTAGGTTAGGGCAGAATCCATTCAAATTCATAAACAAGACTAGACTACATCCATGTAGTCATGCTTAATACACTCCATCTTGGTTTGGTTGGCTGAAAAAACCCACTTGTGAGGCAAGGAATTAATCTCTGTGCCCCTTGCACATGTCTGCAGTTTTAATGCCAACCACTAGGTCCAATAACCCCAAATGTCTACAGATAAGCTGAGCAGAACAGACCTTGGCTAGTTTGGAATAAAGGTAGATCATTATGTTTGACTTTTTTGTCAAAACTGTAATCATAGTTCATTAGATCCAATTGGGGATTTGTGAAGCATAACGAACAGTAGCGGAAAACACATTCCACCTTTATCATTGTTATTCTGCTTATAATGTTTATAACATCAAACATTTTTAAAGCATTCATACATCTTTCCTGTCTCCTTAAAAATAGGGTGAAGTATCCAAATCCATGTGGGTGGTAAAACGACAGCACTTGCTATCTCTCTCCAGTTCCTTCCTGTTTCACTCTATAATGCCTGGTTATGTGGTACAACTTCATGTCCCACTGTCCCTCTGCCAATAGCTTCTGGTTAGGTATTGCAGGTGTGGGTCCTTCACTCATTTCCTTTGCTTTTGAATGACACTACAGAGTTCTGCCTTTTACTGTGTGATCTCTCTTTCACCAAACATACAGCAGCACAGAAGACATGACTCATGCTACATCTGCTGTAATGGCATCCATTAGTGAGCACATTAATTTTCCAGGCAGTTAACTGTGGTTGTTCATGAAAGACTTTATTACTGGAAATATATAGAACTACCAAGAATTGTTTTTATTTCAGTTCTTAAGTGTCACTGGTGTAGCTGTGGATCAGCACTCTTACAAAGCATCCTAGTGTTTTTTCCCCTCTTTTCTCTACATCCTGGTTGAAGTATTCAGGTCTAGTTTGAATAGTTGGTGTCTAATTAGAATACTTCTATTCTATAACAGCACAAGGACATGCTTAATTATTGCAACTGTGCAAGTTGTTCTGCTTTTAAGAGCAGTGTAATAAAAGTAAAGCAATTAGAATAAAGGAGGCTGTTATATATTTCTGTTTATTGATGTCTGACAGCTCTGGATCTCTAATATACAAAACTATTCTGCTGTAGGCATTTGGTTAATGAGTGCAATAAATCAACAGTGTCACTCTGATAAAACTGTGAAAGATGCTCAACAGTGATTTAGTCCCACATTTGATATGTATGGAACTAGGTGAACTAGTTTAACTCTGACCGAGTCAACGCTTCCGAAACCATAACAAACCCCATCTGTTACTGTAGTGGTAACAGAACCAAATATAGCTTACATATGGATAGGATGTGCTTCAAACTTTTCACTTTATAGAAAAATATATATGAATTCATCAGATCCTACTGCTGCTGGTTCATGCTACTCCCTTTTGTGAATAACACACACACACACAACCTGAGAAATAGTGCAACCTTTTTGAGTATCTTTGTGAATTAATGAGAGAGTGAGTAAGCGAGAGAGTGGTTAAGTGACCGAGTGAGTTGATGGGTTAGTAGGTGAAGGGGTTTGTTGTGTGAGTGAGTGAGTGAGTGAGTGAGTGGAGTGAGTGAGTGAGTGAGTGAGTGGAGTGAGTGGAGTGAGTGAGTGGAGTGAGTGAGTGGAGTGAGTGAGCGAGCGAGCGAGCGGAATGAGTGAGTGAGTGGAGTGAGTGAGTGGAGTGAGTGGAGTGAGTGGAGTGAGTGAGTGAGTGAGTGAGTGAGTGAGTGAGTGGAGTGAGTGAGTGAGTGAGTCAGTGGAGTGAGTCAGTGAGTCAGTGAGTCAGTGAGTGAGCCAGTGAGTGAGGTGAGTGAGTGGAGTGAGTGAGTGGAGTGAGTGGAGTGAGTGAGTGAGTGAGTGAGCGAGCAAGTGAGCGAGTGAGTGGAATGAGTGAGTGAGTGGAGTGAGTGAGTGGAGTGAGTGGAGTGAGTGAGTGAGTGAGGGAGTGAGTGAGTGGAATGAGTGAGTGAGTGGAGTGAGTGAGTGAGTGAGTGAGTGAGTGAGTGAGTCAGTGAGTGAGTGAGTGAGTGAGTCAGTGGAGTGAGTGAGTCAGTGAGTGAGTGAGTGAGTGAGCCAGTGAGTGAGTGGAGTGAGTGGAGTGAGTGAGTGGAGTGAGTGAGTGGAGTGAGTGAGTGGAGTGAGTGAGTGAGTGAGTGAGTGAGTGGAGTGAGTGGAGTGAGTGGAGTGAGTGAGTGAGTGAGTGAGCGAGCGAGCGAGCGAGTGAGTGGAGTGAGTCAGTGAGTGAGTGGAGTGAGTCAGTGAGTGAGTCAGTGAGTGAGTGGAGTGAGTCAGTGAGTGAGTGGAGTGAGTCAGTGAGTGAGTGGAGTCAGTGAGTGAGTGGAGTGAGTGAGTGAGTGGAGTGAGTCAGTGAGTGAGTGGAGTGAGTGAGTCAGTGGGTAATTGTGTGTGTGAGTGTGATTGTGTGAGTGAATGAGTGAAGGAATAAGTGTGTTGGTGAGGGAGTTGGTGAATCAGCAATTAAGTGTATGTGAATGTGTGAGGGATGGCATGAGTAGGTGAGTGAAGTGAGTGAAAGAGTTTGTGTACGAGTTGCGTACGTGTGGTTTTCAAAAAACTTCAAATGAATTTTAACAAACAATATAATTAATAAAAGTAAATAAATGATAGGTGAAAGCAGTAGTAGAACAATGACAAATATAGTTAAAAGTGCTAATTTGTGTAAGTTTCAGTTTTCTCACCTCGTGATATGTATTACATGTGTTTGAATTTTAGATATGTCTAGATACATTCTTGATAAAAATCAATAGTAAATGCACTTTAATTAGCTTTAAAGTATATCTCTGTCCTAGATTGTCCAGACAAGCAATGAACTCTACAAATTCATGACTAGTGAAGCTACTTCCCTATTATTCTGTGCTGGATGTTTCCCCTAGGCTAGTCTATGCTCATTTCACTGCACAGCAGTTCTATGCAGCCAGTGGGTGAACATAACTAGCTTTTAATTAAAACAGAGAAGAGAAATTAAAAGTAGAGGGATAAGACAGTGATATGAAGACAGTATGAAGCTGTCAGTTGCTCATGACAACTCTCATAAGGAGCGCTGCATCTCATAATGGAAGTAGAAGATCTATGTTTGTTTCGTTGCTCTAATTTGACCCTTCCAGCGATGGCTCAGGCAACAGCTCTGATGCAGGAAATGGATGCCCGTTCTGCCCACCGATTAGCCTACCGCAGGCTGCTGACTGTGGTCCATCAAGCAGCCTGGCATCTCCTCAAGCAGGGAAAAAATTTGGAGTTAATGATGATTTGAGCTCGTTGCGTGCGGAATAAGCCAAGTCTACCCTGAAGCACACAACGCTTCCATAGCACTGTGCATTTCTCTGTTATTTTTCTTCCGCTCTGAACTTTCAGGACATCACTGTAAGGGTTGATATATAATCAAGTCATCTGGAATCAGGATCAGAGATGACTGGTGAGGCAAACTAAGGAGAAGTGGAAAGTTCTTAGTTGTAGGTGGTAGTTCTCTTTGCCACGCAGTATTTCATACAAGGAAATTCAGACAATCAGGACTTTTTGCTGCCTCGCAGCTCTAAAACATTCTGCAAATGGGAAATCTCATTATTTTTTAACAAGGCCATTGTATATTGAAATAAGTTTTTATAAAATGTAAATTTTATATAATGTATATATCATTTTGCCCTGCTATTGTTCAAACTCTATTTAGATATTGTAGATGGCTAGTCCATGATGGCTGAAACACATGGACATGACAAAGATGTTTGCAATTACAGCCATTTGCTTATGGTGCTGTTTATCTTAGACAAGCAGCTATCAAATTATAGCTTTTATAATTGAAACGGGGGGGGACACGGTGGCTTAGTGGTTAGCACATTTGCCTCACACCTCCAGGGTTGGGGGTTCGATTCCCGCCTCTGTGTGTGTGTGGAGTTTGCATGTTCTCCCCGTGCCTCGGGGGTTTCCTCCGGGTGCTCCGGTTTCCTCCCCCAGTCCAAAGACAAGCATGGTAGGTTGATTGGCATCTCTAAATTGTCCGTAGTGTGTGAGTGTGTGAGTGTGTGAGTGTGTGATTGCGTGATTGCGTGAGTGAATGAGAGTGTTTGTGTGCCCTGCGATGGGTTGGCACTCCGTCCAGGGTGTATCCTGCCTTGATGCCCAATGATGCCTGAGATAGGCACAGGCTCCCCGTGACCCGAGTGTAGTTAGGATAAGCGGCAGACAATGAATGAATGAATAATTGAAATGCCATGATTGTCTTCATTCACGACTGTCATTCTGTTTGAAGAATTTTTCAAGGTTTTTGATGATTAATTTGCCAATGTTTTAAGAGGTGCTTAAAGTGGCAGAAAACATATCGCTTCTTTGGGCATACTGGTCCTCTTTAATGCGTTGTGCACTAGTTGGCAACAGCAAGACCATCACTTTAAATTTTCTCATGTTTTTGCTGATGTTGTTTTGAAGACACATGGCATTAACCTTCCCAAAGTGTTGTGTCTGTTGGGGAACCTGTTATGAAGCACACTTTTGATCTTGCACCTACAGTTTCCCCTAAGAATTTTGTTAATGCTGACTTTGCCACATAAACACAACCTCCTAAAGTGAATATGAGTAGCTGCATAGGTTTAATAATATATTGTAATTCTGTGGTACAGGTTGAAACCTTCCCTTTCAAATTGGATAGTATGAGCTAGAAAGATAAAAGTCATTATGAATGATTCAATAGTGTAAATATATGTATATGAAATATATATTGAAAAAAATGGAAGTCCAATATCACATGCACTTTTCTTTTTAGAGTCAGTGTACAAGGCTGGATCCAGTATCAAAATTTAAGTGAGGTTTCTCATTGTTGAAATGTGACCCAATTCACAGTTAATTATAATATCACAATGCCTAATGTGTATACATTTTTAATATTGGTTATATTATACTTTCATTATTCCATAAACTGCCTTGACTACAGTTAGGGAATTTAACTTGATTAAGTTTAATATTTTTGTTTACTGTTCTATCTCATGCTTTCTCTGTCCTATTCCTCTGTACTGTTTTTTTTAGTTTTGCTTTTCCCCACAATACTGAAAATGCATACAATAACAATAGAATGTATCCCATGACACACACACACTCTCATACTACGGACGATTTAGAGATGCCAATCAAGCAACAATGCATGTCTTTGGACCGGGGGAGGAAACCGGAGTACCCGGAGGAAACCCCCGAGGCACAGGGAGAACATGCAAACTCTACACACACATGGCGGTCATCGAACCCCCAACCCTGGAGGTGTGAGGCAAACGTGCAAGCCACCGTGACCCCCCCCATATTGGCTAAATCATATTGGTTTAATTGTTTGCGTCAAAAGGTTTGAATAAGTCTGTAAATAATTGTTGTTCGCATGCATGGTCCCCTGTGATGGGCTGGCATCCCCTCCAGGTTGTATTCCTGCCTCCTTATTTAATTTGATCTAGTTTTTGTCCAAATTTTTAATACTTTTTGCTTTTAAAATTTTTCACTTTAATACTTCACTGTAGTTGACAGATAAGACAGAAAACTTATTGTGGACCGAAAATATTATGAAAGATAAGTCAAGGTGGACAAAGTTTTACAGACAGATTTAAGAAAAGCCAGGTTGGTATCATAATGGAAACGTTATGAAAATTGCTGGCCAGTAATTATCGCTCGCATTGCTCTTGGGAGGAGACATACTCACTGCTATTCTAAAATTTGCTTTCTGAAGACAACCTTTCTGATTAGAATATTCATCATTTCATCATCTTATTTTATTATTCATAAGACCCAGATGCAAGTCAATTAAGTCCTGCTGATTATGACATCGATAATTGCACCTTTATTGGATAATTTATGGAAATTTGAGTCTTAGGTGAGCCAAAGATTACAGACATCATTCTCACGCATTTAATCCATTTAACCTGCGTTTATTCTACAAGGCTTTTTGGATACTGCTTGTACTCCTGAGGCTTTTAAACAGGTCAGCCTACTTAAGTGTTTTTGGGTACTTTGTCCTTGCTAAGCTTAATGGCTTCAGGAAAAATATATGGAAAACTCTAAGTTCCAAGAACTTCCCTACAGAGAACATCATAAGTTTCCAATTTTTGTTTTTTAATACAACCACATCCTTGCTGTTGGGGTTTCCTTTGGGTAGAATCCATAGAATTTCTTAAGTATTCATTACAACAAAAACAAATCTCTCTTCTTGATTGGTAATAAAATACATTAGAATGTTTTCCCAGTGCTCCTTTTCAATGTTGCTATGTTAAGATTAGATGCATGCATAAAGCTGATATATTGTAATGTATGCAATCTGCAAATGAGTCTTATTTAGTCAAGCTCGAGGACAAAAAGAAAGACTTGAAAGAGCACGACTGCCATACTCATTTGGAGCCCAGATACATTTCATCTTCTCATTTAAATAATTTGCTCTGAAGTGAACTTGATTCAATGTGAAAGTAATTACGGCCTATTATATTCAAACAAGATGTTGTAAACCTTTGGTCACGCTAATCAAATCTTCTTTTATTCCAAATTAAGATTCTACTTTTCTCTCTATTTCACTCCTTTTCATATTTGCCATTTATTATCTGTTTTTCTTCTAAGGCCTTGATTATCCCTCATCTAAAAAATGGACAATAATTACTGCCCCACTGAGTATAAAGGTCTGTTTCAGAGAGGGGAAAACCATTCTCATTCACCCAACAACAAAGAGGGCAAATGTATCACACTTTCTATTTCCAGACATCTCCTTTTGTACATGAACTCTCTCAAATGGATTACAGCCTTATTACTCTCTCTGTACATGGGAATTGTACATGCTAGATTCTCTTTCATACACAGGAATCACATATGCTATACTCCTGGTCTGACACCAAAATGATACAGTATACAATGATACAGATACAGACTGAATAAACAGATAATGTGTTCTTAACAGACACAAATACAGACACAAATGAGAGATAAATTTTTTTGCTATTAATTTTTTTATTTAGAAAGCTTGCCAGAAAGGTTCAGAGGGCATCTTGGTAAGACTAGAGGTATGCACTGGGAGTGAGATCCCACGAGACGAATCCAAAAAAAAACTGAGTGGGAGGATTATACTTTTAAGCAGATGCACAAAAAGGTCGGATATGAAAGTACTGTATAGTGGTTTAAAATAGGCTATTAGATTATTTATAATTAAGTGAATTGAACTAAATATGTTTATTAGAAAATATTACAGGCTTACAGTACCAATGAAAATAGTAACTGAGACTGAGAAACTGTCAGAGCCAGGAGAATTCAGGACAGCATTGATATTTCTATCTTTTTTTTTTTTTTTTTCAGAATTTTAAGCAAAATTATGTCCAATTCAGGTTTAAATACAAATACAAATAGCAAGATGAATATTTAGAGCACTAGAGAGATACAGATACACGCCTACAACCCTTTAACCCCTTTTATTTCACATACAAACAATACACTGTATGACATGCAGTGAAATGCTGTTACACAGAAGTTATTCAAACTATAGTCTCTTCCTAGCATGTACTATAAAGGGTTTTTCACACTTCACATATTTAACCCCAGGGAAACGGAATCCTGGGTTATCTTGTTTCTTATTTCACACTAGGCATACTTTACCCGGGGTTAACAATTAATCCTGGCTATTCATAATCTGAAGCTGTACATTCCTACATTGCCATGTCAACAACCATGATTGGATAAATATTGTGTACGATGACTTTAAATAACGGCTCGTCTCGCACTTTCACATTAGTGAAAAATAAATGTGGCCATTATTATATGTATATATATGTTGACATAATTTTTATTCTTTATTCCAACGCTGCACTACTGTTTACACAGCACGCTGGGTTTCTGTGACTGTACAAAGAGTGCTATGAGGCATGTGCTGTTTGATTTCTGATAGGGTGTCTGCTGATAAGCATCTAGTTGTAACATTCTAACACAGCATCACTTTACACTGTACACTGTACCCATAGTACGGGTTTAACACTGTAAATGTGGTTGTTTCACAGCAGAGATTCATAACCCCAGGTAAAAAAAAAAGCAGTGCTAACCTTGCTTCTAAATTATTATTGTGAAACGTTCCACTAACCAGGGTTAAAAGCAGGGTTTAGAATGACAATAACACAGGGTGTTAAGTGCAGTGCTCAGTAATCCCTGTCTGACATAGGAAAAATGTTTTTTCTTGTACAAAATCATATGTTCTGTATATCTTTTCTATAAACACATTGATCTGCAGCCCTTATGCTTTACTTCGCTATGCATCTTAACTCATGATAAATGAGTCAAGCTGGGCTTTAAAAAAAAAAAAAAATTTATACAGTTTATATTTGCACATAGACATCCTCTCCCCTCAGGTGTGTGTGTGTGTGTGTGTGAATGTGGACCGTGGAACACCTCCTTTAGATCATCAGTTTCACCATATGAGGTGGTTCCTAACTTGGCGCAACCGAACGGTGTGAAACGATTTCCCGCTCTAGAAACGAGATTTCATTATCAGCATGACACACCCTTCTCGCCTTCCGGTGCAGGTACGAGTGTGGAGATGAGTGAAACCATGGAAGAGGTGGAAAGATGGAAAGGGGGAGGGGGTTAATGATTGTTTTAATGCTTTAATAACGACAAAGATGGCAACATCTGATTGCCATCAGCTGGAGAGAAGAGTAAGGTTAACAACTGCCTTTTTTTCAAAAAGGGAGAGAAAGACAGAGAGAGAAGCCGGGTAAAGAGAGCATCTGTCTGTAACTGATAAGATTTACCTTTATCTGCATGCCACACCTAAGGCAACGCCGCAGTTGCTTGATATGCTCTGCTTTAGTTCATTATGGCAGGTGAAACTCTCTCCGGTGTATGAAAGAGAGTGTTGTTTATGTCAGTTGGAGCTCTCTCACAGTCTGAATTAGTCAGATAAATCAAAAAGAGAACAGAGAGAGGGACTGTCACAACACTACCGGACCACAGGCACACAAAGGATCATGCTGTTTGATCTACTTTTCATCAAGCGTCATGGGGATGTGCTGATATTTTCTGCACTCCATTCTAAATGGAGATTGTATTTTGCCACTCAGCTTAATTATATGGCAGAATTTAATATGATTATGCGGATGCATGAGATCCTAGCATTTGCAGATTCCTAGATGCAGTGCATTAAATATCTTATTAGGTCTTGCTTTATTGATGTCCTACTAAATATCGTGAGACACATTGCTGAACAATCTGACCTGTTTTTCTACTGGGATCTAAAGTTAACCAATCAGGATCATATCTTGGTTGGTTTCCAGCATATTGGAAGGGCCATATCCAATACAGAAAGTCCATATAGTTCAGCTCCCGGCACAATATGAGAATCTGATTTTGTAATATTACAGCCTACATTTTCTCATTTCGAGCTACCAGTGGATACACCCAATCACTCTGGAACATGCAGACACTTCCATACAATACCAACTGCTTTATTTATGGCTCTAAGTAGTTGACACGCAGCAATATGCCCTTTCCTGATTACAATAATAACTCAGTGCCGACTTTCCCATTTTGAGTCATATTGCAATCTCCTTATTATAGGGAGGACGGAGGGAATGGGTAGACGAATAGGATATCAAACAAGCAGAAACACGGAGTGTATTACCACTTGTCCCTCCTGTCTGAATACAAAGGCTGTGCCTCATGTGCTATCGCAAAGAAAACAGCTTAGCGGTGCGGGGCATTTGTTTTCCATTCAGCTAGGAAGGCACTTTGTCTTGCCAATCGTTACCTGTCTGGGAATCAGTTCCTCCATTAAGGCCAGAGCTGCTGTCTGGGGCTAAATTGCAATTAGTGGCGCGGCGAGTGAGTCTGGCACCGGTTAACTTGGGATATTGGAGTGCAGGGGCCCCGTAATCAGCCTTCGGTCATGTAGAACAATGCATAAAATTAAATTGACATTAATGAATAATTGTGTAATGGGAATGGAGGGGGCGAGCTAATTGCATGTTACGGCGAGTGTAATGCCCAGATAACCTTGTGTCTAATGCTAACTCTGGAGCGGCCTCTCTCGCTCGCCGGGAAGTCATTAGAGAGGAGGAGAGGAGATAATGCTGGAGTGTGGAAGGCCAACAATCGAGCCTGAGTATCTTTCAGCATGTGTGTGTGTGTGTGTGTGTGAGAGAGAGAGAGAGAGAGAGAGAGAGAGAGAGAGAGAGAGAGAGAGAGAGAGAGAGAGAGAGAGAGAGAGAGAGAGAGAGAGAGAGAGGGAACAGGCTGAAATCATTTGTATACAGTGCGAGTAGAATTAAAGGTCAGTTTGCAGAGCTAAGCGCTGGCGAGCCAAGCAACAGCTGATTAGGCGGAGAACTTTGAAGAGGAGCGGAAAAAGAAACACAACAGCTATGCAAACTGTCTAGGACTGAAAAATACTTAATACTAAAAATACTAAATATGAAATATTCAAAATAAAGACCTGAATATGTTATCGTAAATTATATCACAGCTCTATTGTCTCTAATATGATTAGTCAAAAGGTCTTGATTGATTTCTTATAACTGCAGCTCTGATATTAGTTGCAGCTGTAATTTAAATGCTAGGATTCTATTAGTGCATTAGTCATTCAATAATGTTACTACCATAACAGCTAATTCACAAGAACTTGTATGGCAGATGATCTACGTAATCTAAGACTAATATTAAATGGATTTCTAGAAAAAAAACTGCTATTTATGAAATACATAAAAAATAATTATTGATATTGTGAAGCCGTCTGTTGGTTAGTTGGATGTTTAACATTTATGGGATGAGTTCCCAGTGTCAGCACTTTGTACCAGTCATGCATAGACTTCAAGACAAAGGAATAACTACTCACATTTTGGGATCAGCAGTAAATAGCTGGCTTCGTGTAAGGGATAAATGTTCCATAACTTTAAATTTAACTATAAACTGTTAAAAAGCATAACTTTCATTTAGTAGTAAATTAAAATGTTTGTTCATTAGCAAGTGGTATAAAAGGAATAAAACACTTGAGATCCATTTTGGGGTGAAAACAGTAACTCTGCTTTGCAACAGGTTATATCACACCAGTGTGGAATTGTTTCCTATTATAGCATGCCCTGTCATGTTATATTACTTTCATATAATAAATTGACATAAATAATCAATTAACATACATATATTACCTCCTGTAGTAGTCTGTGTATGCAGTGTATGATCATATGATCATAGAGACATGGTTTCTTCATTCCACACTAAAATAAAGCTAAAACCAAACCCCCAACAACATATCAGATTTTCATATGCAGCATAATATGTATCAAAGCACTAAAGTCATTTAACATACAAAGCTAATTCTGTGTTTCCACATGCTTTCCGATTGAGTTTTATTGTAATTCTGCATATTCACACGTGTGCAATATAATGAAACATTACTCAGTAACATAGTAACAGTAAGCAAATTAAACATCTCAAACATGCACAAACTCAAGTACACCACTCTACTCGAAGCCAATCAGAATAAAGTAATTGAACTCAAGAGCAATCCTCGTAAAGTAGACAGGCTCCTAAATTAGAGCTCCAGGTTATTATTTGGCCCTGTGAATATTTTAGTTCAATTACACCCTCTGCCAAATCTTACACCAGCCATTATTATGATCACCCATTGAGATTCACAGCTTGTGTTTGTTGTTTGTCTTTTTCTCCCACTCTGTTACTATAGGAATACAACAAGCTCATAGTCACTAGGACATGATTTTTCAGGCTGATTCAGCCTAATAATAATAATATGATCCTTCCATTAACTTAAGTTTTTTACCTACAGCTTGTGTTGTGTGTTGGTTCCCCACCACAGGTGGTATGGCTTGCTAGCTTCACTGATTGCATGAGTAAGCCAAATTATTTGGTTATTTATTACAAATAATCAAATTGTTATAAATAGCTAGCTATTTGGTAACATTTGCAAAAAGATTGTGCCTCTGGTCTATATAATTACTATGGCTAATAGAAATGTTTAACATCTTAAGGACAATAATGTAAAATGTGATTTAATGTTTGTATGACAACATTTTATTCCGTTATGTCAAAAACTGAGAGCGAGAAAACAAAGAAACAAGGTATAAACATGATCAAACACCAGCTGAATTCACTGATGGGAACTGTCGAAGTGTGCAGTAATATTCTAAAGAGCATTCTGCTGAAGATCTCCAGCCTGATAAGCCATTAAAGCAGAACTAAATGCTAAAGTAAAACTGGTGTCAGCAGTGAGAATTAGGATTACGACTTTTGAACACACAGTTTTGATAAAAGTAGCATGGAGCCTTTTGATTGTCGAGGGTCTACACATGTATGTTAGCTTTATCGTAATTAACTGTAGGGTGAGAAATTATGGACTGTTGATATTTGAAGGTCACCAATTATTCATATTCTTTACTACAGATGGTGTGCCAACAATACCACCATTAATTTAATTTAAAAAAAGATAAAGAAGCTGGTTTTAGGTCCTCTAGTGCTCTCAGCTGTGGATAAATCAGTGGCCTTGCACACATGTACAAAGACTTTTGCAGGACAAAACTCACCGCTTGCTGCACTGCACAAACCAGCTGAGGTTTGATCTGACTGATGGTACAATTCATTTTTCCAAACAGATTATTTGGCATGCACTGATTTTTCAGAATCATAAACACATAGGTATGTGGAAACAAAATAGACTCCAAAGCAAACTGTCATATTAGAAGAGGCCTTTATTGTCGCCACATTACATACATTACAGCACAGAGGAATTCTTTTCTTTGCATATCCCAGCTAAGAAGGTTGGGGTCAGAGCTCGGGGTCAGAGCTCAGGGGCAGCTATGATACAGCACCCCTGGAGCAGAGAGGGTTAAGGGCCTTGCTCAATTGCCCAGCAGCAGCAACTTGGCAGTGCTGATGCTTGAACCCCGACCTTCTGATCAACAACCCAGAGCTTTAACCAAAAATGTCTATGTCTCTATGAAAAAATCTCTATGAGGACAGAGCACATAATTACCTTGCTGAAACACATTTGTTCCTGATTTGTTACTGCTTACTGCACTTAACTAGCTAACTAACTGGCCATATGTTACATTACATTACTTTTTACATTAGTCAGTTGGGGATTCGAACAACAAAAAAGCATGAAACAGTGGAGCCTTTTTTTGCTTGCCTGGCTAGCTTATACCTTTATGAGTTGCATATCTATGCATTATGATGAAAAGTCCATTTGTAGAGGAAAGGGGAAAAATGACCCTCCTACACTCTTAAGGAAATGTTAAATATAAAACCCTGACTGTTTTTTTTTTTTTTGGTAGAATTTTTTGCAAGATCAAAGTACCACTACTTTAGAAAGTTTCAATCATTAAGCATCAAAACAACCTTTAAAGGACCCATGTTTATTCTGAATAGTGTAATTGACTGACTTCACACTGATTTACTGAGCATCAACCATGTTTTATGACTCATTAGAAGAAATTAGAGAGGAAATTTGCTCCTAAAATTTGCTAGTTTTTTAGTTTTTCTATATATGTGCTACTGAAATCCATGTGTCCATGCGTCACACACTCATTTCTGATTCTGTAAACGAATGGTGGAAAATGCAAGAAGCCACTCTGACCTCTTGATCTGATTAGAGTTGACATGTCCACCTGCAAATGTCCTTACACAGAGACAGTTGTCCTGACTTCCTGCCTCCTGTAAAGCAGTCTCTTTGAGCATAGTGTGTTTTGATTTATCCTCCTCCATTAGCATACTTCTGTTAGTGCTGAACAAAGAACTCGACAACCATCAGGAAAGCAGCTCTCTCAAACCCCGCGCACAGCTCGAGGTCAGTGCGGCCATTACAGAGGCCTGGTAACCCTGGCAATTACTGACCCACTGACAAGACTGGGTTTGTTTGAGAGACTCACTCGTGTACGTTAACCAGAATGAATTACTTGCTCATTAGGGCTGGCTGTAGGTGAAACTCTAGGACCAGTCTTGAAATAATTAGGCAGACAAATGAATCATGCCAGGGCCACGCTTGCACCTGCTCCGACTTTAAAGCCATGGTTGCCATTTATTTCAACAAAAGTGCTCGCTTCAAGCCTAAATCAACAGCATTCACATTTTCTCCGTTGTTTCCTTTTAATTTCATTGTCATTTTTTAAAAATATGCCAAAATATCTTTTAAGCATCATGAGCTGAAGGCTTTTCATGTTTGTGTGATGAAATGTGCTAAGCAATGAAACAATTAAATCATAAGAATAATTATGAATAAAAGATACTTTTAGGGATTGTGATCTTCATTACCTCCCGTAATGTTATAAAATTTCAATTTCAATAATTTGTTTGGGAGAAAATGTTAGAATATTTCTACTGTAAAATATTTCTCTCTCAGAGAAAGAAATTTAATAACTAATAACTGCCTTATTTAACTGCCTTATTTTCATTTTTCTGAAAAACACATCTGCTGTCTCACAGGTCTATCTATCTATCTATCTATCTATCTATCTATTTTTTGTCTGTCTGTCTGTCTGTCTGTCTGTCTTTTTCTTGTTCAGCTGTGTAATAAGACAGTTTACAATCATGAGTGAATGATTTAAACAATGCAAAGTATATAAAATTTCTGAAAACATAAATTACAAATAATGCTTCATACTGCAAATAATTCAGTTAAGACATATTGTGTCTTAGCTGAATTTTATTTTAACTGGGATGTTAAAATGTAAAATTCACAGAGTCTAAAGCATTCTTTATAATTCACCATATATTTACAAATGTAAATGAATTTACCCTTTTTCCTGGTTCACAAGATGGAAAATGCATGCTATTTTGTGGGGCCATTCTATACCGATGTATAAGACTTCCATATAACAGAATACAGACCAGTGTGTAATCCTTCCTCAGTGTGTAATCCTTCCTCATCCTTCCCCAACCTTTGGCAAATTTTTTTTTTAAAAAAGAAGAAATGATTTTATCATTCTTGGACTGGAGTCTTGCATATGTTATGGGCCCAGTAACCTATTGTGAAAGTCATGTGGGAGAGGAGAAGCTTAACTGTGTCCCGACAGCCTGGTTTAAGTTGTTAAGCTTCAGCTGTTTGGTGTTCTCAGTGTATATGACTGGATGGAATCAGTGTGTTGCTCTGAGAGTGTGGATTACAGCAGGAGAGGATGGTGGGAGAAAAGGGTGGGGGTAAAGTTTTGATAGGAGTTTTAGCATAAGGGCCACTGGCTTTAGTGATTTGGAAAGCTAAATTAGAGTGGGTGATACAGATGCTCAGATAAGGTTAGGATTTCTGTAAGCTTGATAGATGCAGACTTCTAGTGGAGGAACAAAATGACACACAACAAAAGGACGATGGCAAGAACATGACGGGGCTCCAAATGCCAATCAGAATCCCCTCAGCCTATTCAAAGTGCTTGCTCAGTCGAATGTCTTTATGATATTCCTTCAGAGTTATCGGTCAGCTGCATCAAACGGTCATGCAGCAGTGTGGCGATCGACTGCCTGCTGAGTCCCTCATTCCCTCACAGCAGGAAAGTGTAGAGCTATTTGTGTTTTCCAAGTGCCTCTCTATCTTTCCCTCTCTCATACTCTTCTGTGCCACTTGGCTGGATGCTGAGAATACCACCCTGACCTATTAGAGAGGCACTTGAAATGAGAAATTGATCCATGATTGGGACTTTTGTGGTTGCCATCTGCTTATCAAAACACCTTTTTGAGAGACTTTTTCTAGTAGGAATTTTTTCTTCTATGCTAACTTTCACATCTTTTGTTCAGAGACCTTCCTGTCTATGATTTTGTTTTAAAAAAAAAAAAAAAAAAGAGGATGGGGAAGAAGGAAGAGGTATAGTTTTTTTCACGCATGATGTTTGAGATGAAACTCATACATCCCACTTCCTTTTTTAACTCCTATTCATTTTCCAAGGTCACCAGTGACCAAGAGATCATTGCTTGCAACTTACCTTAAATCTGGCCATTTTCTACTGATCTCTCTTATGTACAAGGCACTTCTACCCATAGAACAGTCACTCACTCAATGTTTTTTTTGTTTTTCACACCATTCTGTAGTGTAGAGACTGCTGTTTGAGAAAATTCCAAAAAATCTGCAGTTTCTGAGTTGCAGCCCATTTGGTGCCAACAACAATGCCACAGTTACAGTCACCGAGGTTAAACTTGTACAGATGTTCCTATTAAAGTGGAAATTGAGTGTAATTCAGTAATAAAGATGTATTATCCATGTTTTGAGGGGAACTAGTCTTCTCCTACAGGTTCAGAGATACTTGTAGAGCTGATGGACTTGTCAAAAACATACATACATACATCAGGAGTGTACAAACAATGAGTTCATGACTTATGTAATGTGTGTAGTGCAGCAGGTAGTGGATTCAGAAGAATACACTATAGTTTCAGCATAGATGTGAAACCCCATGAAGTGGATTAAGTTAAGTGAATTATGTTTTTACAAAAGTCAATAGGGAGTAGGATTTTTTTTTTCAACTACATATAAAAACCTAATAGCCTAAACATTAAATCTGCTTGTCCTGGACACCCAGGATAGTGATTTGTCCACCTCTGTCCACACAAACATGTTTTTATCAAAGGAAATGTGCAAGGCTGGTTATTTTGTTATATTTGGTTATTTTGTGGCACTTCCAAAATTTCAAATAAACTTTTGCATTGCAACAAAGGCATTTTTTAGGCGTAACAAAATATTCCCTCATATCACACAGGACCCATCATTTAATGACATACGAAATGAGAAACCAAATTAGGCCTCTTGGTTGGAAGTCGTTTAAGCTCTGCAGATGTGCACGTAAAAGAGCCGAGAAAGAAAAGCGCCAAAGTCGAGCCCCAAGGTGTTCATAAGCTCAGCTAGAAAACTTTGCAGACTCGCTGTGCATATTGACGCTCCAGGGTGTGCGGGCTTACCTGTCTAAAAGGAAGCATTAGTGAATAATTCGGTCGCATTTTTCATTTCGCACGCGGCGCTGAACAAACAGGAATCTGTGATTAACAGTTTTAATTAGGATCCTAACGTGACAAACTCCGACTGCCTTGCGACACTCTGCAGACGAATAAATCATGATGCAGAGTTTGTTGAGTTGCCGGCTAAGAGCCTGGGCCTGTGGCAGGGTTGAGAGAGTCTATCATACCTACACCTCTCTCCTTTTTCACTTTCTTATGCTTCATTTATATTACTTATACCTTTCTCTTTCATGTATTACACTTTCTTTTTCATTAATTTATTCAATTACACTGGAACTCTCTGTCTCTCTTTCCCAATCTGTCCCCAACCTCTTCTTCATCCATCCTGCTGCTCCTCCTGCATATGTTGAGACATATGGCCTGTTGTTTTTGTTCTGCATGTTCTCTTTCCTGTGCTTGCCATTTGCTCCTTGTGCCAAGTTTGGTGTCAGTACTGCTAGCAGGATGTTAGCATTATAAATCTTTCTTTATCCACACATATACAATGCCATGCATAAGTATCTGCCCCTTTGATCTTTCTTTGTGCTATTAAGGCCTGGAAGTGAATTTTTTTAATATTAGATTTGCTCGATATGTCTATTGAGAGTGCAAAATAATTTTTATTGTAAGCAACGTGTAGGTTAAAAAGCAGAAATGTAATGGTTGCTTGTGTATTCCCCTTGTGGTTGAATGTTTGGTATAATCACCTTTGCTTGCATCTGCAAGTCTTTGGGGTTATGTCTCGATGGGCTTTGAACATCTGGATCCTGATATTTCTGTCCATTTTCTGCGTACTTAATCAAGATCTGTCATGTAGAGACCTACTTTCAAATATTGCTACACATGACTTTGACTGGGTCATTCAAACACTTTCGGATTCTTGGTTTTGACCCACAACAGCATGATTTTTGTTGTATGCAAAAGATTTTCCTCTGGGAAAGTGAACCCCCTTTTCTAGTATTGTTTTGAGTTTGGCTTTATACATATAAATAGCACTTTCCCACAAACAATCTTCCAGTCTCTGCTGATGAAAAGTCCCGCTACATGATGCTACCACCACCATGATGGTGCTCTCAAGTGATAAGCAGTGTCAATTTTGGTCTCTTCACACCAGCACTTTTTACACATTTGTCTCCAATAGGCTTGGCTTTTTTTATAATAATAATGGTTTTCTTCTTACCACTCCACCATAAATCCCAGCTTTGGTTGTCCTGTGAACAGATTCTCCTGTCTGAGCTTTTGATCTCTCCAACATCTTCAGAGTTACCCATAGACACTTTGTTGCTTCTGAGTAAAGCCCTCCTTACTAAGTCCCTGATTTCTGGGGGATTGGCCTCCTTTAGGCATTGTTGTGGCTGTGCCGCAACAATTAAATGGTGATGGTGATGTGTGGGCTGTTCAGAGGTTTCGGTATGCTTTTTTTGTTTGTTTGTCTGTTTTAATAGCCAAACTGTCTTTATGAAAAACTTTATGGAACAGGTGCGTTATTATTAAGCTCACATGATACATAACTTACATACAGGTGATCTCTATTGAGCTAAATACAGTATGTGACTTCCAACTGGTTGCTTTCTACCAGATTTAAGAATATCATAATGACAAGATCCAATTTTTATACAATCACAATGTTTATGTTTATATTTTACAAACTACATTAATATCCCCCTCTGTAATATCGTGGCTTATTTTGTATAGATTCATGACAAATAATCCCCACAGAAATCTATTTCAGTTCCATGTTGTAACACTAGAAAATGTGAAAAAATCTTCTGCAAGGCACTGTAAGTGAGAAGGGTAATTTTTTTCATATCTGAGCTGGATTTGGTTGTCATCTCTTCTTTGATCTGACAAAACCATCAGGAAAAGTGTGTGCAGAAGAATGAATACAGAACCATGGAGCCTGTGTTCTTCATCCGCTCTGTTCTAGCCATGGGGTTTGAAGTCAGAAAATCAGAAAGTCGCAATCATGGCTACTGTAATGTGTTGGTGAAGTTCTAGCAGGAGGTAGACTGCAGAAGATGGACTTGCGAGAAGTGTGCTATGGTTAGTGACTGAGTGTTGAAGGAACTCAGACGGCGCTATTGTGTGGTCAGGGTTTGGGCTGGTATTTCTGAGCCTTTTAGGAGCGCTCTCTCCTCCTACAGGGCATTATGCGATCTCTGAAGTGGTCAGGGTGGTTTCTCCCCGCAGAGAAATGGAAAGAAAAGGGGATTTATCTGGAATGCCTTCTTTTTCCCCCCTCTGTCTTTGAATAACGCTTCAGTGACTCGCCATGCTGACAAATATATATATATATATAAAAAAAGAGAGAAGGCCGCAGAGCCCTCTTGATGTTCGAATAAATAAGTTTGACATTTTGAATGGCTCGGAGAGGGTAAACATGTTCCCCAAAGGCACAGGCATCAGGACAGCGTCTCTGTTTTCTTGCCTTTAACACAGGAATTCTCAGCCCTTGGCCCAATGATGATTAATTCTAACAAAGGCAGGTCTAATGAAAAGTTGTTTTAATAGTTGGCATCAACTTTGCTTTCACTTGTCATGATCTCTTAGTGATTGTATAACAAGCCAGACTTCACAAAGCACAGAAGAAAGACTTCCACCCCCTCCACCACACACACAAACACACCCTCCTCACTGTAATTCAAGTCAAGTCAAGTCAAGAAGCTTTTATTGTCATTTCAACCACATATAGCTGACACAGTACATAGTGAAATGAAACAACGTTTCTCCAGGACCCTGGTGCTAATCCAGCTCCACTTTCAGAACCAGATGGAAATACATGAAGACACTAACAGCAAAACTGTCTTAGGTTTGCAAAGATGACTAAAGCTACAACAGATGTGCTCACCTTCCTCCATTAACCTTCACTTAGGCTCACAATACCTATTCATTGAGTGGAGAGGATTGAATAGACTAATAGATTGGGCCTGTATCAGCTGACTAATGTTTACATTGATGGAACTCAATTTTAAGGCTCTGATTTCCAGCACATGAATAGAGCTTTTGAATGCCAGTGAATGTTGCTTTTGGAATGCATCAAGGTTTTACAGGAATAAAATTGACAGAAAGGTCTTTTAGTGGAATTTTTCGGGTAATTTTTCAGTAACACTGGAATTAAGCAAATTACCTTGTCATTCTGTCCGGGACTTTGATAGCAGCATAATATTTTCCAGGGAAAAAAATGACGAAAAAGAAACATGGATCTTTGAAACGGGAGGGCTCATAGTTGTCTGCACTGAGGCATTTTCCCTTAGAGAATGTTAAAAGATATTGTGTGGGGTCTTTTTAATGAAACCCTCCACTCACTGGCATAATGGACTTTTTATATGGATCAGATCTCAAGGATGTTTCTCTACCACTTCAATGCATGATGTTTTTCAGTGCTTCATGACCTGATATACGTACATGATGTCTCTTTAGTGTCAACTCCATGTGTCATCGCAATAACCATCCTTCAGATCTGATGTTCTGCTTTTTGCAGAATTTTGTTTTTAGCCTTAATCAGAAATTAGAAACACAGCAGATTAAGAAAAGAAAAGGGAAAAACAACCATTATTTAATTTGTAGAGTTAAAACAAATTTCTGACATTGAATATTCCCTTTCATTGCACCGCTAAGCTTTAGACCCTAAATAGGTGGTCTAACCTCAGGCCACTTTCAACTTTCCTTCACAATGAGGCTTAAAGCTGTGAAGAGAGCCGTATTAGCAATTGTATAAGGCTGCAATCAGGATGGAGGGAGTGATTGAAGAACAATATGTAATCAGGCCACAGTGGATTCTTGTGAACCTGAATGGTGAGATTCTATGCTACTCTCATGATCAGTGAGAAAATGAGTTTGTTAAGCTTGTGATTGTGCTGCTGTTTGGAGGTGGACAGATAGCCACTCAGTGTGAGGGCCTGCTCTCGACTTTATGGAAATTACTAAACATCTCAGAGGCCTTCTCCTTGTTGACCTGTTGGCTTGTGCTTTTCCATCCTGTCCTGAGAGACTTGAGAGAGAGAGAGAGAGAGAGAGAGAGAGAGAGAGAGAGAGAGAGAGAGAGAGAGAGAGAGAGAGAGAGAGAGAGAGAGAGAGAGAGAGAGAGAGAGATCAGTGTAAGTGATCAAGCCGCTTTGGGCAGGAGGACCATGCGGAAGGGCAGAGGGACACTTTGGGAGAGAATAAAATGCATTCTTGGGCTAAAACAGGGTGAATCCATTAACCAAATTCCATCAAAAGATGGAAATCAATTTGTTGAGTGGTGCTGTGGGACGATGCTTCAGTACACTGAAATGGACAGCTGACAGCTACCCGGAACATATAAAATGTTAAAAGGTGGTGAAGAAAACCTTTTTATTTTGGAAAATAAATGTATTCACTTTACCCATATGATAAAGCCTTAACTCTTACTCAATGCTTTTGCATTTTACATAATATTTTTTCCATTCTCTTGAATTGCCTATTAAATAAAATTTTTAAACTATATAACTAATCTGTATGATAATCTGTATCACAAGTAAAAAGATTTGCACTTTTTCAGAAAACATTTTCTGTCTGTTTTCTAGTTTGTCTAGTTATGTTACATATGTCATTCCAACAAGGAGTAATTCCTTTAAGCAAGATTTCACCATCCACATGCTCATATTAATGCCATGCAATGCATTAATCACATACACAGCATATCAAAAATAACATCTGAAGAATAACCTTAATAAACAGTTGTCACAAATAAATGGATCAGTGCATTCAAATTATGTGGTCTGCAATCAAAGGTGCCATGTTCTGAGTTGTTTGACACATCTAGATTTAAGTGTCAGGAAATGAAAGCCAAACTTCTGATCTATAGTCTCATATTCATCCCTTTTATCTGAATTCCAAATGTCTTCAATGTACTGCAAAAGTGGCCTTGCTGTTCCAATACTTTTGGAGGGGGCTGTCTACAGGAAACAAGCAAATTTTTATTTGTTGCATCTCCCTCTCTCTCAGCTTGCCTAAGTCCTCCATGACTGGAAAAAAAAACAAGCTCCTTCCATTTGGCTTATTCTGGCAAAATGAATCACATGCTTTAAAGTGAGCAACAATTTTACTGATTGAAACACATGCAAGTCAAGTGGAAGAGTCACTAATGGCCAACAACCTGGATTAAATTAAACACAGGAATGGAGGATTTAAGTTTTGATGATATGCATCATAAGTATTTTAATTATAGAGCTTGGTCTTTTTCACCATTATTAATTGTCCGAAGCATAATGATTTATCATGGTCTTATGGTCTTGGAAAATGATTATTAATTTTCTGGATGAATTTACCTGTGGGTGTGTACACGACTGTTCTTGGCAGGAGAGATAGAGAGAGAGAGAGAGAGAGAGGGAGAGAGAGGGGAGAGAGAGGGAGAGAGAGGGAGAGAGAGGGAGAGAGAGAAAGAAAAGGGGGGGCTGAATCATAAGACATCCCCGAGGACACAACTCATTTTTACTTTAATCAACTCACACTTAAAAGAGCTGATTATGAATGCTGAAGCTCTTTAGGGAAATTTAGTGAAATAAAAATAATGTAGCCCTTAACATTACATGCTTTGTTATTTATTAATGTGATTGCTCAACTGTGTTGTTTGTGGAAAAATACATTTTGTGTGAAGAAATAACTACTGTTCACTGTGTCGTTCATTTGCATAGAGTTCACTTAAGTAGACTTGTTAGTGTAGATGTTAATTTGACTTACTGTATATTCGGTACATGTAACTGCAGTAATACACAAGGGAATCGTCTCGTGTTGTGCTATTAATAATTATTTGTTTAAATGCCTGCATAAGAGATAGAAAACTAAGCTATTGCAGTTTTTCTGTCATTATAACGTACTCTGTAAAATCCACTGGAGGTTTGGAACTATGATGCAGTTCTGCTAATTAGCCTATTAATATTAATGATGGCCGTAATGCAAGAACAGTATTATTTACCAACATTAAAAGTTATCTGAATCAGATTTATCTACATATTAAATTCCACAAGCATACAGAGAAAGGTGGACTCTGGATATTGATGTTGCATGTTGCTGAATTCATGTGAAAATAAACAGCAGTACAAAAACTGCATTTCCATTTTCTAATGCTTGAAATCAGGCTGTAAAGGCTTTTATTATTAGATGATCAGGTCATTTGGGTTATATAGGTAGGTTTCTAAGCACTGGGGAGTGTTGCTTCTTCATAGCTTCAGGGCTCCTTGTATGATCCTGAGCTTGAGTTAGTGTGGAGTTTCCCATGTTCACATTCCTACTCCTACTCCTCCTAACTTTTAATTGTCTCTTGGTTTGAATGAGTGTGTGAATGTTTGGGATACTTGTCCATCACAGGGCACATGTCTAATTAGTGTGTGTCCTCTTCTTGCATCCATCAATCTCAGGATTTATTCAAGATAAAGCATTACCAACGATGAATGGATGAATGAGTGCTAAGCTCTGCAATGTTCTAGACTGACAGTATGTTGGCTAAACTGGATGTTATGAGCTTTCTAAATTCATTTAATGAACTACAGTTAACATAATCTTCCATGTAACTCAACTTCGTTTGGAATATCTCACATCCCCCGGGTGTCTAATACTAACCAACAGCTACAGTATATACCTAGTTACAAACGATTAGCATAGTTCACCTGATACTAACCAGTTAGTAGAGTCATAAAAGATATTTGACTCTTTAGCAGTAATATGCTTAGATACATTTGTGTAGGTTAGCATAGTTTTGTTGGCTACTACACACTAAATAAAATTCTCTGCAACTCATGTTTTGCATTATTGTTTTTTTCCTCTTTCTTTTGGTTAAGGGCTCCTTTCCATTCCATAGTATTAATAAATAAAACACATAAATGTGTTTAGCTGAGCAACAGCTACAGAATCTCATTGAGAGTACATGCAAATCTACCAAATGCTATAAATGTACATGTAAAGCTTTCATTTGCAAAATCAGGAATACACTGGATTTGAATGTAGATATTAGGCTTATGATTATTTGAAGTGGCATCATGTTGCCTTTGGAATATTTGGCAACCATTCTTAGTTATGAAATGGCAAAAGTGCATTCAAAGCACATGAAAAGGCCAGGGTCGTGCTGCTGCAGCTGATCGTAAGTCAGGGTATGAAGTTGGTGTCAAACCACCTGTTGAGAACAGTATGTTTAAATCTAGAACAGTGTAAAGTTTCAGTGTAGAGTTTCAGGTGCAGAGATCAAAACTTTGCAGCCAATCAGTATTACTCTCTGAAATACGATGTCCAAGATCTCAATGAATCGAGACATACAGAAAGCAGTTAATGCCTTCAATTTTTTACCCTAGATAAATGAACAGGATTTTGCTTGACAATAAAGTTATGACACAATTTATCCATCTCTTGTACTCTTGATTTATAAACAAATATGTGCTTGTTCTGTTTCGCTGCTCGGGGTCTCATGCAACAAATTTAACATCAAATCATAAATCATGAAAACTATCTAACTCCTGCAAAACAAATTTGCACATGAACATGATAAACAACTGTGTAATATTACATTTATGGTAAACTTTTAAAGTATTTTGTGTTTGTATAGTACGGTAGCAATATTTCAGTTTGATGACATCCACATAAATATCCATGTTTGATATCCACAAGAAGTAATCCTTCTAACACAATCCTCTTACAAAGAGAACAAAATGGAGCTCTTGGTGTAAATTATACTTAATTTTCCTTTCTGGCATCATTGTTAATTTTGAGCAGAGTTGGTTTAGTTACGATAATCCATGCGTCTACTAGGGGGTAGGTGTGGATTTTTGGTTGTGACAGCTCTAGCTATATTGTAACTGTCATTTTGTGCAACTACTGAGTTTATAAATTTGAACATGGTGCACAATTAGGTTCAACATAGACTTTGATAGAACTTTCAGTTGGTGCAAGTGCTAGCAGGTTGTTAAATGGCTATTTGTCTTACTTGTTATTACTTGTTATCCAATCAGGTGTAAATGTCATTCATTATCACGATTCTTGGTGAATATGAGAAATTTCAGCGTGAGGGTTTCTGCAAAAAACAGTCAGGAAAATAGACCGAGTAAAACAGTTTGTGTGTGGGCAGCTGGTGCACTGACCAAAGGCAACCTACGCCTACGACACTCACACACGCACGCACGCACGCACGCACACACACACACACACACACACACACTCTCCTTGCCTCTCATCTCAGTGTTAGCATCCTGTTATTTTTTACCACAGCTGAAGGTTGTGTAACAGCCCTGCACTCTTGATAAGCTCAGTGGGTGCCAAACATCCCTCATTGACATGTATTAATTAATTTTGCATCTGATGGATATGTCCTGTGCCATTTGTTGCGAGGGCATTCCTTTTTAATTAAAAAAGCCCCACGCTTACATCTGTGACTGATATGAGTTTCTCATCGACCTTGAGTGAGCGCATCGTCCTCCCAACCAGTACGTAAACGTTTTTTCCTTTTCTTTTCTTTTCTTTTCTTTTCTTTTCTTTTCTTTTCTTTTCTTTTCTTTTCTTTTCTTTTCTTTTCTTTTCTTTTCTTTTCTTTTCTTTACTTTTCTTTCTTTCTTTCTTTCTTTCTTTCTTTCTTTTTTTAAACTTGTGGAGGTTTAGTGCTAGGGTCAGTTGATTATCACAAACCAATTTCTATTTAGTGTCTACTTACAGCTATGCACTTTGCTTTTGCACTCAGCCACTAAGTGCTAATAATACTTAGAGAGTATAATTACCATGTGAAACCCAGCACTCCTAGCATTTCCTTTTGTAAATGTGACACACTCAAACAATCTGCCTATTGATCACATCTCCTGCTTCCCAGGCTTAACATAACCGTTTCTCTTTTATTGCTGTATTAATGATCAGACAGACAGGAGAGAATTTTTCGAGGCGCCTGACCGCTTTGTGATTGATCACGGGAGATATTGCCATGCCCAGGACAAAGGGTCTCCCAGCTTTCATTATCTGAATTGAGTAACTTATCCGATTACGGGGGTTCACTCGATTGCTGAGCACTATCTGTCGTTAATTTAAAAGGCAGGGGGAACAGAAGAAGGGTTTGCAATACGCCTTTCGCCTCCTGTCTCTGCTGCAGGCTGACATTTGGTGGATATGTGCTGAGCAGATTTGTTTGGGGTGGCTCTGTTGACCCGGATTGGGTTCGATGTGTGTTGAAAATGAAAGTGAGAGAATGAAAGTCCCTGAAGCAGCACATGCACCAAGCTAGAGGCAGATGAATAGATGGAGTCGGTGTAGCCAATGAAGACAGGTGGCAATAATCCTGCTAAGAGGCAGATGTGAAAGCACTCATACAAAACCAATTTCGGTCACACCCCCATTTGTCAAAAGCTCATCAGAGTGAGGGACGAGAGCAGCGAGGCCACACGGCCTCTGGATTGCTCTGTTCCTGATTGCCTTGTCAGGATGCGCTTATCCACCTGGGATTGACACAACACACACAATCACGCACCAAGCTGAAGTATTATAACATGACCACTGTTACTATAATGGCACAAACTCTGTTCCCCCAGAGTTCCCCTCTAGCCCACTGCTTGCTCTTTAAGAGAAGCCAAACAAATTCTTTATCACCCTTCATTATCAGGGAAATAAAATTGCTAGAAATCGACTTCCACAAATATTTAATTCTAAAAGGTTATTGCCATTCAGAATATCTTCAGAAAGCAAAACCACATGGTGTCTACTTTTGCAGCTCATGCTAAAGTGCTTCCACTTATCTCCTCCAGACCTCTCGGTGTGTTTACCTCCTTCTCCCCTACTGTGACAGACCTAGAGTAAAGAGGACGGAGCGATGGATGAACAGACTGAGGGAAGGAGGCCTTAATGAAAGAGTAGATTTCAGTCAGCCTGCTGGTTCTCATCAATCAGCCTGCGCACTTTGGAAGCGTAATCCGAGGGAGGGGGCGAAAGGCATCAGGCTTTTAATCTCTATTAGTTAATGGACTCTCCTCTCGGGCAACAGGAACTTTAGCCTGCCCGTCTGCAAACACAGCGCAACACAAAAAGCCGAGCCCCTGTGTCTCATTCTTACTAAACGCTCCAAATAGCAGGCTAAATAAATGCACTCGGATTAGTCATTGGGCTGTAAAACCTCCCCTTTTTTATAAACATTGTACTCTTTCAGGATATATTTAACTCAATTAGCTTTTATGTGCAATTTCTGGGACATTTTTTTCACATCACCAAAAGGAGGAGGTCAGTGTGTGTGGAGTGGCATTGCAAGGCGTGCCTTGTTAAATTAATTTTATGGCCGTTTTATTTTTGAGCACAGTTTTTCAGATGTGTTTTACAGAAAGGTTCCAAGCTATGCAGCAGTGTATTTCTGAAGGGCTTGGGTGTTAATGAAATGCTACAAACACCCCCTCAGCCCTGGGAGACTTTGGAGTTGCACGGAGCCACATCCATTCGATTAAATTATAAATTAAGTTGATTAACGAACCGTGGCTCATTATGGGAGGCAATTGCTCAGAACTGTCTTTGGACCAAAAAGAAAACCAAAAAGAAAAAAAAAAAACCATGGAAAATAAAAAACACATCAGTGGCTAGATCACTTGACTGAGAAAATCTGGAGGAAATGGGGTAAAGGGAGAAGCCCTGAACCCAATCCCACCTTTTCCCAGAATAGAAGCTTATCTTAAAAAAATATTTGTGTCATTCATTTTTTCATCCTCAGTCATGGTTGGGGTAAATCTGGATCTTTCCTGGGAACTCTGTGCATGAGCAAACTTACATTCACACCTTATATGGCCACCTTATATGACCATGGGTGCTGGGACAAAACCAGAGAACGTAAAAGAAACATACATGGAACACCAGCAGAACTCATAAACCGAGCTCAGGGTCAAACCAAGGAAACCTGTAGCTGTGAGGTAACAATGCAACCTGATGCTTCACCATGCCACCCTGACAGTTTGTTCAAATGCTTTATCAAAGAAGAAATAATTTAGTTTTACTTATTTGTTCAGTTTTAATGGTTTCATCTTCCTTTCCTTCATAAAACCTCTCTCTTAATCAATGTCTCTCTCCCTAAAAAACATGAATTCTTCAGACTTTTTCTACGGTCATGTCAGACTATGCTAATGCTATGCTTACAGCAGCATCTGCTTAGACCTCCCACGCCAACGCAGCCACATTTATGCAAAACAGGGCTCAGGGTTTTTTTTCCTCCTTCCAAATTTCTTGCTAAAGCACATCATCCTTCTGCACCACGCTCTACAAGTGGCTGTTTCCCATGAATGTCATTTAGGCTCCACTTGTTAAAGATAAACTTGTAGATTTAATCAGCAGTTGTGGGATCCACAGAGAAAAACATTACATTCTTGTAATGTCTCCAACTCTCCTAATCTTTCCAAGGCCTTCTTGTGGACAGTTTGAGTCTAAGTGTGTGTTTAAAAAAGCTGCATGTGTGCACCAGCGAATATGTCTGCATATACATTTAGATAAATTTAGAAAATCATTTATAACACGTGTGCCTCGGCCATCAGATAAAAAGTAGATCTAGAAAAAATAGTCGCAAAAGAGTCACAAAGCCCCGCCCTCCCAAAAAAAAGTAGAAAAGGTATTTGGGCTAACCAAATGCTCATTAATAATGATTGTACCGGTGTACAGTGTCCTACTTCTTGGATCTTGGGGTTTAAATAATCCCAACAGACCTCTTGCCAGCATATTGACTGATTGGAGAAGCCCCTAAAGGTCATATTCATAAAACATTAGGAAGTGATAAACACATTCCTGTCTGCAATTGTATTAGCCACTCGTTAATATATTGCAGCAGTTGTTAGATGGTGTTTTCCTGGTCTGGTTACTTATCACTAGATTTTTAAAGTTTGAACGCATTAAGTTCTACTTTTTTTTTTCTTTACAGAAACAGGTTCTTGTTGGAATCTTTTTTTAATCATTCATAATACGCTTTCACAAACATGTTGGAAAAATGTAATGGGTCATGCCTCCGAAGCTGATGGAGGCATTAGCTAATGTTTAAGCATTGCTCATTAAGAGATATAATTTAATGTTATTTATAGTTGTTGTAAACGTATCATATATCACACAAACTGTGCAATTAATTGGGGTCTCTGAGCTCTCTATGTAACTCACGTGATGTGATGTGCCTTCGCCTAATCAAAATATATTTTTCATAATTATTAGTAGCTCTTACCTTCTTTGAGTGTCATGTGTTATACTTTATGCTCTAGTTAGTTTTGTAATCTTATCCCTAGTCATATTTTGCTTTGCTGCACCAAACATGTTCACCTAGAGCCACTTTACAAGCCTCCTTATCTGTGACTCACTTGACAAAACAAGCTTTTACGAGATCTTCTTTATTAAAGCACTTTTTCAATATTCCAAACGCATGTTCAAGGCTGCTTTCATTTTCTGTGAACAAGAAAAATAAGTAAAAAATAAAAAACTCTATGCCTTCCTCCTTGTCTCAATAATGTAGCTGCTTTCCTCGGAGTCTAACAAGATAATTAGATTTCCTGGGTATATGTGGTGACCTTCTTTGTGATGCTTTTAACCCGAGCGGAGTCGCCTTGGCCTCCGTAGGTTCGTCATTTTTTAAATATAAATACAGAAGACACACAGGGGCCTGTTGAAGGACTGGAGAGAGGGCTAACAGCGGTGCTTCCATTCAGCACATGGCCATTAAAAAAACTTTTAACCAGCCCTGTTATCTCTCTCCTGATTATTTAAGACTTGGAGACTGACCTCCTCTTCACATCCTTATCTTTCTCTCCCTGCTCGTCTCTTCCTTTAGCGTTTTCCATCAGAAGACAGAGCGACATTGTTCGACAACACGTCCGTCCTCCACAGCTTTTACCTTGGGAGTTGAGCCCATTATCTAGTGAGATGGAAAAGTATGTTACTTTTAACAAAGCAATATCTCTCGCGCTTGTGTCTATTCAGCAAGGAGACAACAGCGGAAATTGGTCCGATAAGCTCGGAGAAGTTCACGATTGTGCTATTTTATTTATTTATTTATTTATTTATTTATTTATTTATTTATTTATTTATCTGAAATTCAGTTTGGTTTTGCTTTCATTCTAGAAGGACGAAAGGAGTTCATTAAGTCACCCGGCTGTACAAAATAAAAGCAAAATAAAAAAAGCATCTCTTTTATGATCTTGTCTATTTAAAATCTGATTATCTCTGACTATACTGCAGTTACAGAGTTACAGGCAGTTACAGGCTGAACTCTATGACCAGGATTAGTCATATTATACCCTGGGCATGAATGACACTAATGTTGGCCCCATATGTTACTGCTACTGACTGTTCAGACCTCTGATGATGCATGGGGGGGGTTGTGCTCCACTAGCACAACTCCTTCTCTTTTCTTTTCAAGATACTAATGCCACTGATCTTTGACCCCTGGTCCATAAGAGTCCATAAAGAGGACAAAAGGGGCCAATGTGTATCTAATTACTCCACGATAAGTATCAAGCTCCATCTGTTTTTAAAATGTGTTTTCTTTGGCTTGGAGAATTCTCATAGGGCCATGTCGCACACTCAGAGAGGATTCCTGAGGAATATGTATTCCTCAAGAAAAAAAAAAAGCTCTCACCGAGAGCCTTGAACAACCAGGCGTTTAAGAAAGCCAAGATAGATAAGTCTACACAAGCAGAAAACTTATAAGTACTCCAGACTAGGGAATGACTTGTGATACAGAGGGATTGAATTCGGGCCTGCTTTTAGAATTCCAGTAGAGTGGGGAAATAGAAATCATCAAAATCCAAACTCTAGATAATAGGGATTAGTGAGCGTAACAATCCAAAGAGCCCCCATATCCTTTTAAGCAGCCCCATTGCCAGTGTATAAATATTTTCTTGAAATATACCCAAAACACTGAGTCCATTGAAATCGGCAGTTTGGGGTTGTCGTTAAATCTCGCTTACTCTGCAAACGAAATCCGTTTACCTATGTAGCACTTAAAACAGGATGTTCCGTGCTCATGAGAGACTATTCTTAGGTGAACTCTCATCCACTAGCCCATCTCCTGGCTGCCTAAGTGAATAAACACCAATGTTGGCCCTCAAAAGTATCCGACAAGGGACGTGGGAGGGCGACCCTGATGTACAGAGTATTTAGTGTCTGTACTGAGATGAAGGGAGCTTGTTTGGATGAGGACTGAGGAATGGGGGGTTGGAGTAGATAAACACAGTGCCCAGGAACCAATCAGAGACACAGAAGACCATTCAGGAAGTAAGAGTGGGTTTTGGGGACATGGCTGGAGCCCAGGAACCATCCACTCCCCCTGACAGCTTATCTGTTGTTTCGGCTCATTTATGTTTGTTCTGTTTTGATGTGTGGATTTCTGAGGAGAACTGTGTGGCCCCTTGCTGTGTGGACACACAGAAGCCTTCATGAGTGCATTTCCAAACACATGTGGCACCAGTGTGGGAAGGTTTGTGGTAATTGTATTAAGTCAGGGCAATTGTAGATGTGTTTTAAACATTAAAGAGGTTTTAACAGGTGAAGGGTTTAAACAACAAGGCCTTAGAACTAGAAAGAATGTTTTACACAGTTCATTATGACATTTGCATATGCTGTTTTTACACATGATTCACTCATTTATATAGAGCATGTTGTTTTATTTTTCAGATGAGATCAATAATTATTTTTCACATTATCCCTCTTGTTTATATACAGTAAACCGTTGCCTTTACATTAGTATCCCAGTGATTTGGTATACATATTTACATGTGCCATTCATTCATTTACATATAGGGCGTGTTATGCTATTTTTCAAATGGAATATTCTCACATCATTGATTATTATTTCCATTATGTCACCTTTTTTATTAAGGATCTATCAAGTGAGGTCCTCTGGGTTATATACAGTAAACCCATTTACACAATTCCAGGGAGGTGACTTGGCATTCTGAAACCACAAACTTTAAACATAAAGAAGTAATACATTCATTCATTCATTCATTCATTCATTGTCTACCGCTTATCCGATCTATTCTCGGGTCACAGGGAGCCTGTGCCTGTCTCAGACATCATTGGGCATCAAGGCAGGATACACCCTGGACAGGGTGCCAACCCATCGGAGGGTACACACACGTACACTCTCATTCACACACTACAGACAATTTAGAGATGCCAATCAATCTACAATGCATGTCTTTGGACCGGGGGAGGAAACCCCCAAGACACAAGGAGAACATGCAAACTCCAAACACACGGCAGAGGTGAGAATCAAACCCCCAACTCTGGAGGTGTGAGGGCTAGCCAACAAGTCACTGTGCCCCCACTAAAGAAGTAGTTATGCTCCTTAAAAATGTGTGATTTCTCTTTAAGAGGAATAGAAGGAAATCAGGCATACGTAGGTACATGTGTGTTCTCTGAAAATTAGTAAGTTTCACTGTGGAAATAAAAGCAGGCAAAAGTTAAACATTTCAGTTGGGTCCTATCAGCTTCTCTCTCTCTCTCTCTCTCTCTCTCCTCTCTCTCTCTCTCTCTCTCTCTCTCTTTCTCTCTCTCTCTGGCTGAAGAGCAAAGCCTGACAGCGGTCTGAGTAATGAAGACAGATGTGGCCTGCTATCAGGAAGCCACTTACTGCGGTTTGATGTAACCTTAAACATTGCGGATGGCTTGATGGCGGTCGCCACAAAGAATCTAATTAATGAATAGCGATTCTAAAGAGGGCGATGCACTGTGCATGTGTACATGAAGCCCAGGCGCTAATTAAAAGACGCTCAAATACCATGCCACGACTTCTGAGGCTGCATTTTCTATTTTCTATTCAGCCACAGGTCTGAACTCCTTTTCAGACGAAGAAAAAATGCAGACTAAACAACTAATCTCTATAAGCGCTGTGTTAAGTCGTAGCATTTTACTGCAAGTCTGAACCATGTAACGTAATATAAACTATGAGCCACATTTCTGTCTACACATTTAAATAACCTCTTCTTTCTATTTTTTTCTGTTCACCTGTAAGTTGAGTCAGATATATCAGAAACAAAACACCTTAGGGGGATGACTGATAAAGAACACACACTCAGTCTCGTCCACACTCCCACATGTGCACACTCACGTATTATATATATATATATATATATATATATATATATATATATATATATACACTACAAACACGCCTACAGACCTACCTAACCTGCCCTGCTTTTATAATCCCCTCTGGTGCTAGAGCTGATGTTAAGTGGAGACCTGTATGTGTTGTAACAACAGAGCACTCTACGCCTGAAGGAAGAGAGAGAGAGAGAGAGAGAGAGAGAGTGAGAGAGAGAGAGAGAGAGAGAGAGTCGTTTAAAGAACAGGTGTGAAGCTGTTCTCATCAGGGTTGTTGGACCTCACAAAGGGGCCTTTGTTCATTTTTTTCTTTCCTCAATCAAAAGCCCTAATGACTTGGCCTAAGAACATAAAAAAAAAACAAAAAAAACCCACGATATTTGAAACTCAGGTTAGAGATGCAGCATCTGTCCAGGACTTGTTGTTAGAGCAGCTTAACACTTGCGATATCTTCTCATATTTTCTAATGTCATCAAAATTGATAGAAATGTTAAAAAAAATTTGTTTCATTGGAATGTTGAATCATGACAGCCAACCACACCATACAGCCTACCCTTTGCATGGACAACATTGTGTTGTAGCTGGCATTTGTAAATATTTATGAATTTGGATTAATCAGGCCTTCCTTCTGCAAAACATAAACTGAGCAAAAACTACACCTTTATCAGATAGAGTGACCTGATTCACCATCACCAACCAATCAGAACCATGATCTGGCACAAACAAGCAATATTTCATTTGTAATATTGATGCACATTGCAGTCTGTCAGCATAATTTAATTATACTTGAAAATAATTTTATTATATTCACATGTTTTCAGTGTCCATGTGACTTTCCTCTAGGCTCTCCAGATCCCTTTCACTTCCCGAAAACATCCTGATGAATCTGTGAACTTTTAATCTAATGATTATTGCTAGTTCTGTACAAACCTTTACAGAAAGTATGTAGTGAACAATCAATAAAAAAATATAAATATGCTTCACCGTTTTTCATTACATGAAGTGTAAAGTTTTGGTATGATTTGTGAAGTGTGCTTTGTTTGCTGTAGTATTTTGGGGTAGTTACAGAGGAAAACACTGACTAACTCTTGGCTGCTATATAAAATGTTGAGCCTTTTTTAATGTCTAAATCTAGGAAAAATGTCTAAAAGTTTCACGCTGTGACACAACTATGAATGCTTTATGCTTCATTCTATAGTTTGGGGTATTTTTTATGACCATTCTTGGTATTGTTATGCTTACTTTATATTAATACATAAGATTAATAAATTAAATGAATACACAAGAAAATTTGTTAGCAAATAATCTCAAAAATGTAACCCTTCCATTTTATATTTGAAATACCTGCCATACATTTTTTCTGAGCTGTAGATTTGTTTAATTTATGCCAAATCATGTTTGGTTGGTGCAAAAAGCTGTGGAAGTTTAGTCTCACTGTTAACCCTCTCTGTTCTCACTCTGTCTTTTCCTCAGTACAAGCAGCAGAGAGTTGCCCCATGGCAGATCGTGGTATCTCAGTGGCATGTGTGGCTTGTGCTGGTGGTGACAATGATGCTGGTGGCCCTGGTTCCTTACATTGTGTACCGTATGCTGACAGCCTTTGAGAACCCTACTCTACATACTGTCTTCCACGTGGCTGCCATCTGCTTTGGCGTTCTCTCTGAAATCCTGCTGCTCAGGTGAGTGTTAGGCCATAGCCATCATGAGAGCCATAGTGGTTGTATAGTTTTGAATTGAATTGAAATAAACTGAAGTATTGCTAAAATGTGCACAATGTTTTATTTATATATATATATATATATATATATATATATATATATATATATATATATATATATATATATAAATAAAACATTGTATATATATATATGTAAATATACGTATATATTAAATATGCTAATATATATATATATATATATATATATATATTATATATATATATATATATATATATATATATATATATATATATATATATATATAAATAAAACATTGTATATATATATATGTAAATATACGTATATATTAAATATGTATTATATATATATATATATATATATATATATATATATATATATATATATATATATATATATATATATATATATATATATATATATATATATATATATATATATATATAGGGGGCACAGTGGCTTAGTGGTTAGCATGTTAGCCTCACACCTCCAGGGTGTATATATATATATATATATATATATATATACATATATATATATATATATATATATATATATATATATATATATATATATATATATATATATATAAAATCTAATCTAATAAACTAATATATATACAATGCATATATATATTGGACCCAGTCCAACATATATATATATATATATATATATATTAGATTAGTAAATGTCTAACTATAAACTACAGTCGAAACAAATAGCGAAACATATATGAAGCTAGAGCTGTGAACATTCACAGTATTCATGTTGGTGTGATATGGGTGCAAAATGTGCAAATGTGTGGAAGCATTATTTAGAAGAATCTAATTAATGAGCATTACAAAATTCTACACATAAAGCTAAATGTGCAAAATGAGACATGACAGCTGCACAATGTACAAAAAGGTACAAATGCCTGTTTAATAGCAAACTGACTGGGTCTCTCTTTTACTGCAAGACATCTAAATGGGGGTTAAGCCCCAGGGTGAGTAAGAAGGCTTCTTCCCTGCTAAACCTGTTTGGGAGAGAGGGGAGGAGGGGGGAGGCTAAAATTAATTTGGTGGTTGGGGGCTTTTTGGTTGCCAGAAGGTATGCACATCTGTGGCTGTCTAATTGCAAAGATGACAATAAACCGCGTGACTCGCACCACCCACAAACCTCCACCATGCTTCTCTGTCAGAGAGAGAGAGAGACAGAGAGAATGAGTGAGAGCGAGAGAGAGAGAGAGAGATTGATTCAGCCTCTTATATAAGCACTACTAATCACAATCCATGCTTACTCTGCTTAATATAGAGGTCTATAGTGAGTTATATTGCTGTGATCTCTATATCTGCATGCAGCTCGTCTTTCGTTACAATTTCTTTTTAGTTGTTCTGACCTAAATAATGCATGACATACCATACTGCTTTTAGTTATTCAATATAATAGTTTAGCAACATTTCACAAACTGGCCAGCTACCAAAACTAGGTATTAAATTAAAAGTGACCTTTTAATATTTCCTCTCCAGCTGTAGCCAGGGCAAGATAATAATCAACCAGTGTGAAAAGACACATTATGTCCTCAAAACCTGCAATACTTGCAAGATTCTCAGCATAAAAATATGGGTTTACATTCCACTTTATAGTGGCGCTTTACGTAAAGGTTCTCTTAAGTGATATTTATTGCATTGGTTAAGGCAAACAAACTCTAAAGATCTGTATTAACACACCAAAGATAATGCTGACAAAGTAACTAGCATGTACTAAATATCAGAGGTTAAGAAAATAAGCCAAATAATGAACATTATGTCTCAAAACCTGTAATACTTGCAAGATTCTCAGCATAAAAATATGGGTTTACATTCCACTTCATAGTGGCGCTTTACGTAAAGGTTCTCTTAAGTGATATTTATTGCATGGTTAAGGCAAACAAACTCTAAAGATCTGTATTAACACACCAAAGATAATGCTGACAAAGTAACTAGTATGTACTAAATATCAGAGATTAAGAAATAAGCATAATGGAGGAATATTCGTGTCAAGTTTTCCTCACAAAATAATACTTTAGCAACATTTAACTAACTTTGCTAACATTAACTAACATTAATGTTTGCCGCTAGCTCTCACTCAAGCTAGCAAACGTCATGTTGTTTACGGTGCAATCCAAACCGAATGGCAGATTTTTTTAGCAGATAACATGAAATGATTATTTTATTGCGTAATTACAGCCATTATCCAAGTTCACTAGTATGATAGCAATAATTTTGTAAATTATTATATTGACAAATTAGATCCACTAGCCAGAAGTAACTAATGTTTGGTCATGTATTGCAGTTTTTTCATATTGTCAGCTTTGAGATTGGGTGACTTGTCAGTCGGCAGATAAATATGATTTGTCTGTAGGAGGACAGCTCTGACTAAGAAGAAGAAGTTGCTTTCGGCTGCTCCCTGTTCGGGGTCGTCACAGCGGATCAACTGGTCCGCACAACAACTTGGCACAGGTTTTACGCCGGATGCCCTTCCTGCCGCAACCCTCCCATTTTTTCCGGGCTTGGGACTGGCACTGCATCCAGTGGCTGGGGTTGAGGCATTGGCTGGAATCGAACCCGGGCCTTCCGCATGATAGGCGAGTGACTTGTCAGTCGGCAGATAAATATGATTTGTCTGTAGGAGGACAGCTCTGACTAAACACAAGCAAACTTTATTTTTAAAATATTACTTTAATTTTAAAAAAAAATATTTTTGTTTACTGAGTTTAAGGTGAGGATTAGTTGGAGTAGGCATAGCATTAATTAGCTGCATTAATAATAATGTGCATAAGGCAGAAGATTCTGCGGTGTGTGAGTGTATGTTGTGTGTGTGTGTGTGTGTGTGTGTGAGTGTGTGAAACTAGGCTTTTGACAGAGTATTTCAAAATGTTTTTCCAGAATCTCTTGACCATGTGTGTGTGATGTGTGTGTGTGTGCTGTATTCATTACAGACCCCTGCTGCGTGAAGTATTTGCTAGAGTTTGATTAAGTTGAGCTAAATTTCATTAGATTTCAATAAACACCCTTTCCTCTCAAAGGCTCAGTTTACCTCGCTGCTTTCGCCATTGTAATCACTAAAGCAATGAGCCAACCACAAGGAAATGAAAGCGTTTTGAAATACACACCCGCAGACCCTGTGTGTGTGTGTGTGTCTGTGTGTGAGCGTGTGAGTGAGAGAGAGTGTGAGGGGTGGGGTGGTGTTGGGGGGGTTTGGTTGTCTGTGAGTGCGAGCATGATTATGATTTCAAAAGCATCAAATGTCTTTGCTTCATATTTATGCAATACTTCTTTCTCCAAAGGGGAACAGACATTAATTTTCCTTCCAGGAATACACGTCACACTCACAGACAAGTCATTACAACCACATCTCCACCAGAAATATGAGTCGCTATTTCTGCCACTTGTGAAAGGTGTGCGCGCTATTGACATGATCAATGAGGGGTAAAATTAAAAGCTGCATTGATCTCCCTTTATTTTTTTTCTCCCCTGTTTCAACCCCTGCAATTCTGCAGCACCATTTTCATGCATAACAATTTCTTCTGCACTTCCCAGCATAATGCGCCATTTGAAATTGGAATTTAACCTACTACATGATCGAGATGTCATCATTAGGGCATGCATGCTGGTTACAGGATATTATGAGGTGTGAGGGGTGGAGCAAAGGTTCAGTAGAGCTCGAGATCAGACTATCAAACATACATGTCAAATCACTAGGCAGCCACAGGGAAATTAAAGGGAACATAATAAATGAATCTGCTGTTAGCTTTCTAGGCCACATATATGATATAGTCCATACCGTGTCCAAAGGTGTGTGAACACCTGAGCAATCACACACACATGTGCTTGTTGATCATCCCATTCCAGATTTAGTTTCTGCTTTGCTGTCATAATAACCTCCATTCTTTGGCAAGGCTTTCCACTAAATGTTGGTATTTGTGCCCATTCAGCCTCAAGAGCATTAGTGAGGTCAGGCACTGATGTCGAGCGAGAAGGTCTGGTGCATATTTGGCGTTCCGATTTATCCCAAAGGTATTCAACCAGATGAATCCAACACTCTCTATTTCTTACTAGACCTCTATTACTGTGTGCAGCAAAGAACAGACTGTTAAAAGTTGAATTCGAGGTGGGTTTATCTGCTCACTTCACAGATGTGTTTTAAAGAGCACAAGGAACTGTATTACACTGTGGAGAAAAAAAGTTTTAAAAAAATGTCTCCTCTAATACTTTTCCCATGTGGCCATGCATGGACACTCTGTTTAATGAGAATTGTGCTGAGGTAATGAGGGGACAAGGGCTATATTAAGATTCCCATATTAGGCAGTTAACCGGCTCAATGCTCTGAGTAAGATAGAAGTTCTCATGAGTGTGGCAGCTCTTATACAAGGCTCAGAGGTTTACTTTCTGTTGGAATGAGAGTTCAAATCACCACAAAATGGAGTGTTTGTAACCACCACCAGAAAATTAGAAAAATTTAACTGGTACTATGGTAGAATGATTGTAAAAGTTTATCATTTATTATAGACCATTGCAGAAAAAAATGAATAATATAAAAAAGGTATAGTTGTATGTGTGTGTGTGTGTGTGTGTGTGTGTTTTATAGGAAAAAATATAGTGTGATTTCTTTTTATATTTATAATGCTTTTTTATCTTATGTATTTTTATGTAGATTTTGTATATAATATATACTTTTTATCTAAGTATTTTCTAACAGGAGTTAATATGTAAGCAGTAGAAGTTTAATATATTTCTTGATTTTTTTTTTCTGTCATCAGTTGATTTGAAGAAATTATCTGGTCTGTTGGTTTCCTCTGAGAATGCATCCATCAATGCATTTATTTCTAACACCAAATTACTCTCAGTATGTATAATGATTTGAAATAAGATGTTGGTAGATAGTCCTGCAGAAAATTGGCTTTTCCTGATTCTCAGTTTCAGTGTGTATGTGCATGCTCAGGGTGGCCTTGTATAATGACAAACTGCGAGTTACAGATTCTATTATGCAGTTTAGTGTTCCACAGAAACCCATATCTGTGTATAGAAATGAAGTAATCTCTGAATCATTTCAATGAAACTGAAAATTGGGTACACACACACACACACATACACACACATACACACACACACACACACACACTGCTTCTCCTGTTGGTTTTGAGTCTTTTGCAATATAAGTAATTGGAATAACGCTCCGGGTGCTCTGCATCATTAGTAAATGAGCAGCCTGCTTTTATTAGCCTCCGACTTGTAAATAATGCATTAAATTCTCGGCGTAAACATGATCAACTGTTTGCCATGTTCATGATGGAAACAGAATGTTGCTTGACTTTCCCTAGTCATTCAGCAAATTCAATGTGAAAGCTGATCTTTACGGAAATAGTGATACAAATACAAAATCACCCCGGGGTGTCCTTCCTTGCTAACAGGGGAAATTAAAATTTGACATGTACACTATTTTTTTTTCTGCTTTCTCCACTGCTCTCAACTTGTTTCATTGTTTATGAGAAAACAAACACAGGGACTGTTTGTAATCAAGGCAAAATGCTCCTATTAAACGTTTTCTTTGGGTAAAGAATGTACCTTATGAGCTGGTAATTAATATCAAGGCTGCACAGCTAATCTGCTGTTGTTCCAGCTCTCATCATGCTCACATTAGTGAGCTGTAATTTTACGTCAGGAAATTAGTTTATGTTTAAACAACATGTTAAATAGCTGCAGAGAAATTGCGCAATGCTGTGGTCAAGGAGGACTTGTAAATCCGTATACAGAACTACCTCAAGGGGCAAAACGATGTGTGTGTGGGTTAAAACACAATACATTTCAGACTCAATTCAGAAGTGACTTCATCCTGTAATTGACTACCGTTTTTCAGGCCAAGTAGTGTAATAAGGCTGTTGAAAATGTGCTCAAAAAAGTGTGTTGCAATTTCAATGCAGAAGACCTACAGGAGGCTTGACTTCACTCAGCCAAAATCTAATGTCATTAATGAGCTCTTGTGAATCATCAGCACTGTATAGAGCCAGCCTTATTTAAAATAAAGCATGAGACAAACAAAAGAAAGCAAACATGGAAGAAAATAAGACATTTTGTACAGTATAGATGTATGAATGTTTGTTGGTTGTGATAGTTCTTAGCAGGGAAAAGTTCAACCCTAAACCAGTGGTAAAACTCAGCAGGTCAAAAATTACCTTGGGACATGTTCAAAATTTACGACTTTACAAAGTTACTCAATAATTGCACAGAAAGATGAGAGTTGAGTTATATAGGTACTTAAGGTGATTCACTGGGATCTCCTTTAGAATATACACACATATACTGTGTGTAGTTGTCAGCTCTGTGGTTGCTGTTTTTTTAATAGAGTAAAACCTCGCAGAAAACAAGGTTGTTAAAATAGCACTTGATCCAGCACATTATTTATTTTATTTTATTTTATTTTATTTTATTTTATTTTATTTTATTTTATTTTATTTTATTTTATTTTATTTATTTATTTATTTAGGTGATGACAGGTAACTTTGTATGCAACTTAATGCACTTAATCAAGGTCATGAGGCCATAATGTTTACAGGATGTAGCCTAGTTTATTAAAATTCTTTCACTATTTTGAGTCGTCAAATTAATTTAAAAAAAAATTGTTTTCATCTGATTTGTTCTCTCTTATAAAGAAGACATGTCTGTGCATTAAAGTACATTTGTAATGTCTTGACTTCATCCTACACATCCCAATGGACTGGTGATTCAGGAATCCCTTTATGCAAAATAAATGAACATTTTAATAATGATAATCATGACTATTATATATTATTTCTCTCATTGGATCGGTTGTGTATTCTGAAAAAAACAACAATAATGAAAATCAAAACATGCCAATTAGACTAATTGAAATCTTGTTTTAGAATATATTGTATATTATATTGAAAATTTGTTGTAAAAATAAAATATAATAAATATATATTATTATATCATAATATATTATTATATAATAAATCTTATATAAATATAAGAATATACAAAACAATATACAAATTTTTGTTCCTTTTTATATATGAAGGATTCACATGTGGATCATAGGGTCATAAGATATCACCTATAGTAGTTTGCATATTATTTATGATTAAATACTACATTGCCTATATTTGAGAAAATGTTTTTATAGGTAGCCAGTAGTATTTATTTATTTATTTATTTATGCAGTACATAGAACCACTAGACTAAATGTAAGTGACTGTAAAGACTGACTCAATGACTTGACATTATAGAGTAACTTCACTCTCTGGCCACTTTGTTGACATCATTTACTGAGTTTGTCTGCCACATGTAGGTACTCTATACATCAATAAAAAGAGATCACTGTAGGATCACCGCTGGCCAGTGCAGCAGTTACACTGACGTGATAGTGTGTTGTGTGTGATGCTGAATGAGTGTATCAGACACTGTATTGTTGCTGGGTTCTTAAATATCTCATTGCCATTGCTGGGCATGACAACATGCTTGAATTAAACATTGCCTTATTCAACGGCCTACCAGTAACAATACATATTGTTTGTGTTCACTGATGACATGCAGTAGGGTATTGGTCTGCAGGATCACTATAGAAACAAGCCATTTTAAAGTTTCTCAGTTTAGAAAAAATACCAAATTTGTTTATTCAAGATGGTATGAATGACCATAACAAAGCATCATATAACTGGAGAGTAGTTCTTAAATTATATAAAACGAGCAACATGGCTAAAGA